>VZTH01007946.1:16408-317483 GCA_013397815.1 Aleadryas rufinucha | reverse complement strand
GTTTATACTTAAAAAAAAAAAAATCATGCCACTTGCTTTCATCAACAGCCTGACAAGGAAGAATGTGGTATTTCATAACTTAACTTACTGGAGACCTGTGAAACTAATTCACCTTCCTAAAGGAGGAGAATGGACCCCTTTTAGGGAGAAGGCTGTTTCAAAAGATTCTAACCCAGCAAAGGAAAAATATATACATCACTACTGGTTATTTTAAGTCATACTCCCTTCTCTTTGCCTCCCTCCAAACCCCCCTATTTATTGGGTGGAGGACAGCTGCTTCCTTTGTTACCAGAAGGCCCAAAACATCCTTGAGATTAGTCTGTAGGCAAATTCCTATGGCATGACTCAGTGGGTGTGGTTAAGTTTTTAACAGGTTTCAGCCAGTATTACTCTTCACTTACATAGACATTGCTTAAGATATTGTCCAAAAAAGAGGAAGTGAAGACAGATATCAAGAGGAAAGTCAATTTAAGCACAGAACACAGAACCTGATTACATGTTCCCATGTAAGTAAGAGCATGAAACAGAGGACAGTCAAAACAGGGACCAGCTGTGCCAGGACAGGGACCAACCTTCCTACCCAACAGTAAATTCAGTCCATTGCAGACACCCAACTTCTGATTACCTTGCAGAATGCAAGATGGATGTTTGGGAGACAAAGGTGCTCTCCTCAAAGCCAGTTCAAGTGAATCTAATGACTATAAGTATATGCAGAAATACATACAGAGAGACATGATGGTCCTTTCCTCCAATTTTCATTAATAAAAACCTTACATTTTACAGGGCAGAAAGTGGCTGCTAAAGCCTGGATGCCTCTGCAATATCTGAATCCACAAACAACTCCATGTATGTTCATCCCAAAGAGGAAACCATGCTATTAGACTATTAGACTGGCAATTAGTGTAGCTGAGGCAGAAAAATAACCAAGATTGAACATTGCTATGCCATAGTAATCTTCTCCCTTTACCCTCAAGCTGTAATTTTGTCAATAAGACTGTTCTTTATTACAAGATGGACTACATAACCAATATTCCTCTTTTGTCTCCCCAGATATTGCATCTCTAGTCTTGCTGAAGTGTTAATCACCTTTCAAAGATCGGTTAGTTACAGTTATTTAAGATGTAGTCAAACTTTCCTAACAAGACAATCACCTATTTTTTTCATCTTTCAAAACCTTCCTCCAGCTAGAGGAAATACAACCATTCATAGCTAGGAAAAAAAGCCCCACAAAGCTCTCAAGTGAATTTAAATGGGAGGAGAAAAAATAAAAAATTCACATTTTTAGGAATCAGCAACAAAGCCAAAACTATTAGGCTTCTGCTACAAAAGTAGATCTCAGTTTCTAACATACACAAAAATAATCTGATGGAAGGAAATGATAGGAATTATGGAGAAAAAAAATCCCACCTCTTAGTGCAGCATCTGTACTGGAATGAAAGTGATTTATTTATATTACACACAGAGATTTTTATTAAAAAGGCTGGTAATGGAACATTTTATTTTAATGCATCAAGTTGATAAAAGATTAGTTACAGAAATTGTGTATAATGTTGTATAAGTCACATGGATGGGTTATTTAAAAAAAGATTTGATAATTGGAGGAACACATCTCTTATTTTAGTTACATCGTAAAGTGCCTTGTGTAGTCATATTCTATCGTTGGAATGACTGCCTGTACAAATTTCAAGAAAATAAGAAGGTACCTGAGTTTCTTATTAAGGAAAATGTACAATAGCTAGAAATCCTGCAAAACAAAGCAGAAGTCACATTCAATGGTCTGCTCAACAGTATTTCTTGCTAATAGGAAAGTAACACCTAGCTACTTTAGAGTTAAGAGACTGGGAGATTAATATTGCAGAATTCTGGTAATGACATCTGATGCTTGACCAAAAATAGACCTTCCTGGTTTAAGTTATTGCAGGGAACCAGCATTACTTTATTTCAATAAATCTTACAGACACCACACAAACATTACCAACCCCATTTACATTCTTAATATTTTTTATTAACAAATGCCAAGGTGAATTGTACCCAGCAAGGCTAATCCCTAGCTACCTTCCTGTAGTTGCAGGGAAAGCAGGCTCCTCTCCTCAGTGTTTCAGTGGCTCAGAAAAAGAAATCAGTTCCTATTCTGAACCATCCTTTGAAAGAGCTCCTTCCTGTCCATGAGGGAAAGTACAGAGGTTAGCTTTACCAAGCTGAACAGTCTGCCTTGCAGAGAAGAGTTCCCTTGTATATATCACCTTCAAATGCAGGCCCAAATAAGTGCCTGAATTTGCATTCTGGAGTATACTGAATAATTACAACCTGAAGGGTCTGTGTGGGAAAGAGGCAGACAGGGAACTGAAAAATTAATAGAAATCACTACTTGCAACTGACTATTAAGTTACATTGGTACTGGATATAAGTAAATCCTACTGTTTTGACATATCAGTCTCAGATATTCAGACTATTTCTTCACAAAGAGAAAATCCATGAAAATGAGTAAAGAAATCCCATGTTAAAAATGCCCCAATTTATTAGGTAATAACAAAAAAAGTAATAAAATAAGCTACTTGCAACTCTTGAGGACTAGGAGACTTGAACAGAGAAGTTATTTTCCAGTTCAGTTCCAGTTGCTTGTTGCATCAATTGATCAAGTCTCAACTCATACAGTAAATGAGAATTTTACTGATTCAGGACCTTTAGCTGCCCAGTAATTCCTCCTTACTTGCCTTATAGCAGCAAGGAACACTATTTTGAAAGCACACACTTACTCCTAACATGGAGGTTACTCTAGTCAGAAAGCATAGTATCAATTGCTACAAAGCATAACTAAGATCAGTCAGCTTCCTAAAAAAATTTCTGACTGTAAGGCATTTGATATTGATGTTCAGAATGGTTTCAGTGATTTTCATCGCTTTTTGTCAGCAAGGTTGTTTTACCAAGATATTGCTCATATGCAGAATAGAGAATAGTGGGACCTCTACATCTTTCAAAAATGAATTTCAGATTAAAATCTAATATAAAACTGCTCTACCAAGCAGTGATTACACTCTGGATGGAGTCTGTGAACCTCCAGTCTCACTCTCCTACACTGGCATCTCTGTTTCATACTCATAGCTACCTCCTTCACACCCCTACAAACCAGGGCTCAATCCTGTCCCTTCAAACCTACCTGCTTTCCCCATTGCTCCTGCCATACACCACCTCATGTTCCCCCAGTAACTTAACAGAGTCTGTTTGCACAAAGGAGCTCATCCCAGAACCCCAGCAAGTGCTACCCCAAGCAGCTCTTCACTGCTTTCGCATACAATTGTCTTCCAGTTTGTGAACCCTGAGGTAACAGCCCTTCCACTGGAAGAAGTCTCCAAGAATCCATGTAATAGTGTAAAAGGATACATGTGAACTCCAAGTTCTCCCCCACCTTCTGCAACAGTCTCGATTATTTTCTTCATGACTTCTGCATGCCTGAAAAACAGATCAGAAACAAAATATTTTAAGGAAGAGGCCACTCCTCCTTCATCAGCAGGATTAGGTTTTGTGCAAATTAAACAATTTTGGACCACTAGCTTCAGAAGCAGCAAGGGGAAATTTTCAGTTTACTGAGAAAGTAAAATAGCAACAGTAACTGAAAATTAACATTAAGTGATGAATGTAACATTATTTAACAGCTCCTTATATTCGCAAGGAAAGCAAAAAATACTGTATGCTACAATGTAGACTGAGTGCCATAACGAGAGTGAATGCATACTGCTTGACACAGTACAACTTCTAATTGCTAAATGCCAATAAAGCCCCCAGCTAAGTCCCCAGAAGGTAATACTGACCAGCAGCCAGAAGTCCTCAGATGCCCCCCTGAAGATGATGTCTAAAAACTGCTGTAACATTTTTAGCTGCCTTTGCTGCACTCAAACCTGTAAAGCCTGAAGAGGTTTAAAACACTAAAACAATTCATGGTTTCCCAGGAAAGGCAGGTTAAGCCAACTCCGCATAAATTCAGAACTATTGCTCTGGGACTCGTTTAGAGTATGGAAACTTTCCCTGGTGCTAACTTGGGTTCCATGGCAAATCAACAGTTTCTAAGCTAGTTTCTTCCCTCTTGTAACTCTGTTATTATAAAGCACTACAGGGAAGGATAAAAATTTCCTCAGGTGACTGAGTTTTTACATTCTCATCAATGACATCCCAGACCTACTATGAACCATATCATATTTGTGTACAAAGTAAATCCTGGGAATGCAACACAAAATTACAGAATAACCAAGGCTGGAAGAGACTGGTCATCATCTAGTCTAACCCTCCTTGCTCAACAAGCAGTCAACTAGAACAGATCACTCAGGACCTTGTCTGCTCTAGTTTTGAACACCCCTAATGACAAACACTTCAAATCTTTTAATTACCAGTTACAATTTGGAAGAAACGTTCTTGTGTTCAAGGCAGTTCTTCTATCCCATAAACTAAGGTATAAAGAGCATACCAAATCAGAGGGGAGAACTACTGTATGTTAATTTACGTTTTATTTATGTATCTTCGACACAAACTCCCAGGCTGTATAATTAATCTTACTTTTATTATACTTCAACCTTGTTTTAAATACATGATTCTGTAGGTAAACTTTCACCAGTGACATCATACAGGGCTACGGGCATCCATCTACACAGAACTGCAAGTTAGTAGTTTAGAATACCCATCCCAAAACAACCCACGTGCCAGCTGAGAACAAGGATGAGCGGGAAGCAGAGTTTGCAGGACTTTCTGACCATGCTTTGATACCAGTACTTCAGTCTAAAGAGCTGACCAGCAACTGGCATTTAGTAGTTACCTCCGAAGTTAATCATGCTGCCAGTGGCTGCAAACACGGAAGGAAGCTGTTGCAAAGTTACCAAGACACATTGTAAACAGGAACATGCAAGTCTGGGGAAACATTAAAGGTCAGCATTTGTCATTTACTGTTGGTCTTCGCAAATCAACTAACCCTCAGAGCTGATTCCAATTCTGGATCCCCACGATGCCCTGTGGAACACATGCCATTTCAGGTGCCAAGGACAGCTGCTTCTCTGTAGGAACCTGGCCACTGCCAAAACTTAAGTTTTGACCTTATGCATAACTGTGGAGTATTTTTTTTACTGGCACAGAATACAGGTCACCAAGCAGCTATTAGAAGTCGTTAACAGCATACTGGCTCAAGTTCATACATCTTAATGACATTTGTTCCTTCCTAAGAACTACTCAGGTACCTGGAATTCTATAATGGCCACAGAGTAATGGTCATTCTCACTGTCACACAGTTACTCATGAAAAGCTTTGCAGGTGCTTTATAAACTTTGTAAAGTTTGTTTCCTGTTTTCAGTTTCCTTCTATAAGAAAACTTGGTGGAATGAATATATGTATACGCTACAATGGAAAGAAAGAACTTTTGAAGAAATGTAAGCTAAAATATCCTGCTATCTAGAAATCTTTCCCTGCAGATATTTAGAGTACATTAGAAGCAAAAATAATTCAGAAGCCTATCACTATTTATTCTGAAACGAAGAAAAATAAGCCCTTGGCATCAGTGCAAGCAATTACAATTTAATTGTAAATGTGTTTAGTAGTTAACTTGTTTGATAGTCCCTTCATAACACCCACAGAAAAAGCAGAGAATCATGATTTAAGCAGTTTACATCAATTAATGAGGAAGTTGACTATGTTCCTTCCAGTACCATAAAAATGCTGACAAGAGCTACAACTTACAGAAGAGCTGTAAGATGAACAATTTTCACTGACTACTCAAAATAGAAGCAATCTCAAGCAGCTGACAGTGGCATCCAACTGCCATTTCTTTCCTTTCTCTGACGCCTGACATGAGGATACTCACGTCACAACAAAAAGGTAAGTTTAGAATCATACAAATATCCTGCATTACACAATTCTTGTAACATGATGGGAAGCAACAGCAGCAGACATAACTAAACACTGTTAGTTCCCAGCTGATTTAAAAACAAAGCAACAGTTTGGCTATTAGC
Source organism: Aleadryas rufinucha (assembly GCA_013397815.1). Taxonomy (NCBI): domain Eukaryota; kingdom Metazoa; phylum Chordata; class Aves; order Passeriformes; genus Aleadryas; species Aleadryas rufinucha. Next base: position 311,496 of record VZTH01007946.1, on the reverse strand, counting down.
TTTTACTCAGAAGCCCAGACCTTCTTAGCTTTTAGCCTTACCAATCTGAAAAAACAGAATAGCTCACCTTGAAGAGTAAGAAAACATACTTAAAACCTCCATTTTAGATATGCTGTTAGCCTCTTTCTTCATGGCCTCAACACTACCTTTTAAACTCTTTCCAGGGTTAAGCAGTTGAAGATCCATGAGACTGCATTTTGAGAAGGGCTACAGTTTCCTCCACATTTAAGACTAGCAACAAACCCGTCTCACTTCACTATCAATCATCTTTTTCATGCTTAAAACTGAAACAAGCCTCATGATGTAAACCATTCCTTCAAGTGTAAATGTATATTACATAACAAAGGAACTGGTACTTCACTGGCTTCAGAGCAAGAAGTGAAAACATGACCAGAGAGCTCTCACCCATGAGGAGACTCAACCCAGATTCACAGGTCAGCAGCGCACTGCTAACACCTCTGCAGAGTAATAGTTAAGCAGAAGTTAAGCAGATCACATCACAGCCACAGCCCAATATAAACCCCACAGTTCTACCTAGTCAGCAAGGCCTGTCATGCCCAAATATCTCTTCATCTGTTTTCTGAGAGTGCCCTCCTAATTTACATCAACAGGAGCTTCTTCCCAAAAAATTTACTAGCAGGGCTTCCAGCAAACACAAAGCAAATTAAATTTTGGCTTTAGGATTTTTTTCCTCCTTTTCTCCTATTGATCATCTTCCCAGTCAGTCTGTTAAGCACTCCTACACTCATCCCACTTGATATTCCTTCAAAAACACTAATTACACAAAAAAGCTGCATCCATTTTTTGTCCAAAATCCTTCAGGCAGCAAACAATAACACAGCCAAACTCACTAACAGGTTGAGATTAAGACTGGTATGTTCATACAAAGTACAAGAACACCTTACTGGATCAAACCAAAGGTTTACCTAGTTCTGCTTCCTGTCTTATAGTACATGCTCAGTAAAGAAGCAAGAACAAGCACCTAATAAATGCTCTGTCCAAAGCTGTAATAACTAATAAATGCTCTGTCCAAAGCTGCCTGTAATAACTACACTTTTAACAACCTTGACAAATTTTTATTTCAGTAACATAATATCGCTTAAATAAATACTTAGTTAGGTGGTATGTGAAGAAATTAATCCTTTCTGGCTTTGAACATGCCAGCAGAGTAGCATTCAATGCTGCCAGTTTCACTATTGGAAGAAAACTTAAATCCTATTACTTCACTTCCTGTGTCATTCATAGTGAAGGTCACTGATATCATAATTCCCTGCTCACCTTTTTCCAAAGATAAAGGGTCACAGATTATCCAATCGTTTCTTATGGGAAAGAGCTTTATAACTTCAGCTGTCCCAGACAACTCTCTGGATCTTTCCCAGTTTTAGTCTTCCTTCACCTCACAGACTACAGAACAGATGACCAGAGCTGCACTGCAGTATTCAACATGCGGGTGGTCCCATAGATTAACAGAGGCCTTATGTTGTTTTCTGTCCTATTCTTTACTTTTTGCTTTACAGTTGTCTTATTTATGCTTCTTGTATTACTCTTGAGTACCAAGACTGACATTTTCCTGTTAGTGCAGACTTAAACCTGATGATTTAAAGTCCAACAATAAACTTCACAACTCCAAAACTTTCTACTAGACAACTAGAGGGGAAAAAATTATTTCCCAGTTGTACAACAGCTTCTCTGCTCAATACTGTCCATATGTAAGTCTGATTGCTTGGCAAAAGCAAACATTGTTGAAAACCAGTCACTAACGAACTGCGATCTGGAAGAAACATGAGATACAGATTTACAAAGCACATGAATATATATCTTCATAAGACCAAAATTAGCCATAAAATACTTGTTGAAAAGTTCCCTTGCTCTCTTCTCTAAAGACTAATGAACAAATAAATGCTAAATCAGAAGAACAAATAACTGCTAAACCAGAAGCAAACTGGTGAAAACTACCATAAGCTTGTCAACAACAAGCAGATTATTTGACACTCAGCTAGTGATATGGATATCCAAAGTGTTTAAGTCAAAGGAAATTAAACTTAAACGGGCAATCTGAACTCTGGTTTTTTTTTAAACATATGCAATCATACAGAGGGTATCTTTTCTTGAAATATACAAGCCCAAACTTGTATCTCCTAGAACTTCATACTGTCAAGAAGCTGAGGAGTTACACTGTTTCAGATACTGGCTCTGTATCATGAAGACACCTAAAAGGATGTTAGGCCTACATGTAAGACATGATGCACCTTTCAAAGACCTAGAAAAAATACCTGTGCAGCAAGTTGAACTACAGGCTCCCTAAATCTTGGGTGAGAAACGTGGAAAATGGAACAGAAAATACCCTAAAAAAACAAGCGTGTCTTGCACTCGTGTTCAACAACTATTTTGGTGTGGCAATCCCAGGATGCCTATTTATCAGTGCAAAATTTAAAGGGGAGCAGAAGGTAGTTAACATAAAATAAGAAATTGTTATTTCATGTTCAAATAGCTTTTTCTGCTGCAGATGTATACACTGTACTTCTACCCTCACCAAAAAGAAGACGAAAGAATAAAATTTGATTTCATGGAGTTCTGGTAGTCTGCCATCTTCTGGAGTCTATAGGGAAGCTGAGTTAAAAGCAAGTTCATCAGAGAAGACAGTGCTAACTGCAGAACACAGTTGCTGCAGCAAGCACTGGAATGAACTCAGAACTGCTGATACCTTTCTTTCATACTGCCTCAGAAGCTAAGAGACAACTACAGCAGCCAACTGTGGAAATATGTCCAGAAAACCTGAACAAAATCCTTAACAAGAGCAGTGAAGTGCCTTGTACCTGCAGGCTGAATCACACCAGAAACAAAGACTTACCTGCATGGATGAACTGAGCACATGGGAGGTGGAGGAAGATGAGGATGGTTTTCAATGGTCACTGTTTTCTTGACGTGATCTTGACTAATATCTTCATACATATGCTCTACTGTTAAAGGCTGCCGCTGCTATAGAGGAATAAGGAACACAAGAACAAAAGCATTACTAACAAAGAATCTTGCTCCTTTCTAACATCAGTAACAGATGATGCACCAAAAATTACAGGCATCTAAAATATAAAAGTTCTGAAGGCACACTGAAAGAACTGAGTATGTTAAAATCCATATGGTATAAGAGATAGTACTGCACAGATTTTCCTTTGGGTGGTGAAGTCAATGTATTTAACAACCAACCAGGTTCCCACTGAGGTATTTGAGCAGTAAGCCCTACCCAACTTTAACTCAAAATCTTAGTGATTAAAGGGAAGAACATTCATATATTCCTTTCCTTCTGAAGGTGTTGAAAACACATACCTGCTTACTTGACTGAGTTTACTGGGGCTATTGCCAGTTCTACAGTGCTAACAAAAACTCCAGTGTCTTCTTTGAAATGTGCTCAGTTATCATGTGCAGTTTTCAGTGAAATTGTTCCAACTTCCTACAAGTACCATAAAAGTCCCGCCTACAAGTCTATATTGCTTAATGGTTTTGTCACCATTTTTCCCTTTAAATTTCTACTGTGAATAAACAACAAAATAGCCTATTTGACACAGTGAGTCTAATTTCACAGAAGTAGGAAAAAACCCCAACATAGCTATACCTCATCATATCCAAATAACCAGAGCCTTGGAGTTTGGTAGTATTTGTCATAAGTGATGTAGAGGTCATAGGTTCTAGTCTGTAGAATAGCATCTTCCCCTCCAACATCCACTTTAGTTTTGTTAGCTTCTACAATCTGTCTTGTATCAAGTGTTGCCTGGTTCAAGGTAAAAATGACAAGATTAGTATAGTCTTGCTTGGGTCCCTCCTTTCCCATTCTAACTAGTTATGTAAAACTGTAAAACTTTTAATAATGTTCTTAAGTGCACATAAAAAAACCTCAACATATGGTTTGTTTTTATTTCTACATTAGGAATATCTGTTTCTTCCCCAACAAGTATTTTTGGGTTTTATTTTTGGTGGGGTTTTTTTTACTTTGCAATAAAGGTCCGATTTCTTAAGGAAGTAAGCAACTACACTGTTACACCCCCCTACCTTCCTTCACAAATAGCAGACAATTCCAATGAAATTCAGAAGGCAGAGGTCTCAGTTTATGCAGGTTCATGAAGACCTTAGGATAGTACCAGAAATAATGAGGCCTTCTGTTTTCTCTCATGAAAGTCTGATGGACTGGTGCAATCTACTGAACCCACAGGCCACTCATCCTCCCCACATAAGCCCCAAGAACCACCATTGCATTTTTTAACTTCCTGTGAATACAGCACTGTGCGTAAGCAGAGCAAAAAGGATTAGCAAAACCAAGGAAAACTTCTGTGGGCAAAATCTTTGAGGACCCAAGGGTTCAAGTTACTGTAGTAGATTGGCAGGAGACAAATCCATAGGAATCCAGGCTCAGTAACCCTACTACTCATAAGCTTATTATTTCAGCCATTTGTTATCATTATTTTTACTTTGTTTGTGCTTATGTTGTAACAGACAAGATAGAGAACTGTTCACTCACATCATCTGTCTCCAATAGCCCACTTTCTTCATACTCTGAAAAGAAGACCCATAAAATTCTGTGTTCAGCTTGTAGCCAATCATTATATTTGTCATTCATAAACAACTACTTAAAAAAAAATTTCTACATGTATCTAAAGAAGTTTTATTCAGGTAGACTTCCCAATGCCCAAACCAGACTATCCCTTTTTTAGCACAAATTTGACCAAGCCTACAGTAGGTAGGCGATGAGCAATACTCCAGTGATTTTGTATAGGCAGATTGAATTTAAGTGTGGGTATGAAGCTGGAAGGAAGCTGTGCTAAATCTCTAATTTATACTTTCTTGGACCTGCTCTGCTACACAATTTTCCAGTCACTAACATTCACACAGGTTTCTGGCATACATTAGAGTAAACATGCATCAATAAAACCACACAAAAGATGATAAAGAGCATATGCCTACTGAAATTTTTCAGCATGCATTCCATGCAAAGAATGAGTGGTGTTTTAGAGTGTACTGCTTTAGTGAAAGGCCTGAAATTAAATATGTCCCACCCAATTTAAGGAAATACCTTCCATGTCCGCAGCTTCTCCATCTTCCTCATCATCATCTTCACAAGATGCTGAACACTCTGGTATTTTGATATTATCCTTTAGAAGTTAAATTGAAAATACTGCTTTAATGACTGTTGCATCTACACAGCCTAACAGCCTCAAAAAAATCTGAGGTGTTAAGTCCAGTCAACACATTCAGTGAGCCAGAAAGATAATTTTTGCAATATTAAGAAAGACTACACTCAAATATTTGCTTATTAACTCATCTTAATTTTAAAGTCCTAGTATGACATTAATAATCCATTTTAGAAGTTTCCCTTTGGCTTTGCAATCTGGAATGATTTAATTCCTAAACAAAGAAAAGTGACCATGGTGTTAAACAGTTAAAAGATCCACCTATCTCAAATGAAAGGCAATGACTAAACAGCTAAGACTAAATATGTAGATTAAGATTTAAGTTTTAACCCACAGCCAATTGTGCAGCAGTTATCATAAAATATCTCAAGGAAGGGACTGATAAGGATGATTGAGTCCAACCTCCTGCTCTTTGTGGGACTACATAAAACTCTATCATATGACTAAAAGTGTCACCCAGTTCCACACACTATGAGCCCTGTCCAGTTCCATAATTGTTTTAAAACACAAGAGAGTCACAAAAGGTATCACATTTTGATATCATTCTCCAAGAAACCATAGTCCAACAGAAACAAATACAGCACAAGCCCACAGTCAACTTTTGGGCCTTTCACAGCATTAGAATCCAACACACAACTCCAAAGAAATTCAGAAGGTGAAGGTCTCAATTTACACAGGTTTCATGAAGACTTAAGGAGAATACTCCAAGTAACTACTACAGCTAGAAGCTCCTCTAATTGTAAGCATCAGGTGGCTGTTTTTTCGTTTAAAAAACCCAAAACACCAAAACCAGTAAGAAATTAAGTCACAAAGTGCATTGTCAAACAGAACATCAGCAGGAAAGAGCTGTCCTCCTGGACTGGACCTGCAAGCAAGTTTTTCTACATACAGTAGAAATGAAATCCAAGGCAAAACACACAACAGCAGTTTTGAATCACAATAACATTCTGCAAGTATTGCGTTTTGCAGAAAAAGTGATCAACTTTGGTAAACCCTTAGAGTGTTTCTTCCACCCTCATGTTACTGACTTGTAAAAAAGCAGTATTTTTACTAGATTCAGCAAAGTCATTTGAAATACCAGGACTTCACAGTCAAATCAAATCAACAGCATTTTGAGCTGTTTATAATTATGCAGTAGCATGGGGCAGCCCATTTTCTTTCCACCTAATTTTTAGAATCCAAAACTTTTGCTTAGATGGTTTAAACTTTCACAGGACACAGACAAAACTCCCTTTACCAACTCATCTTTAAAAGCACTTTGTGTCTCTGTGACTTTTTTCATGTTTCTGATACATGTTAGCCAACACATTTGCATTTCAAGTGCTTCCTGAAGACTTAAGTTTCCGGTTTTTCTCCTGCTGCAGAGACTTTTTGGAAATGTGCAGAAACTGAGGACTTCATAAGATGTATACATTTAAACAGGTAAAGTTCTTCTAAACTGAAGGGCATAAACCTGTCAAACTGGACCAAATGTGTTAAAAGTCTGCCTGTAGCAGTTGAAGATCCCAAAGAAATACTTAACATCCCCACATTACTTTTCCATATAAAAATTTCTTCCTGCTGGATCTCCAAATATTAGTGCCTTGAAACACAAATGTATGGTATCAGTGTAAACAGAATTTCATTTTCAGTTTGTAGAAGCCTGGCACAGGAGCACACTGGCTAGACATTTCAAAAAAGACAAATGCCTCAGTAAACACAGCAATAAAGAGATCCACATGCTTAGACTAATGACAGGCTCTGAGGGTCAATGTGTATCCGCAAAACAATTAGTGACAAAGTATATTTTAATCTTTCACAGGGAGTATTAGATTGCCACTGGTAAAACTGCTATTACCTTCAGGTCCTGCAATAAAGCAACAGGAAAATTTAGAAACAAGTACCTTACTGTCTAGTGTGATCTCCTTAACCGCTTCTGTTGCACCCACTATACCTGTAAATTGAACAAGAAGTTTGTGTTGAAAAAGCTTGGTTCATTGTTAGAAAATAGCATAGAAAGAGCTTGAAAGGATTTCAGAAACCGGTGTCTCATCTTTCCAAGTCACATCTCACAACAACCTTGATAGGTGAGAAGACGTTCATTTGGTATTGGTAACATGCTTAGTGCTGGACATCCCTAAGCAAACTGTATCAGTAACACAGAGCACCACAGCACAATTGTGCCATGTCTTACAAAGTCTGTGATGGAACTCTGCAAATCTGGACTTCTGTTTTAAGGTATTTTTGCATAAAAGTGAGTTCAGAATAGGCACTCATATCACAATAATGGAACTCAACTTCATGAAAAAGGCAGGCATTTATGAGTATTTCTGAGCTTCTTGAAAGCAATGACAAAGCAAAGTGTAGCAGAGCACTCAATGCTTTTAGCTGAGTGGAAGAGGGGGTATAAAACCACCCCAAATCATAGTAGTGTCCACTTTTGTGTTCCTCCCCATTAGCTTTCTAGTTTTACTGCAGTTCTCACACAGTACCTTCTGGGATACACTCCAAGATTCTGCTTTGACAGAGTACATTTACCCAATTAACTCTTCAGCTGTGGAAACAGATTTTATCTCATTTGACAGCATCTAGACCCCTGGCCAGGTTTAGTCAGAGTGTTACAGCTGTGCTGTACAGTACGGTGCCCAAACCAGTCAAGCCTAAAAAGAAAAACCTGGCAGAGGAGTCTATTCACAGCAGGGATGGATACTGCATACTTAATTCAAGAACACGACAAACTATTCCAAATTATTTCCTAGGTGTGGGAGCATTGGACTATGAACTGTGATGCATTTAAGAATTGCCAATATTGAAAAATGTACATCTACAGAAACAAAAGGTATCATCTCCGACCCTTTTTCTCCCCACCCTGGCGAACTATTCGGAGAACTTTCTCCACATTACAGCAAAAAAAATTTACACCAAAGAAAGTAAAAACTGAGAGGAGTACTTTTGGAAATGGTGGAGAAAGCATCATTGAAGGACAGAATTGTATTAACACATGATAGAACATCAAGAAACAGACTAAAACTAATAGAATTGCGAATTAGAAAAAAACAAAAGGATTTATAGACACTGTGCTAGAAAAGCCTGTGAGATAGATTCATATAAGCAGTATTTCTTAAACTTCTTTATAAACAGAAGCTCATTTAAGGGCTTATTGAAAAAAAAGGGTCACCTCCCACACTCATCTCTGTACTTAACATCTTTTTTGTTTTTAGTACAGCATCCATAATTTAAACTAACATCCTATTCACAGGATTTCCTTACAACGGAATGAGGCACTATGCAGCTCATATTTTAAAATAACTTCCTAGAACTTTAGTAAGAGAATACTGAAATAATTGCCATGATCTCTGAAAAGCAGCCTATTTCAAGCATATACAGCCACACAGTTAGACATCATGTACCAATTAGGTGAGTAGCTGACAATGTCACTTATTTCCTCCAGACTAGATATTGGTACACAGACATCTGTATATAAGAAAGATTTTATTTTCTGAGAGTGGAAACTGAAAATCAGATTACCAAATGTAAAGCCTGAAGCAAGACCTTGAATACCTGCATTGTGAAAAGTGTCTACCCATCCCCCATCACCATCATCTTCTTCTATAATTGCTTCCTGCTCATCTGAGTACTCCATCTGCTTACACCTTTTATAGCACGGCACTACAAAAAATGGCAAAACAAAAAGAATGCAGTCAGTCATTCTTATACAAAACCAGACTGGAGCATGATATTATCCTACAAGGCCTTCTAAAATGTGGCATTCTTTCACAGATCCTTATTTAAGGAATCCTAAGGCTGTATTTCAAATGCAAAAGTAAGAACTTACAAAAATACATTGATGTGGAGGATCAGATATTTTAATAGCCTGAGTTTCCAAAGGAAAGAGGAACATAAATATTTTCCTTTTAGACACTGAACATGAGTTGAAGCAAAGACAGACAAAGAGGTTTACAATGTTTAAAGTTCATTTATACTTCATCATAGCAAACTTTATTTCTCATATAAAGTTCTCACTATAAAATGGTCTAAGAAAAAGCATTTAGAAGTGCAGGAAAAACTTCTTTAATATTTCAAAGCCAGAGCAGCCGAACTGTGAGATATTTGCTTCCCCTATCAATACAGACAATCAGTAGAGTTGACAGCAAAGCCAACCATGCTGTCAATTCTAAGAACACTTACATTTAAATGTCAGCCTTACCATTTTTAGTTACCAAAAACTGTTTGTCTGTTGGCAGATAAGCTTTGACTTTTAGTTCTTCTCCTGAAGCCCTGTAAAATGAAGTGCACCATTTGAGAATTTGATGACCCGCAAACAAAAGAACCCTTCCATTTTCAGGTTGTGTCAGGAACATTTTATATAATCCTCTTGACCTATTCTCAGAATCAGTTTGCTATGACTTTACTCTTCCCTATATACATTTGGTATGGCGTTAGAAAGCTTGGCCACCCCTAATTGTTCTGGGATCAAAAACATTCTATGCCTCAAAAACCACTTTCACCTTGAGATGGCCATGTAAAGATGGGTTGACAGAATAATCTATTCTACGTAAAATTTTCTAGGATCAGCAACAACAGTCGCAAATGTCTGAAGAAAGCAACTTCAGAAAAGCAAGAAAAAGACCTCTATAAATATAAAATCTGTCCATAGTCACTAGTGCTTAAGTACTCTTAATTTCACATTACTCAGGCATTTGCCTTTACCTTTAGTGGCTTTTGGTTTGAAATAAGAGTAACATTCTAAATAGCCTATTCCAAACTGCTGCCAGGCTCAACATCATGTTTTCTGTGGAGGTGGCAAAAGGGCAGGCAGATTCAAACATGGTAATTTTTCCTTCAGCAATTCATGGCCCAGTACAGAGCCAAGACTCTGAGGATACCAACTGCACAGACAATGCTCATTTAGGAGCAGATTAGTTTCATAATGCAAGACATCAGTAAAACATGAGGAAGCACCTTATCTGCACCCTTACTGCACATGAAACAGAAGGGATTTCCAAATTGCACAAAGTGAACTGCTGTGGGCCAACTGGAACACATTTAATTAACAAATGCTTGTCAAAGTACACCATTTACAACTACTTCTTAGCAATTCAGATGCACATGCCCTTTGCTTTTTCAATCACCAAGACAAACCCAGGGAGATATGCTGCTACTGCAGCTAAGCTCTAAAAGCATTCACAGTATGTAACAGCTTATTTCCCCTAAAACTTTAGAAAAACAAACAAAAAATCTGCAAACAAATCCTCATCTCAGCTACTGCTATACAGCAATTAGTAAGCCCTGCCTGACTTAAATATAGAGCCATTATAAAAGTTCTACTGGAAAAGTCCACTTACTGTTCTGAAATGAGACAACTGTATAGCCAAATCCAATGGAAACACAGCAAAGCACAGGTAGAAATGCTAGCTATATACAATTCTTTCAATTTTACTTACCATTGCCAAGTAGGACAGTGGTGAACTAAGTGATCTCCAGCTGCAACAAACTGTTAAGGCAGGAAAAAAAATTACTGTTAAATATGGCCCAAGGAAACAATCTCCAATTTTTTCTCTGTATTAGTATTTCAGTTCCACATTCCTTTGATCAATTAACTGTGTAATTAACAAATGTTTCAATCAACTTGATGCTTTATTTTAACCCCATTTCTCAGATAACCATGAAAATGCAAAGATTAAATCAACTTCACCCGAAATGCTTAGTGAGCACCATAGCAAATCCAGAGTTTCAAAAGCTGTGGTACTACCTGCCAGTCTAGTAAAAACCAAAAAAGTTTCTGGACCTAGTAATATTGTTTACTTTGTAACAAAGAAATTATTTTTATTTCCCACTATTCAAACTTTTACAAAGGCAACAAAGAGCTCAATGCAAAAAAATGTTTAATTCTTTCCTTGTTCAAAACAATTTTGCAGTAAGAAAAGCAAAATCATCAATTCACTGAATCAGTGAGAGAACTGCAACAAAGGAATAAACAGCCTATGTTTTATACAAATAGTTGATCATTGATGTTATCTAAAAATGGATCACCACTTACTTAGTACACTGAAAATCTTATAGATAACTTTGTTCTGAACAATCAGTTTAAAAAAATATTCACTCCGTTTGTTCTTAGTATCAAAGATGAAGCCTTTTATAATATTGCATTACTATTTCAACGTGATACTGTCATGTTAAACTTGCCAGCAATGTCACCCTAGACTTGCGTACAAACTCAAAACTCACCCAGCAACGTCCAACCCTCTGGGCTTGTTTTTGTACACACAAATTGAGGAAGGCAAATCTGCACTTAAGGAAAGTGATTTTTGTGGACTTTGCAGCAGTCACTTTGGAATATGAGGTGCACAGCTGTTGCTACAGGTGCTTTCTTGTCTTGAAGTGCCAGTTTGTAACATCACCCTCCCTGGCTGCCCAGAAGCTGCTGCAGTGTGACATAACAGGCTTGCAGCGGGTCACAGCCATTTCCTCACCGCGTCCTCCAAAGAGAGGCGGATCAGTGCAGCAGGAAACACCACAGCATGCACTGCACATGGATTAACAGACTTAATCTCTGCAAAAGTGCTTCCCTTTCACCTATTTTTCAACAGAAGCCTCTAGCAAAACTGAAATCTCTTAAAAAAAACCCAGCAAACCCTTCCAATACACAGAAATTTAAAAACTCATTATCTCTTACATGATAAACAAAACTCCGGAATTATTTAAAATGCTCTGTTCAAGGAACTGGAACTCTGTGACCCCAATGTTGAAATATATTACTAAATATGAAAAAACAGTGTTGTTTTTGGGTCTAACAGATACATAGCCCTAAAACAGCACTTGAAATTTCATCTACATTATTTTCACCTTAGGCAGCAAAATCATCTAGCTGGTTTCACTTTCTAGTTCTCAAGCACTGATGTTACCTTATACTTGAATCAGTACTGCAAAGTGGAAGGAAATCAGTTTTAGGACATCTTATTTCTAGTCCTGGAAAGAATGATTTTAACAATTTCCCTGTATTTACATATATAATTAAAACAGGTGTCATCTTTTGGAGGCATTAACTAGTAAGAACTCATGACAGGCAAGAATTTTTTGAAATTAAATCAAGTACACAGATAAGTGAAAAGAGGGAGTAGGTGTTGAGTTTGATTAATGAGTCATCTTTAGCTTTAATTTACTCATCCTCAGAGACAAGCTACAGAAACCCCACAAAAATCTATAAACTAGTTAGTGTCTCAGACTAAAACACAGCTAAAATTACCCAAGAAATCCAAACTCATTAAAAGACAATATCTCAGTGTCATTATTCTTCTTTAGCAACCATTACTATATGAAGACTGTCAAAGGGACAAGCAGCAGATCCATGCTCCAGCTTCATCTAAATTTAACAAAAATTTAATCTTGCTGTATAACCAATTCCCTTGACTACTGTTTCGAAGGATCCAAATTATTCATCCCAGCAGCATCTGACTTGATGAGAACTCAGAGAACACAGACTATTCACATTCCTAGTGGTGTTTAAACGCTGCAAACTGTTTAATGTAATACACTCTGGTTCTTGCCATGTTCTATAGAAGGCGCCTTTTCTTACAGTACTACTGCAAATTTTTCTCCCATAAATCTAGAAGGGATTAAGTATTGGTAGGACATTTGTCTAGACTTTTTCTGTTATTCTAGTTTATACGGAATAAAGATCATGTATTATTGTTTAACATATATGAATATTTATACACACACATACATATGGTTATCAGAACAGGAGAACATCACGTTGTTAAGCCTGTTTTGCTGTGTGGTACTTCTGTGTTAGAGAGAGATAATGAGGGTTTGCTTGCCAGGCAACACAGGAGAAAAATGTAGGCACCAATATTAGGAAAAATACTTCTGTCCACATTATCTACCTGCATCAGTCATAATTTGTTCCATTTTTTTTCCATCTCATCTTTAGATTTTTTTTTGTTACATTTTTCTTTCATTTTACCTAACAGTCTTGACATTGTTTTATTAGACCTCTGCAAAGACAAAGTATGTGCACGTCAGTAGCACTTTATGATGAGAAAAAGCATAACGGGGAAATTAAAATAGCACAATATACTCAGTGTTCCTACTATTCCAGGAAAAAAAATCCTATTTGTTGCTCTTTGCAGTGGAGCTCTTAAAAAAATACAACTGCTTGGCAGCAATCCAAAATACAAGCAGCCAAAAGCAGCCTACAGAGAAGAGGGGAAAATAATCATCATTGGATAGTTGGTATGAACAAATATATGTAATGATCTTCACAGAGCCTTGGAAGGAACCAAAACAGAGGTAAGCAAAGACTGTTCCAAAGATAAAAGCTCCCCTTTGAGTTGCTCAGAGGAAAGACTTTAAAAATCAGTATATTCCTGCTTCAGTCCTGAACTCCCATGACAAATGGAGCTGTTGACTCAGCTTCTTTACAATCTTTTTGCAGCATAATAAAGAAGCATCCCACACTCAGATGCCCAGTGTCATCACAAGAGAAATTATGTTGATCTACTTCATCTGTAGATTAAAAAGGCCACTTAAAAATTTCACCCTGTGGAAATTGTTTCAAGAACCAATAACTGGCAAAGACATGATCTGTTTAACATGGTCATTTCGCATTAAAAAAAAGGAGTCATTGCTTTCAAAATAAATTTAAGTTTCTAAATACTTACTTCTTCAGGTGTAATTACTCCAGTTTCTTTAAACTTGGACTCCTACAATAAAAAAAAGTTTAGAAATTTTGAGAACTGCTGACAAATCAACACACTCCATTTTACTGGAAAGACAAACATCTTCTCTACTTTTGTTTTGCAACTAGTTCTGTCCAGAGATCCATGAATCAGCCTGAAGGCAACCTTTGCCACAGCTGATAGGCAGCTAGAAAATAAGGAAGTAAGGCTCCCCAAAATTGCTTGTTGCAAAATGTGAGGTATTATGAAAAATTATCACCTATACAAAATAAATTCTTTTGCTACTGCCAGTTATAGCAGTAATGAAGAAAAGATGAGTGGTACTCAGTATTATGTTTGCCAGTAAGAAACAGAAAAACAGTTGGAATCAGTGATTCTAACTGTCAAGGACTCCAGAGTTCTAGGCACTGAACAGCACTGCAATGCATCAGTAGGGGTTTTGCAGTTAAGAAAAGTCATTAAATGAAAGACCAAACCAACTCTTCTCTGTGGCAGAAAAAGTTAAATAGAAAGACTTAGTAATAGACTCTCTTAATTGCCCATTTCTGTGCCTTCATCATGCACCCCACAGAAACAGCTTCAATTTTTGCATATTGTAGTGGGGGTTTTTGTGGATGAAAGAATAGATGGCAAGCAGACACAAGACTTATTCTGCATGGAGAAATGAAGTACTTTGGCATTAAAGGCAATGTTTTTGAAGCTTAAGGATAACACATCTTTTACCATATTCAAATCTAGAATAAGTGTATTATGTTTTGACTTCTGGTTGTTTCTTCAGAAAAGCTTCAAGTACCAAGGTATCCCACTGTTCCCCAGCATTACAGCTATCAAAAATGGCTTTTGAGAAAGAATACAATTTCAACCATGGCACAGCTGACTTCTTGCCCTATTTTTTTTCTATCAAGACTAAAAGCAGCAACTGAAAATGTCTTGCTTCCAGCCACAACTTCACCTTACTCAATCAGATGGAAAACACTAAAGAAAAGGAGCCCCAGCTAAACTTGGTTATTCTTGTTCCTTTGCCCTAGTGTGTGCTACCACCTGTGCTATGGAAAATGAAAGGAGTACACCTGTTTCATATGGTACTGATTACTGCCTTTCTGCCTCGTTTCTAAGGAAGAGACACTTAAGAACAAGATAAAGATTGGGAAAAAAGCAGCTGTACATACATTGTAACATCATTATGTGCTAGCTGACTGAAATCAGTGTCATTTGAATTGCTATAAAACTCAGAATCCTTAATAAGACATTGTGCAATACCACAGTGGAGACAACTTACTAGTTCACCTCAAAATGAACCATAAGCAGTAGGCAACATGCACAAACTTGTGTCTCTGGAATTACAGAAAGAAAACATGTAAAATATCCATCCTCTGTTCCCTGAGGGCAAATAGTTAATTTTTCCATCTAAGTAAATTCTGTGGTTGTGAGAGACACAGGTCTATTTTCTTTCAAAAGTTACCAAGTTGGAGTATTTATTTCAACCCCTTGTAAAGGGAACGTATACACATAATATTAACACTTTCCATTTCTGAAATGTTCTACTCCTGCCTCCTCCCAATAATCCATCTGGACACATGAACTCCTCCACTATTACACCAGCTGTGCAACAACAACTGTACTATGGTAAACGAGTCACTTCACCTTCCCATGCCACAACTTCACTGCAACCCATACATTTCATGTTGGTGGGCAACTCTAGAAAGGTCCACTATCCATACAAGAGCACCCCACATACCATAGAGAGACAAGTTCAATTAATAATTGACTGTGACTGCTGTCTGCCCAGAGATGGAAGCTGCAGGGTGCAAAGCACAGAAAAGGTCAAACCACAAAGCCACAGGCAGAGACACTGTTGTCGTAAACAAGTGTTTTTTCAAAAACATGCAGAAGTATCAAAATCAGTAGTGGAACAACTGCTGCCAAGTTAAGCAATCACATATGAAGTTGGGGCTTATACAAGAAATTGTTTGCAATTAAGAGTCAGAGAATGGGATGTAGTGTACCAACTGCAGAAAACCATAATAAATATGCAATAACAGGAATTATAACAGATGTGCTGCCCACCTTTACAAGGACACAATGCCTCATTTCTACTATTCTCAACTGCTTTAGTGCACAGAGGCTTATATTAATACTGTAATTCTGACACAGGAATAAGCTGTGCTATGTAACATGTGCTCACATAACGAAGCTGTGGCTAATTTTGTTGTTTTGGTTTGGGTCTTTATATGTCAGCTGAAAAAGTTGCCCTTTACCCAAAATAACTATTGCAATGCAATTCCTGAAACGAGGCTCAAGCCCGTCTGTACGTATGGATTTCAATTCCTGGTCACACAACCGGGTAAAACTTTCGCGACTTCAACAGAAAACAGCAACGCATTTAAGTAATTCCTTGAGAAGCAGGACCAGCAACACCTGTTCTTCGAAAGGCCCAACCCTCCCAGGTGGATGCTCTCCGCTCCCAGTGAGATGTGAGCGCCAACTCGGGTTACCCCCAACCCCTCCGGCCCGGTGCGGGATGAGGGCCGATGGCTGTGCCCGACACGCCCAGCACAGCACCCTCCGAGACCCGCAGGACGCAGCTCCTCGGGCCCGGCCGACAAGGGCACGGACAGCCGGCTCCCGGGCGAGCGGAGCGGCTCCCGGGCGCTCGGGCAGGGAGGTGCGGCCGCAGGCGGGGGCGCCCATGGGTGTCCCTCCTCCCCATCCCGGCTCTAGCGCAGGACCGGCACCTTGAGTACGGGCGTGAGGTACTCGGCCACCTCTAGGGCCTTCCCCTTCACCGTGTTGATGACGTTCTGCATTGCGGCGGTCGGACGCGCGGAAGGACGGGCGGACAGACGGACAGCGGCCGCCCCCCCGCCCTCGGCACNAGCCTCTGGGGACCCGGTTCGCTGGGGTGCGCCGGCCGCGGCGTCCGAGCACCGGGTGCTGCTGCCTCGGAGCCCCGCGCGACCGCCGCCCCGCCGCTCCCGGCTGCAGCCTGAAGCAGCGACGTGGCAGGAGGCGGTCGGTAAAGCCCGGCGGGTGTTCCTCCTCCGGTGAGGAGGAGGCGGCGAGGTGGGTGTCCCCCCGCATCGGTTCGCCGCGCTCCGGCCGCCCCGCCGGCATGGGACGGACCGTCACCATGGGACGGACCCCAGCCCGCAGCTGGCCCACAGGGGCTCCCCTCCCTGCTCCTCCCTCGGCCGGCTGTTGAGGCCCCGGGGCCCGTTAACGGGTCGGGCGAGTAACGGCGGCGCTGGAGGCGGGGAACGCGGCTCCGGTGCTCGGCTCCGGCTGCCCTGTGCCTCCCCCGCCGCTGGGAACGAGCCGCGCCAGGTCAGCTCTGAGGGGTTGGTCTCGCTCCGCTGCTGTAGCGCTTCTCCTTGTTGGGATTAGGAGCAAGAGCACTTAAAAATATATTAAAGAAAAATAAGCGTGTGAAATATTTAATCCTTTTAGCTAATCCGTATGTTATAGATGGAGACTTCTCAGGAGCCAGCCTCCTTGTGCTACCTTCAGAGTCCCTGTGTGTACATTGTTTATCCCCCTTTGGTGGTCCTTGTAGCATATCCTTCTCCCAGGGGTGACCTTATCACTCTCTGCCTGAAAGGAGGGTGTAGCTAGGTGGGGGTCAGCTTCTTCTCCCAGGCAACCAGCAACAGGACAAGAGGACACAGTCTTAAGCTGTGCCACGGGAGGTTTAGGTTGGACATCAGGAGGAATTTCTTCACAGAAGGGATGATTATACATTAGAATGGGTTGCTCAGGGGAGGTGATGGAGTCACTATCCCTGGGGGTGTTTTAAGGAAAGACTGGACATGGCACTTGGTGCCATGGTCTAGTTGACATGGCAGTGTTCAGTCATAGGTTGAACTTGATTTTTTTTTTTTTTAGTAAGTAAACAGTAATTTGTAGAACAAGATCATGGCTTGTTCTATGATGTAAGCATCTTTGTAGAAATTAACACAAAGCAGTAAAATACACTTATTTTGCCTTGTGTAACGAGGTTCTGGAAGTACTGTTTATAGTGGTTTTTTTTATCCTGCCATCCAAAGGGCGCTGACAAGAAGACAGCAGAATGAAGTTGGAGTGGTGTAGTCGATTTGCCCTTTGCTCCAAGACAACCAGCCAGACCTTTCTGCTTGGAGGAGTGTTCATTGCTTTGGGCTCAAGTCGAATCCTCCTGATGAAGTATTCTGCCAATGAAGGTACTGTTGCGCAATACCCATGATGTACCTTGAATAAGGAAGTGTTGATGTTTGGGCTAAAACAGATACCCAAAAACCTACTTCTTTACCTGCAGAGTTCTTTGCATAAATATCCTATTATATTTATATGGATGTGTTTCTGCACTGGAAAATTTCTGTCTAGCCAGTGGTCTACTATAAAGGTATAACTTGGGTTGCAAGGTGTATCATCTACCCTTAAAAGATGAGGCAGGTGATTTATTTTATAGCTAACTCTTCGAAGACTAGATTGTTGTGTAAGCACTATTGACAGCAGATGATTTGATTGAAATGTTTTTCTTGCAACAGGCTGAGGAGAGAAGTGGTATCCTAGTGGGCGTGCTAAAACTGGCTGGTATTGCTGGTCCTAAAAGAAGGTTATGTTATCCTGGAAGTAATTTTTTTGTGAGGGTTAAAAAATACCATATTGCTCTTTGGGGAAAACATTCCTGTTTCAATTTTTTTTAAAAACAGTGATGTTCTTAAGTTCTTCCAAATAAGTTCTGCTGTAAACTGGGGCCAAATGAGGAAAGATTTCAACTCAGAAAAGAGGCCATTCAGGAAGGTGTATATCATAAACATTGAAACATTTATTACAGAAGTTCTGACAAAGCCTTTTGTGACTAAAATTGTGATTGGAGTGGTTAAAACAGGTTCTTGTTCTAATTATGAATACAGGATACAGAAACTGATCGTGTATTCTCTGATTTGCTGAATCCCACAGATAACAAGTATGACTACCTTCCTACGACAGTGAACATGTGTTCTGAAGTAGTAAAACTGGTCCTCTGTGTGGTGTTGGCACTCTGGAATAGGAAAAAAGGTAAGTACCTATGTTTAATGTAACTAAAATGTATTGACTTTCTAAGATTTGCTGTCCTACAAATATTTTTTTTAATGATAGATGACACTCTCCACTTGCCACAGGTTTTGCATTGCAGGTGATTTTTGTTTTTTCTTTCTTTTCTGTCCTTATGTAAAAACTGTGAGAAATTAACTTCATAGCACTTCAAAATGGTAGAGAACAAATATTTAAATTGGAAGAGTGTGTCAGGTGCTGGAGGTTCATGATAAATTGAACTGTTGGTTTTGTCTGCTTCTCCAGGAAACAGTCATGGCTCTGGCAAGCTAATAAAATTTTCACCTTCACCATTTAGTACAGACTAAGACAGTAAATATATTAAATCATTGCCATCATTGCCTACTGCTGACTGTATGTTTTCTGGTTTTCTTTCTTTCTTTTTTTTTTTTTTTAATCCAGATGTCTGAGTATTGCTGAAGTCAATGTGTTGGTGCTTCAGGAGAGTATTAGATAACACTGGGTAGTTTTAAATCTGTGCTAATGAAGTACTTTTGGCACTAGCTCTGGAGTAGTCTGAAGTTTATCACAGTCTTCCTCCTAAAGTTTGTGTCCTGAATACCTAAGTAAATGTCATTCTTTGTGCTTTGTCCTTTCTTCCTTCTTTCTTCCTAAATGTTCTCTTTTTACTCAGATCACGTGCTGTGGTCTACAGATACTGAGTTCTGGTTTATTTTGTACTTCTGACTTAACTGGCTGACCTTTGGGTGCTTTATGAAGGAATCCACTGTCTATGTCACTGTTCCTGTTGTAGATTTGATCAGTAATCAACAGAAAGTCACACCCAGTAAGGTTGTTGCTATTGTATGGGGACTCTGGGGTGCTTTTTAGCCCTCAAATAATGGTTGGCAATTGAATTTTTGTTCCCAGTGGACAAATGCTCTGATGGATGTAACAGGTTCTGTGACATTTTCTCTGCTGAAGCAAGGAGGTGAACACCACAGGCACAGGACTGCTGCTCCAGCTGTGTGTTCTGCCCTGGAACACAAGTTTCTGTGTTGCCAGAGAACTGTGGAACCCAAGTTTTTTCAGTCTAATAGTGTTCCTCAAAAGAGAACAGTGGTACCTATTCTGTTACAAGGAAATGCGCTTTCAGTAATAAGAATGATGTCTTTCTTACTGATTTCTTTTCCTTTCAGAAAAGGGTTGTATAGATCATCTCTCTGAATGTTTTTCCTGGAAGAATGTATGCAATTCCATGAAATGGTCCATTCCTGCCTTTCTTTACTTTCTGGATAATTTGATTGTCTTCTATGTACTATCCTACCTCCAGCCAGTAAGTATACTCACACTGAATAACATGACTTCCAGTGTCTTAGTGGGTAACACTGCTCTTAGGCTATCTACCATGGTAACACTGGCAAGGCAAGATTGTAGCAGAGGCTATCTGCTGTTTTAACACTGGCGGGTGAAAGAATAATCTGTTACCTGACCACCCAGACCTTCCCATTCTCTTGCCCACTGGTCAGTGTTGTACAGCTTTCAGCAGAGAAGAGTCTTTGTATTTCCTCCATCCAAAGTGGTTTAGAAGTAGGGTAAAGTGCTTAAGAAGTGGGCAGGGTTTTGGTACTTTTCCTCCTTTGCTTTCTTCAACTCTGTTTCTCTTTCAATCCATTTGTTTCTCTTGCAATTTTTTGAGCTGTACTTTCCTATGTGGCTTTTACCAGTCCATGCATGTGGCTTAAAGTGAGTAAACGTAACCTTACAAAGGGAATAAGTGTAAGAGAAACTGAGGAGGAGAGGAAGGAAACTGACTTAATTTTTGCATTTGTTTGTTAGCTATGTTTAGGTACAAAATTTAGTTGGTTCTTTCTTCTAGCTACCCTCATCCTTCTGGATGAACCTGCATATGCTCAGGAAATTGTACAGGTTTTGTGCTTGCTTTTATTTTTGTATTGTGATACTTTGGTATCAGAATTGGGTTGGTTCGTTGGTTAGTTCAGAATCTATATTTGCAATAAGATGGAAACAGATGGTTTGTGCTTGCTCTGAAATACTGCGGCCGCTCCTGTTGAACACTAAAAATAAATTGTTTTCTGCCTTCTCTCTCAGAATTTCTCTTTAAAATATTGTTCTCTTAGATGTACATTTCTGTCAGAGACAGACCAGTCCAGAGTCTAGCAGAGTCTAGAACAGGACTCAGATGAAAAAACCTAATAAAATCAAGAGTCGGATATCTTAAAATAACATGCACAGCTGCTTGGTTCTGTGGTTTGTAGTATGGGTTTTTTTTTGTTGGTGGTTTTTTGTTGGTTGTTGTTTTTTTTTTTTTGTTGGCAGGGGGGGTTTTTGTTTGGTTGGGGGTTGGTTCTTTGTTTTGGTTTTTTGTTTTGTTTTGTTTTGTTTTTTTTTTTTTGTTTGTGGGTTGTTTTGGTTTTTAGTTTTAGGAGGGAAATTCAGCTATAATATTTGTAAAAGCAAAGCCTGATGCGTAGGAGGTTACATAAATGCTATTTCTCTCTCAACCAATTTCATTTGGTTCAGCTAAGGTAATCCTTTGTAATATGCACAGCTTTGTTTTACATACACACACACCCTCAGACATACATTGTCTCTCTCACCTCAGAACATGTGCTCTAAGATTCCTCTTTTTAGAACTTTCAGCATCTTTTAATTGGAGAAATCCTATGATGGTTAGCTGAAACTGTAGCATTATTATGATAAATACGTATTAAAAGAGAACTAAATACCTCTAAGATAGAATATCTTGGTACTGTACAAGACCACAAATGTGAAAAGATGAAGATGCTTAAAAGGAAGATGGCCATACCTGACTAAACCTGGTCATGTGACTTTAAATACAAAGTAGTTTTGGGCCTAAGCAGTACCTGGGTGAGCAATTGCTGGAAGTATAGAGTTGCTTTGGTGAGATTTTTTTGCTTGAAACTTCAGTTATAACTGTGGATACTTTTTAGGGGCTAAATTTCCTAGGGACTTACCTTTTGAGACTTGCAGATTAGTGGCATGGGGAACTTTGATATTCATATTCCTTTTCATCTAGGACAGAGGTCTCTTGATGTTTCAGAAAACAAAGTGACTCAAAATTAATTTTTTTAACTATCCTTTTAAAGATTTTGATCGTATTATGTTACCAGAGATGTTGGATGGACTGTAAAGCAAAACCAGAGTGTGCACGGAACACTTCTATGTTTTGCATAAAGACTCTTTTTTTTCCAGAGTGATTTCTGCCAGATTTCCTTGTTTACTCAATATTTTTCTCCTTCCACAGTGTTCACCTAACATGAATATTTACTGAGTTTTAATTTTGCAAAATGGAAAACTAAGATGTGTTTTCATTGGCAGATGTCTCATTGTCAGTAAGTCTTCAGCCTACCTGAGACCCTGTGTTGTGCTGTTTCATTAGAATTATTGTTCAGCAGACAGTATGTTGGGATAGAGTGGGATGAAGATAGTGGGAAAAGAGTCTGTGCTTTTCCTCTGGTGAATGAAAAAGACTGCTCTAGAAGAATTGGGAATGTGAAAATGATGAGAAAATTCAAGATAAAGTCTGTGTTTTGTAGTCCTAAATCCATATATGCTTTTGTGTAAAATTGTCTAAAAAGGTGAGTTCACTCTGAGGCTCAACTGGACCAAAAACTTCAGATGCCTGATCTTTTGTAGACATACTGACTATACAGGGCAGTCCTGAATAACACACAGTTTGCATAACACCCTCATCCTCAAAAAGAGGATTTTTTTTCCCTACTGGTGCTGGTGGATTCTGATCTTTACTGGTAACTGGAGTGCCTGAAAGAGCCTCTTCTTGGTCCGGTGTCCCAGTATAGAGTGTCTAATACAGAGACAAAACAGACAATCCTTGCCACAAGGAGTTTGCAGCTTGGGATCATGGCCGTGGATTAGAGCACTGATGTTATTATATAGTTATTCCCAAGTTAAACAGAAGCTTTAGAGTTGTCTTCAGTTTACTTTGAAATAAATGGGGTTTTTTTATTACAGTTGCAGTCTCGAAAAATCAAGCCAAGCACCTCCTTATCTTTGATAAACTCTACAGCAAATGCACTTGACATACACGAAGTTTGTTTTCTGCAAGTGCCTTGTCCAAGTCTGAAATTTCATGAACGCTGCAAATGGCACTGCAGCCAGGAGCAGCCTCACCTTGCTTTATTCTTTGCCTATTCTTATTTTTGGAGCAACTTCCTCCTTTGTGCCAACGCAGCTGTTTTTGCAGCTGACTGGTCAGCCTGGCTGGGGAACTGATCTGACAGAAAACTAAACTGTTCTCTGTTAAGTAAGTTTTGTGTTGCACTGGTTTCCTCACATCTTCATTTCAGTGCAGCTTTACCCACTGCAGTGGAGCTTGGGCTCTGTGGTTTCCTTGAGATTTTGAAATGGGACTTGAGTATTGTTTTACAGGTGTGTTATTGTATCACTTGAGTGAGGAAGAAAATTCAGTACCAGTGCTTTTCACTCTGGCACCTTGCAGGAAGGTGAACTTGAAATCTATAGGTTTGTGGTGTCCATGGTGTGTCTGGAGTATAACTTTGTTCCTCTCCTTCTCTTTCAAGGCCATGGCTGTGCTCTTCTCAAATTTTGTCATTATAACAACAGCTCTTCTCTTCAGGATAGTGCTAAAGTAAGTAGTATTTGCTAAAGTAAATGAAATTTAAATCTTTCTAGCTTTGATGAAGTTAAACTACATTTTCTCTCTTTGTCTGATGGGAACAGTAATTCTCCTTTCCTGCGGCTATACCAACTTGGAGACATGGTTTTGTTTTCTACATCTGAAGGTGTCGGAAATAATAGGTTATTAGGACTCCCTTCATATGTCTACACATTTGGTCAACTCTAATAGTTGAAAATCATGATTATAGAGTTATTGAATAGTAAGAAGAAAGCTTTCGTTTCTACATTAAATCTCTTATTTCATGATTACCAGTACTTCTTACTAGTCTGTTGCAGCTCTTAAATGAGGGTAAGTGTGGTCTAGGAAGAGGGCTTGAGATACATAAGAGTGAAAGATAGAGATGTGTTCAGTACCAGTCCTGGTGTGTTTGTGGTAACCTGCATAGTATGTTTTGAAAAGTAACTGTGTGTCCCTTCATTATTCATGTGACAAAAGCCAGACTATGTGTTCCGCTGTGCCAAATTTGTGCTCTTTATAGTATGATTTGGATTTAAAAATTACTGTCAGGGAAATGGGTATTAACTTTACACTCTAAAAGTTGCTTGTGGTGAATATGGCACAAATAAAACCTTTGCTGTAGGTGTTAATATACCAAAATAGTGCCTGATAGTCTGACTCGAAATGCTTCTTCTCATTTTAGTTTTGTGTCTCTTGTGATGTCACAGTTTGCCTTATCTTCCACATTTTTGATTTTTGCCAAGATAAACAGGTTTTGAGTGGAAAAAACAGTACAAATAATTCTAATAGTCTTATGAATTACATTTGTAGATTTATAAGAGTTACCATCATAAAATACTAGAAAAGGGCTCCAAGTCGTGGGGGAAAAGAGCAGTATAGTTAATGTTTTCCAAAGAAAGATGGTAATTATCTGGATGTCTGTGATTTTTTTACTTTATTCATCAGACCTTTGTTCCCATGGAGACAAGAGTTGCTTTTAAGTTGTTAGGCAATCAGTATCTAGAAATAACGTCATCTTGAAAAACCTTCCTTTTCCTTATTTCTTCAGAGTGCTTCATTTTGTGCTTCTTTGATTGCCAGACTCAGCCCCTTTTGCCACAGAAAAACGTGTTGCATTTTGGCATTTTACTGTATTCTGAAGAGACTTTTCTTTACACCTGTCTGTCTCTTTATCTGTGGCATGATGTCTTTTATATGTTTTATAGATCTGGGTGTTCTGTCACTTAATTTATGCCACCCTGTTTCTAAATTTAGTGGCTTTTTTGTGTACTAGGCGAAGACTCTCTTGGGTACAATGGGCGTCTCTGGTGATTTTATTCCTGTCCATCGTTGCCCTGACTCGAGGAACTGGAGGCCATCAGCACAGCTTGGCTGCACATGGACTTCATCACAGTATGTTTTTTAGGCCATCTAACCACTGCCTTCTCTCTGCTGGACCTGAGGAAGCATGCGTGGAAAAGGGCAACTGCGCACCACCAAGTTTCCTTCACAGCTTCCAGTGGAATGTGACCAGCACCATGGCAGGAGCATTGAAGCCTCTCCGCCTCAGCCTGGGCCATCTGCTTATTCTAGTGCAGTGTTTTGTGTCTGCTCTGGCTAACATCTACAATGAAAAGATGCTGAAAGATGTGGATCAGCTTGGGGAAAGCATCTTCACGCAGAATAGCAAACTCTATGCCTTTGGGGTGCTGTTCAATGGGCTCATGCTGGCGCTGCAGGCTAAGGACCGGAGGCAGATAGGGAACTGTGGCTTCTTTTATGGGCACAACATCTTCTCCGTGGCTCTTATATTCGTCACAGCTTTCCTGGGGCTGTCTGTAGCCTTCATCTTGAAGTTCCGAGACAACATGTTCCATGTTATGACTGCTCAGATCAACACTGTCATCATCACCACTGTGTCTTTTGTCATCTTTGACTTCAGGCCTTCTCTAGAGTTCTTTTTGGAAGCTCCTGTAGTGCTTCTCTCCATATTCATTTATAATGCCAGTAAAGCAAGAGGCTTGGAATATGCCACTCTGCGGGAAAGGGGAAAACTCATCAAAGGAGATGCATGGGAGAGGTCAAGTGGGGTAAGGCTTTCCAGTACTTGTCTTCTATGGTTTCTCTTTTGTTTCACTGCTCTTTATGCTGTGAAATGTTTGGAAGAATCAACTTGTGTGTGACTGGAATCATCTCTCAACACCAAAGCTCTGCAGTATTTCTTAAAATCTTGGGTATCACTTTCCATGTGCCGCTTTTTGAAGTCATGAAGCTTAGGTAAGCATTGCTTTCCTGCTGTGACTGTAGACAGTCCTATGAGCAACTTCAGCTTTGTACAAATATTTTCTTGAAAACTTTATAACCAAGAGAGTGTACTTGCCCAGGGCATTCGGAAATTGGAATTGATGCTTGGGAAATAATTGTACCTAAGTAGAACTGGTAAGTCTATGTAGCTTTGGCCACATAATGAGGAAGTGAACACATTTGAAGTTAAGGTTCTTTCTACTATAACAGTCAAAGATAGCTGAAGACAAAAAGGTTATGTTTAAATACAGAGTTTTAACATGGTTTGGGTTTTTTTTCTTGTTATGTATTTCTCCAGTTTTGCTAGTGTTTTTTGTTCTGATTTGAATAGTGATTTAGTTACCTAGAACGTGTCGGGGACGGCTTGCTCTTAGAGAGGAGCCGAGCAGTCTCCCGATGGGAAGGGTTAATGTTTGTGAACGGCAGCCCGCGGGTACGGACGGGCCGTGGGTGCACATTGTAACCAGCAGAGAGCACTGTCCCCACTGCGTTCCAACAAACATTAAATTGGAAGAGATGTTTCTCAGAAATTCCACATGGTGCCTTTTTAGCTTGTTGTTTAATGAGCAATAAATAACACAAATTCATATATTTTTGGTATGCCAGGTGTCATCTATTTTAGCACTTACAACTAAGCAGCTGTTGTAGAAACGAATAGCACTATGTGAGCATGCAAAGCCAGCTATATCTTGGGCTGCATCAAAAGCAGCGTGTCCAACAGGTCAAGGTAGGTGATTCTGCCCCTCTGCTCTTGTGATACCCCACCTGTAGTACTGTGTCCAGCTCTGGGGACTTAGATCTGCTGGAGCCAGTCCAGGGGAAGATGACCAGAGGGCTGGAGCACCTCTCCTATGAAGACAGGCTGGGAGAATTGGGGGTGTTCATCTTGGGGAAGAGAAGGCTCCAGGGAGACCTTCTAGCAGCTTTCCAGTACCTTCCAACCCAAACCATTTTATGATTTTATGGAAGAATGGCCTACAAGCTGTTTTAGGCAGTGAGTGACTAAAACGTGTTACAGATGCAGGGAATGTTTTTTATGAGTATAACACACTAGTAAGAGATTTAAATTACAGGGTCTTGATTTTGCTTTAAGTGATGCCTTCGGAATAAACCTTACTTTTTCTTTTCTTTTTTTTCTTTTTTCTTTTTCTTTTTTTTTTGTGGTATTAATAACAAGATGACTTTTGCTCACATTGTTCTCTTTTGCTTCTGGTTCCTGTAGGATGGAGAAGAATTTGAGAGGTTGAACAAACCAAGCAGTGACATCGATACAGATGAAGATTCCCTCTAGCATGAGGCTGGCTTGGAGGAGTGCTATTACTCATAGTGAGAGAGACTTAATCTTTTATTAACATAGGGAAGGGTTGTTTTTCCCCACTGACAGACTATTTGGAACTGTTTTGGGGCTGGATGTCAAATATGGATGAGGACAATGTTCAAGCTGTATATATGGAGAGTTGTATTCCTTTGTGCCTGTCTCCCAGTGTCTGGGGAAATGGAAATATGGAATGCCTTTGTAGCAGCTGGTGAATTTTACATGCAACTTACGTGGCCTAACTTTGAAAGAGCTTGAATAAAACAGAAGTTTATTAAACAGTATGAATGCATCATCTTTTTTTGTGTGTGTTTAGAAAGGCTTTGTGTAGAGGCTTAGTTTGCACTGAGCCCACTCTTGAAAACAAATATTATGCAACTACAGTAATGCCCTTCAACGTCTGGAGCACTGAGCAAGAGAGTGCAGGTGGCAGTATCATCTGGTGTTGCTCTACCCTGGCAGACTGATAAGGTCTTGCATTCATTTTGTAGAGAGAGAAGTCATTCTGCAGAGTGCCAGGCATAGTGATCTCAGAATTTCTGTTGAGGCATCTGCTGGATTGTATTTTGACTGAGATGAAAAAGAGGTTCCAAATTATTCAGAGAATTTTGAAACAGGCAAGGGAACAGGGATGCTGATAAGGGATTCCTGGTATGTTCCTAAAGCCTCTTCTCTCAGGGCAGTGGAAAAGATGTTGGGTTTATAATTTCCTCCCTTCAAAAATGTGTCTTTCATGGTTGAAAGATACTGTCAGAAGAATTCTTAAGAAGATAAGCAATGAGTTCAGTGTCAGAGCCTCATACCAGAGTGTGTAGTAAGCAGTAAGTGATGCATTTCTCTGGACTGAGGACAGTCCTGCCTTTGTTCCCCTCTGCCATCCTGTCCAGGCTCTGTGTATAAAGCTTATGTGTACTGTATTGATGGCATATTGCTATATTAACATACCTCCTGTCATTGATCCATCAAGAGGGGCAGCTTATTTTCATATGTGGTGTATGACTGTCCAGTTATAAACTATGAATCTAAAATTTCTATTTTTTTCTGTATTTTTTCTAGTATATGTTAACTGTACAAAATTAATGTAATATTGTTCGTGAAAAATTTTTTGCATCTAATTTCATTGTGCTTGTATAGCAGGCCATTTCAACATAAGGAATCCTAGCTGTTTACATCTGTAGAGAATCAATAGAAGGCATATTTCAGTGTACATTCCAGAAACTCAGTTGCTCTCATTGGTTTATGAGGTTTTATTTTGGGAAATGAAACTTCAAAAAAATGCTCAAACTGTCAAAGACTTAGTGGCAAGAAGACTTTTTTTTTTTCATTGCATACAGCTTTGCAGTATATACCTGCCTGAGTTTGTTGTCTTTTTCAGTCACAGCTACCAACTTCAGCTGGTATTTTCAAGAGTGAAAGTACTGTTAGCTTTAGATTGCTTTGCATTTATATGAGCAGTAACTTTTTACGTGAAGTTCCAAAGAGCTTTGCCTTGCATTGAGTGAGAACATGGAAATCAGCCATGATTGTAAAGACAGAGCATCAAACCAAATATGAATGTCTTAAAAACCATGTTTGACCTTTGTGCCTGAAATATCTGCATTAAGAGACATGAAATATGGAAATGACTGATCTTCAGCTGTTATAAAGTGCCTTTAGTTCTTGCTTTCAGCTCTTGTCCTGCTTAATGATTTTCCTTTCTGTCAATTTCACCAGTGCTATCATGCTTGACTTATTTGCCAAAGTCTTACATTGCACAAAGGTATTGGTTATATAACTGTTGATCCAAGTTTTTACTCATGCTGGGATTTGGTTCTGTCTAACATGTAGAAATCTTTCTGTTGTCTTCAGATTGAAGGTCTCAGAGAGATTGTGTTGGATGGCCAGGCAGGTTTCTTATTATAATGAAGGAGAACTGTATATCCCCTTTGCAAGCAACAGGAATGTTAACTGATGTCTAAAAATGGGTAAGAATTTGCATACACTTAGCAGTAAAATAGGGTAAATAGTAACCGAAAGCATAACATGCAAATCTTTGCAGCTGTAATATCCATGGCCATGGTAAAATTTAGTGGGTAGGTGAGATTTGTTAGAGGAAGTGACTGTGAGCAATTGTCAGCTGGAGAGCAGCCCTGGTGAGCAAGGGGGAGCAATTCTATAGAGTTACATGTTTCAGATAGATCATGTGAAATCCCACTTGATTAAGTATTTCCACTATATGGAAACCATTCCATGTTGGAAAGCTTAACTTACATTTGCCCCAAATTACAATAGGGAAATTTATGAGGATGGTTTTGGAGAGCAGCATTAGTTTGGCACATAGTCTTTAATGAATACATTAGTCAGAGTGCTTGTTCTAAGTTTTGATTTAGAGCCCAGATTCACAAACATTTGAACTTAATTGCTGCTGAGGGTGTTATGTTCCTCCCTCCAGGTTTGAGGAAATAGTTCACAGAGCATCCCAGGAAGAGAGGTGTGTTTGTGTTTCTCTTGCTTGTAACAAGTCAATTAAAGAAGTATTTATTTTGGTTAATTTCAGCTATTTTGTGAATGTAGCAGCTTCAAAGACAGACTGTGTGTGAAAACAGCCACCTTGGAGCTGAATCAAATGCCATAAATAAGTATAAGAAAAAAGCTTTTTTTTATGTAGAATCTTCCCACTAAGGTATGTCAAAATAGGACCTTAATCTCACTCAGTCTGTCTTTGGAGTGATGCTGCAGGGGCAGATCCAGTGATCTGGATTTGATTTGTTTTGCCAAATGAAGTCTTAATTTGGAGAAATGCAACTCCTGAATGCTTATAGCCTGCTGTCGTTGAAAGAATATTTTGGTTTGGTGTTCTTTCTGGCTTTGCTTTTAGTTTTCCATAGGGAAAAGTAGGTTGCAAAATCAGGATTTTAGATCATTGCTAAAAGTTTCAGGTGATTTCAAGTCGTTTTGTAATGAATGCAGAAATAGGCACCAGAATGTATAATAATATAGAGTCTTCTACAAATTCTGTGAATATTTGGATGTGTAGTTTTGGTTAAGAGCCCATCCCCACCTCCCTTGATAAGTGTACAACTTGTTTGGAGTTGTCTTTTTAATGCAACTCCCACTGAATGCCTAGGCTGGGTTTGGTACTTGCACAATTTAACTTTGAATTTCAGACAGGGTTATAAAAAAAAGGCGATTTGGATCAGGTGCTGCAGTCTTTTTTGTAAGTTAACCCTCTCAGCACAGGACATTTAATTTATGTGATTTGTAGTGTAAGTTAAAAGGGCTTTCATCTAAAGACTTTACATGAAAACAAGATTACAGAAAGTTTAAATGAACACTTGAAAGAAAATGCCCCAAGGGCATTTTTCTTTCTCTCTACAGGAGGTGCCTGTTAGATGTCTGGTATACTTTCCTCTGCTTTTGCTTTAGGCAAGGAAAGTTAGGCAGCTGACCTTGAAACAGTGATGCAATAAGCTCTTGTTTTCTGAAAGTGAGCTACAGGACACTCCATTTTCTTCTAGAAACCCTTCCATCCTGTGATTCTTTTTGGTTTGTTTGAATTTCTCTGTCCACTGCTTTCAGCTGTGGAAGTGCTGTCATCACTGAGAGCTCAGAAGCTCTGCAGCCAGCAGTCCTCTCAAAATCATTGTCAAATGCCTTCCCCCAATTAGCTCCAGTCAACTGAGAAAGGTAAGTCAGGAGCTGTACCCTGCACTGACTAGACCTTGTGATAGGGAGGGCAGCCTGCTCCTGAGGGTGACCAGGTTTGTAAAGCTAAGGCCTTGTGACCATCTGTCTGCTTTTCTGACATTCAGAAGGGCAAGTAATGCCTGACCTTTAGTGACTTAAGTTTCTAAAGAAAGCATCTGGTTTTGAGTGAACTTGTTGCTTTAGCCGGTTTTGTTTTCTTCTGGGAAAAAAAAGAAATCAGGAAAATGCTAAAAGTCAAAATGCAGAACATGCTCTGGCCAGCTTGGAGCTGTAGCTTCTCCCTGCTCCTGTGCTACTGCTGTGATGGCAATACCCAATAAGAGTGCCTTATTGTGTGCATCTACATGTGATGTGCACCCACATCATGGATTATAAAAAGAAATGACTGGTCAGGCACACCTTTGACATCAGAAGCGACAAATGTGCCATTAGAAAGGCTGACATGGTATCTTCACTTAAAGATATTCCATAATCTTTCTGTTGCATCTTCAACATTTAGAAATCTAACCCCCATGGTGTTGAAACCATGGCTATGCATGCAGTTCTTGCCACTGGTTTCAGTAGGATAGAGTGGTGTTACAGCTCCAATGCCCAAAGACATCAATGAGAAGGGAGAAGAAAACCATTTCTGAAAATGTGGCAGAAATAGTTTAGCAGATTAAATTAATCTCAAATACTTTTATAAACATTTCATCCAGATCACTTTTATAGTGGAGGGTATGAGAAGAACAGGTAAAAGAAAGTTTGAAATTTAGAGTAATAGTTTAATTAAAAGCATTATTATAGAGAGCTAGTTACAACTCATTGAAAATATATGTGAATGAGATTTCTTTTTCTGATGAAAATAATGCTTTTCAGATTTCTGTATTTCAGACAGTGCTAACCCTGGTTGGTGTTTCCACTTAGCTCTCATTAACTTGGATTTAACAGTGAAGTGGGCAGGACCTAAGAGAACAGGGACCCCAGCTGAAAGAACAAATAGCCATGCAGTAAGCTTTGTAGTTAAGAACTTTACATTGTATTGTATTGGAACAAATTCTGCCATAGCCATAAATCTTATTTTCATTCATAAAGTCAGCTAATTACAATGTTAATGCACTGTAGAAGGGATGCTGTCTTTTCAAACAAGATGTTTCAAAAAGATTTTATTACTGTTGTTGTTATTATTAAAGAGCATGCCCCATGCTTCTTTCTTAAATTTTCCTTCTCTGGGAGAGACCCAAAGCGTGGTTCTTTGTTTCTCTTCATAAGCATAATGAAATCTCACTTTCCAATAAATATACTTTTTTTTTTCTCCTTAGAAAAAGTACTAAAAAGCACATTGATGGACAGTTTGTTTCCTGCCCTACTGTAGTGCCCATGCAATGGGGCTATGGGGTTTTTTTTGTTTGGTTTTAATACAAACAGCACCTGCTGATTGCCTTTGTTTATAAAGGTTTAAAAATATAAAGGAGTCTTTATTGTTTAAAGCTTCAATACTACTGGTTTGAATTGCTTCACTGTAAAGGCTTCTGCATTTTTTGAGAAGGCAAATGACCAAAGTCCCTTGATTGAACAGTAGAAGAATGAGGCATGGATATTTAGGTGGTCTGGGAAGATTTTCTGCAACTGGCCACCTATTGGTTGGATAGCTATTGGAAGACAGACACGGGAGCAGTCAGAGCCTAAGTTGCTCTGTTCAGTATGGATATCCATGGTGGTAACTTCCGTGGTGACGGTAGTCATCTTGGTAACCTTCCTGGTAGCCCTGGTGGTAGCTGTGGTAGCCATACCCGCCATACTCATCATCGGGGCACTGCATGCCCAGCGACTGCTGGATTGTCATTTCCTGGCGCCGGAGCTGCATGGAATCAATCAGGTCATACACAATCGCCATAGACCACATTGGAGAAGGATACCAGGATTTGACGTTGCCATCTTTCCCCACTAGAAGCATGGAGAAATATTCTGGGCTAATTTGGAAATAATTTCGAATGTCTTTCACCAAATTAGCCGGGATGTCTTCTCGGTCTACAGTTGAGCTTCCTAGAAAGTGATTACATAAAATCAGCATTAATATATTATGTAGGTGATGATGAGGATTTGTAGGTAAAAAAGTTAGCAACATGAGATAGGATACAGCCCAAGAGTTGGCAATATAAGGTTCTTGTAATTTGCAAGTTCAGATCCATTTCCTGGATCTGAAATGAAACTGCTCTACTGTGAACTAAGGATGTATTTTTAACAGCTTTTTCAGGTTTAGTAAACTCAAGGCTGAAGCTACTGTAGTGTGGTACATCTTTTTGTCACCCAAAATCCATTAACTTCTTTGACTTCTTTGCAGCTTGGGTCACCAGTTTATGTATTGCAGAAGGCATATGTGAACAACAGTAACAGTGAAAGAAATCACAGGAATTGAAGTGTGATAGAAGAATTGCAGGATATAGAGCCTACAGAGCCTCAATCTTGAACTGTCATGATATGTGAGGTATGGGATGTGGTAGGTGTCATTTGCTCTTCAAAATAATATTTTCTAGGATAAATCTGGAGAACTCCAGGCTTTTAAGTGTGAAGTCTGTGTTGGGTAAATGAGTAGAAACTGTAAGACAGCTGAGATCAGTGGGCACATGCGTGGTTTGGCAACAGGACTCTTACACAGTGGCACCCTGCCTTACAGACTTGAGGTTCTGTGAAAGAGATCAGCAAGCAGATGGTTAAGGGTGGCCTGGCTGATACAGGCTATGTGCATTTTCAGAAGGCTTCTAAAGGTCCTTTGATAGGTTGGTTGAAGCAGAAGCAAGGTGGGAGTGAATGATCACCTGGAGTGGAGGGAGGTCATCAGTAAAGTTCCATGGTTGTGCTGGGGCTGGTGCTGTTCCATGTATTTGTAAATGTCGCACACAGGGTATGAGCATGGAAGTTAGGCAGTAATACTGAGAGTGTGAAGATACTTATAGTATTAAGAGTGGGAGGTGATTGTGAGGCATTGCAGAAGATCCTTTAAGACTGTGTGACTGGTTAATAAAATTATAGAAGAAATTCTACTCAGATCGAAGTGATGCACTTGGTGAAAATTTTTCTGACTTCACAAAAGAAATGGTGAAGATTGACCATTACCACTTGCAAGTGAGTTCTTAGGGCTATGAAAAAGAGTTTTATGGAAGGCTAGTTCAGTGCTCACTAATGGCCAAAAGCAAAACCAAATGTTATAAACCAAGAGGAAAATAATAACAGAACAGTATTATTATTCTACTATGGAAACCTACTATTTGTGTGCCTCTTGAACACTGCATGAAATTCTGTTTCTCTCACCTCAAAAGACTATGGTAGAACTGGGGAGAAAAATGAGGAAATCAACAAAGTTGATCACAGGTTTGGAATAAACTCTGTGATTCTGTGTCCAACTAAGTAATGACTGCAGTCTCTCAAATAAATGGGTTGGGGAAGATCTGCAGAATTGTCAGTGTTACTGCAGGGATGGATAGGGATTAAATGTTCACCTTTTTCCCCATACAAGAAATAAGGGGAATCAAACACATGTATAGGGGCCATGTTCAGGACAAATAAAAGGTACCTCTGTAGAAGTTCTCACAGGAGAACATGTGCTAGGAGTCAACATCAATTCAAAGAAAAATTAGACAAAGATCTGTTGATCTTAACAAATTGGAACTATAAACAAAATCATGAAGTGGATGCAGTGAAAAATCAGTGGAGGCTGCAGGAGTGTTGATGGAAGAAGTCTGACATCAGCTTCCTCTGTTTATTTTTTCTCATACATGGACTTAATACTCCTGTGCTGTAGAAGGACTAGAATGCTTTCATGCACAGAGCAGTTGGAGCACAGATGGGATAAATAAGCTTCTTTCTGTCTTTGTTCCTCCACTGAGGGAGGTAGTTTTTTGGATTAGGTAGTAGAGGAACCCACAGCATTTGAAAAGTCCCTGCTTTCTTAAGGATATCTACCTGGAGTAGCCTGCTGGGATGCAAATGGAATACTAAAGAGAGCTTATAAGCAAAATGGAGAAAGACGTTTCACCAGGGCCCAGGGACAGAATAAGGGGTATTAATTTTACACAGAAAGAGGGTAGATTTAGATTCGATAAAAGGAAGAGGGTTTTTAGGATACAGGAGCAGGTGGCCCAGATGGATGCCCTGTCTCTGGAAGTGTTCAAGGATAGGTTAGATAGAGCTTCGACCAATTCAATGAAGTGAAAGGTGTCCCAGCCCATGGCAGGGGATTGGAACTAGATCATCTTTAAGGGTCCTATTCACTCCAAGCCATTCTGTGAATATTAATAAGGGATCCATAGAGGAGAATCTGCTGAGTGTGTGTTCTATTAGCTCAGCAAACTCTTGAGCATGTAAAAGGCACAGGCACCCCTGTCTTTGACAGCGAGGCTGGCAGGGGAGTGTACTGGGGACTGTAAGCTTAGGTGGGAAATCAAAATGTGAGATGACTTCCAGATATTTGTGCTTTCCTATCCTGAAGAACCTATATAATGTTTAGCACAGAAACACCAAGAAAGATTTTTGTTTGCTTTTGTATCATCTTATTTCTTAAAAGAAACAAAACAAAGGAGGAAACAGTCATTCTCATCCCTCTAAAGAAATTACAGCAAAGAAGCACTCAGCACTGTATAACGCCCTTCATAGGTAGTACTGAAGAAACTGGAAACAGTCACTTACCATTAATTGGATACAACTCCAAGACACCTCCAATATCTTCTCCAACTCCTAGTAATTTGAGGATAGTTATGTGGCGCAGACCTGTGGAGGAAATGAAGATGGTTTTGGGTCAGGCCAGACCTTCCTGCTTATCCTTGGGCAGATTTCAGTTTAATCAGCCGGGTCTGTGCTTGCTAAATTAAGGCCCAGTCTCAGCCAGCCCTCCAGGAGAAAGAGTTACTGATTTGTATCGAGTCCCTGCCAGTCACATTGCCTGTCCCAAATGTAAGGATAAACTGACGTGTTGAGTAAATGTGGTATCAGTTGCATAAAGCTGTTCCAAGGACAGCGGCATGGTAGTGTGGTTCTGTAGCATAGGGATACAACCATCAGATACGCCAGTAAATTGCAGAGGCCATTCTCCAAATCCAGAATCTTCCTGCACTGTTTTCTTCACTAGTAAATCTTTTACTTATCATACACACAGCAACAAATTATTTAGAGGCGATATAACCTATGTCAGTTAAAGTCTGAATGACTGCGGAGAATAGCTTATGACAGATACTCACTTCTTCCATTTGTTCTGCACAGAGGCTTGGACTGTTGCCTCTGCTTTGAAGAAAGACCTTAGGGACAGCAGAAACTGTTCATATAACATGAGTAAGTACAATCTACAAAATCTTTGATGTAACTGCTTTTACAGCTTGGAGGTAAGATGCTTGGAAACAAACCACTTAGTTAAAACACCCATTGACATATGCTTTAGAAACTCACTGGATCGTGTTCAAGCTGTCCCTACCAAAGGGTGGGGATACTCAACTGTTTTGATTACATTTTATTCTTCAGAAAGCATTTTGCAGTGGTCCATGTTGCAGTTTACTTTGGTACTTTCCAAATGAGGTGATGCTGATGCTCTGAATGAAAGCCAGGTGATTATGAATAAAAAATCATACTGTGAAGATCTTCCTTCTGGTGTAATTGAAATGCGCTGAAATAGCAGCTTTTGAAAGGGACCTGTTTCATTCTGTTGAAGGAGTCAAGTCTAGACCCTGCATGGTGTGTGCATTGCTAGGAACTTAAGGAGTAAGGCTCTCTGCACTTCATGACAAGAAGACAAAAGAATGTCTCTGGGTCTTGCCCTTAGCTGTCTCCTAGAGGAGCCCCTCTCTCTCCACTGACTATGTTAGTTGGATCTTACGTACCTAGTCTGGGAGGGCCTTTATTGGATTAAAGTGGCTTCCATTAATATTTTTACAGATTTTGGCAATGAAGCAGTAAGGAAAAGAAAAAAACCCTCATGTCCATGCATCTGCCTGATGCCTGACCCAGTTCTGAGTTGGGTCTTAAAGGATTTGCCCTTACCAAAGCATTTTCCTTGTGTTGCTTATCTGTGCAGTACAAAAAACAAAACCAGAAATGAAACAACTATTACTTTCCTAAGTACGAGCCTGAAGAGAAGCTTTGGAGTGCTAGCATTTTCTGCTACAGTAGTGTAATGTTTCACAAATGATTCCAGGGAACACTTTGTTTAGCTGTCTTAGGTGTCAGCGTGCTGTACTACCTGCTTAGCACAATCTTCCATTCGGATCTGGAGGAAAGTTTTCAGTTGTCAGACTCCTCAGACTGTCCGGGTTCAAACTTGAGCAAAAGAATCCATCACATCACCAGGAAGGATGTGGTTTGGGTGAGCAAGAATATAATTCCTTTCGACTCACCAAAATTGCAGGCTTGTCCACTGAGAGCAGCAAGCTGCTGGGAATAAGCCCAATCTTCATCACTGGGAGCAGAGATCACCACCAGCCGCCTTCTCCATCGGAACCTGAAAAGAGAGCGTGGCCAGGCATGGGCATGACATGTGACTCAAGTCCTCTCAGCATTTCTGTTCTCTGTAGGCTGAGATATGTCATATCTCTCACAACTTCTAAGTAACAGCTGGATGGGAAATCTTCCCAGTTCTGTCCATCACTGGGAGAGGATAAAGCTTGTTTTGAATTTTACAGCTCCAAAACTGGGGAAGAAACACCTGCAGTGCTGCTGCTTCACCAAACAAACACTGCAAAGTTTACAATCTTTGCTCAAAGCCCCCTTCAGTAGTTACAGCAATGCTGAGAAGTGTATATTCAAGAGAGAAAGATTCCTGTGGAATTCCTCACTAGGCATTTAGCTTTTACGTCATTCACCACTGCTGGAACTGCACAGTTATTTTGCAGTCCAAGGGCTGTCTGAGAATTAGGGTGTATCTTCATTTCAGACATAACTCATACTTCTGTGTAAATAATCACTGACCTCTTTTTTCTTTCCTGCACCACGTTTGCTCAAAATACCTTTAACATGGTTTTAAATCTGAGCTTGCTTGTAAGTGTGTGATATGTCAGCCTGTGGCTATATAAGGCATGCGTGGGGCAATAAGATAAATCTTGGAATCTTTCTTTAAGAGGGACTGCACTGTCCACCCAAGGTTTTGCACAACGTTCTCCTTCCTTTCCTGTCAAGGAAAGGTAGAGCCATAAGGACACTTGAAATCTCTAAAAATTCTAACTGTAGGGGGTTTTTAATACTCTCTCGACAACTTGTTTTTTGAATATAGGTACTTCTCCACTTAACCTAAATAAATCAGATTTATAGGAATTTTCAAAGCTGCAGAGATATTTTTACAGCAGGAAATGATCTTTTAAATGGATGCAGATGTTACTCTGTTATAATAATAGCCTGCTTTTCTGCTGTACCATGTGATGATCTCAAAATGAAGGCTAATGCAAAGGGTCAGTTCCACTTCACTTAAGAGAAGCTGAAGATATGGTGGGACCTGCTCGAAGTCAGGGAAGAAGTTGTTAGAAGAGCAGGGCATGCTGATGTCTTTGCTTGTTGATTGGTACTGGGTTTTTTTTCTTTTAATTAGAAAAGTAAATCCTTGAAAAGCAAACCTCCTCATTTTTAATCTTTCTCAGGAGGAACAGCAAAGAGAAATGGATGTGTATGTACAGTCAAGTGAATAAGAATGAGAAGCATTAAGGATCACATATGTGATGTGAAGAAAAGGAGGGAAATTTTGTGTCATTCTGAAAATGGAGAACAAAATAATCTCTGTGCTATTTTGTACAGAAAAGCACCTGGTTACCTATGAACAGTGAGTGAGAATGTAGCCACTGGATCCTATTTTGCCTAGGGAAAAACTGTGAGTCGCTTTAAGATACTTTTCTATTGCTTTCTTATTTTTTTTACCATCTTCTTTGGAGTCAGAGCTGAAAAGTGTTGAAAGCTACCCAAGTGGTTTATTCCCCTGTCCCAGGAGCACTTGGTGGGCTTATCTGGGACTACATTTTAGAAATTAATTCAGTTTGTCCTTTACAGCTGTTAGTTCACCAATACCAATGTACAAATTTTTGCTTTGTTTCTGACATCAGAAGCCATGGACCAATACTCCTGACAAATCTTCCAGATCCTTTCCTGTGTGGATCCTTTCTTCTTCTTCTACCTGTTTTGCATCCTGTTCTGATGTGTGAGCCCAGAGAGCAGCACAGCCAGTGCCTAGGTCTGAGGGGGGGGACTTACCCCCAAACTCAAGGTTCTCCTCCTTCTACATGTGGTTTTTAAGCATTACTCAAGCTGGCTCTGGCTCTTGTGGTCTCCCTTCACACCAGGCAGGCTTGTTAAGAACAATAATGCATTATTATAACTGACCTCTGCAAGGAGCAACACCAGGGAGATGATGCCAGGGCTCTTGTTCAACTGGAAACATGATCTTGGACAAAGCTGGAATTAATTTTACTGGGAATCTGACCAGTTAATGTGGATAGAGAAGTCCACCCAATATTTAAAGCCTGATGCTTCTTTCACAGAAAACAAATGCATTCTGTGCAGCAGCAGTGCGGTTTATAGATGCAACATTCTGCATTCTTTGTGCCCAGTTTTCTAATGTGTGTTTATTACTAGGGCTGTTTCCAAGCAGAGAAGGATTTGGGGCCTGTCCCTTTCCAGTATACAAGCTCTTTCTTGTGCTGATCAGCTATTTCCAAACTGTGGTTCTTCTTGGTGGTCTCAAGGATGAATCACTGGGACCTAAACAGGAGGTGGTGAGGTGGGTGGGGTGGATCTTGTTAAAGGTTCTTCTTCTGTTGAAGTGGCCATTGAATTTTAAAATGTTTATGAACCAACAGCCTATTCATTTACTTGTTCCTCCTTTCCTCCTCATCATAATCCATCATGCTGCCTCAGTTATTTTTAAAGCCGTCTGGCATCAACAGTGTATTTCCATGGATTCTGATAGTAGGTGAGGAGGATGCAGTTGTAAAAGGTAAGGTCTAGAAGGATGGGGTAGCCCTAATTTCATGTCAGTTATTCAGTGATAATTGAGAGAGGGCTATAGCTGCACAGCTCTTCTGTGGGTCTGAATGCCCACAGTCTGGGCACATTTATTGCCTGGAATTTAGGTCTCAAGGTAGAGTAATAATACAGCATATAGATATTGCTTAAACAAAATTGTCTTTCTGCAGAAGGTCTCCAACATTTTGCAAAAGACATCTGCAAGACCTTTAATCATATGCATGACTAATACTGGCAAAAACCAGCTGTTAAGCAGGATAAGAGGGAAGTTAGAGAGAATTAATTACTGATTTGAACTACATGGAAGGGATTTGAATGGGATTAATGAGATTGGGATGGTTGATGATCGAAACACATAAACACTGTGCTTCATACATTCAAAACATGGAGCTAACATCTGTGAATTAATCCTTATTTGTTCTTCTACTGTAAATCAGTTTTATTATCTCCATGTCATGATAGGGAAACTGAGGCACTGAAAATCAGTGTCCAAGGAAGGTGCAGTTAGTCAGGAAACATGCTTCCTGACTTCCAGCATTCTATACAAGACTGCATTCAGCTCTGGCTGCATCTCTGTATTTACTTAACACTGTAAATACTGAGAAACCTATATTTAAAAATCCCAGAAATAGTTACATGGATATTTTTCCAGTACAACAATAATTAGTAAAACTAGCAGCAGATAAGAACAGAAGGTGATACCTGGATAAGAAGCTCTCAAGGGATTGCTTCTTATCTTCTTTGCAGACAATGCCCTCTTTTTTCTGTCTTTCCATGTCTTTAATTCGTGATTGGAAGGTGTCAATCAAATCAAACACAGACTTCATTGCTATGGGTACTTCATAGTATTGCTGTTAAGAAAAAAGAACAAGGCAGGTGGATATAAGGATGCTCATATTAGCAGCCTTTCCGCATATATCACAGCACCGTAGGATATTTAGAGATCCAATTTCCACACAAGCAACAAGGCCTAAAACAGTTCAGAAACTATGGAAAATATAATTGTTTTTGCAGTCAGACTGGCCTTTGGAAGTGGCATATTTTCAGTATTTGCCCAATCTGAAAAGGCCAGGACATTGCAGTTATTATATTCTTTTGTAAGGCCATTCAGCTAGAGGATTGTCCTTATGCAATGTGCTGTCATCCTGTTGAG
Organism: Aleadryas rufinucha; assembly: GCA_013397815.1. Lineage (NCBI taxonomy): Eukaryota > Metazoa > Chordata > Aves > Passeriformes > Aleadryas > Aleadryas rufinucha. The sequence goes on along the minus strand of VZTH01007946.1, from coordinate 270,575 downwards.
CAGCCAAACTGTGTGTTTTAGAATGCCAGGTACTACTTTAAAACCCTGTCAGCTGTGGGGAGGTCCTGCTCCTCACCATTCCAGCAGAAACACACAATTCCTGAGATCTCCTAAGTGCAGAAAATGAAGATAGCTACCTAAGTTCTGAAAATTTTGCATACTGTTCTTTTGCTTGTCCTCCAGCAGTGACCAGGTCCTGCATCAGTCTCTGATATGCCTCACATGCAAGCCTGTAGTGTAATTTCCTACATTTTTCAACTTTTTTTCATAATTTTCCAATGCGTTTTCTTTCAAAAGAGCTGAGTTCAAAGAGTTGAAACCCTCACCTTGACTTTCATGTCAATGTCTGTCAGGACCATGAAGAAATCATTGTAGGTCATCCCATACTCTTTCCTCAACTCACTGATGAGCTGCTGGTCCACAAGATCTTCATCTTCTATCACTTTCATGGGCTTTTCATTATCTTAATGTGAGGCAAAGGAGAAAGAAAAATAGTCATGGAATCACACAGAGCTCTGCCTTTAATTTCACCTCAAAAGAAAGGGGAGAATTCATTTCTCAGAAGCTCTCTTCCTGCTGCATATTCAATGTATTACAGACCATGCATGTGGCACTATGACTTTTAACTGTCCAGTTTTCCACCCCAATATTCTTTGAAAATCAGTCTATCCTAGGGCTCATGCACTTCATTATTTATAATTTGTACATTCTTTTGAAAAATCTTGCTTTTTCCTGAAAAGATCTTTTAGATTTTTTCAATATGCTCATACATGTATAGGCATGTACTAATAATTTCACCCACTCCTGAAATGCAGCCACTTCTGTAATTGAAAATAGAAATTCTGACAATGTGCACCATGTGCAAGTGAAACAGCATAGGTGATTTGGTCACTAAAATGTAGCTAGAACAGCTTGAGGTTGGCCAGGAAACTAGAGTTAACCTTACCAGTCTTAAAAATTTACATGGGCGATTTAGTGACAAGAAGAAACCAGAAACTGTTTAACATATCTTGAAGGCTGCACTGCTGGCAGCATACCTCTCTAGATACCCGGCTTTGGCACTCCCTCCTCATTCTGCTTGCTGATTCTAGCAGCCTCACAGGCAAAAACTTAATTTTGAGTACCCCTTGTACCTACTCAGTGGTCCACTCCAAGAAAACATTTGGAAACAATGAGAAAAAGATTTCTGAAACCAGAGATTTGAAGACAAGCCCGTGGAGGTACTGAGGTTCCTTACTTCCCATGGAACCAGGGTATATTGCAGTCAAGTCCTGAAAGTCTCTGTGTCATCAGCTTCAGCCTCAGCTGTAGCATCCAGCACAGCCCTATACAATGGCAACAGTGCTAGAACAAACCTCCACATGCAATTGTGGGCCTGGAAAGCTAAAGATAGGCTAAATCATACACCAAGTGAAATGTCACCTGGGCACCAAGAGTTCACTGCAAACACTGCTTGCCTATGCCCTGTGACACCACTATGAATGTTATATTCATATCCTCACTTAGAAATCCCAGCCATGACTTAAGAGACCTGCCTGAAGTCAGAGACACAGCCTGTCATCAAGAGGTGGAATCCAGAGGTACAACTCTCCAGTCCCAGAGGTACAACTTTCCAATCCCTTGCTCCGTAATTATTTGCCAGCAAATAGAGATGAGATTGATTGATTCAAGTTGAGTGCACAGCAACAGGAAAGATTTGAGTTGTTACACAACAAATCATTTAAATAATTTTCTAAACATGCATAGCTTTTAAGTAGCATACTGATCTGATTCAAATTTTGCAGTAGGTCCATCCTGTGTATAGACTGAGTAAATCTTCTGAATTAAAATTTTGGGAAAACATTTGAATTAGAATCTGATCTTTAGGTTTCACACCTTGAACCCACTGCTTACAAAAAAAGTGCCAAGCCAGCAAATATTAAAATTTGGTTACACTTATCAGGCTATATATCTAACTTACATGATCTTTCATGGTTTTATATACCTCAGTTGAAAGTTTTGTAAAGAATTAACAAGCAGTGCTATCAGCTTTTGATTGGATGGGTTGCTGGATATGTTAGTTGGTTATTCAGTTCATAAAATATATGTGAATCCTGCATCAGGTGCTTCATGAGTGAGATTTATGTATTACTAATGGCAAGTATGACCATTAAAACATAGACCAAAAGTTCATGTTTAGAAGCAAAGACTATCTCATTGGCCTAGGTGGTGATAGAAAAATGCAAAAGTTGTTACTGTGAAATGTGATGGAAAACAGCTAAGGTACAGGAATACCTTATACCAACTGACCTATGGCACCCTTCTGCTTTAAACTCTAGATATCAATATGAAGTTAGAATGTCCTTGTTAAGAGATCACAGAATCACAGGATCACAGAATGAACTAGGTTGGAAAAGACCTTTAAGATCATCTAGTCCAACCTACGACCTAACACCGCCTCATCAACTAAACCATGGCACTGAGTGCCATGTCCTGTCTTTTTTTAAACACTTCCAGGGGCAATGACTCCACCACCTCCCTGAGCAGACAATTCCAGCGTGCAATCACTCTCTGTGAAGGATTTTTTTCTAACATCTAACCTAAACTTCCCTTGGTGCAGCTTAAGACTGTGCCCTCTTGTTCTGTCAGTGGTTGCCTGGGAGAAGAGACCGACCCCCATCTGACTACAACCACCTTTCATTTAGCTGTAGAGAGTGATACAATTTTCTTTCAAAATTTACAATGAAAAGAAGAAAATTAAATTACAGAGTGATACAGAAAATTCTGTATCAAGGAAAAAATAATGCCACAAAGGCTGGCCTGCCTTTCAAACTTGGAAATTATTTCTGTGGAGGAAAAAGAAGTTAATCTAATTGCCTCTTTCCAAGTCACAACTTGTTCCTGACCTCTGCTTCATAAAGGAATCTGGGATCCGCATGAAGAACCACTGGAATTGAGACTCTGCTGCTACCTAAAAAGTCCTTGCTCACTTTGCTTTTTCTCTGAAAGAGTGGGGAAATGTTTCTCCATACATCTTTGGCAGCTAGACAGGCTGGGAAGATGAGTTATCTTTAGAAATAATTCCAACGAGGTTACAAAGACTAGCAGGTGGTTTTAGCAGTACAGTGGCCTAATAGATTAGGCATTAGCTTTGACTATAGGGTGGGTAGCCAGGGGCTGATGTTTAGTTGATTAAAGCCCTGTTCCCAGGAGCTGGGGAAAAGAGACCACATTGCTTACTTGGGCTGAAGAGAAGACTTCTGTAGTGACACTCAGCTTTTGTGTCATTCCAGTGGGAAACTGGGAAATACTCTCTGGTTTCACTGTGAGCTAATCTTGACCAGTGTCACTGAGGTCTTTCATTCACTACTTCTAAATGCATTTGAAATCTCAAGTTAAAATTCTTTTCTGTGGACTTTTCTGTTGTTGTCTTTTGTATTTCAGTCCCAGGATGCAGTACTGCACTCCGAGTAGACCTCATCATGCTGGGTGCTCAAGCTTCTCACTACAGCAACATACTGTGTACAAAATATTTCTTAGGAGCTTTTGCTGCCTCTGATGCTCACGGAGAATGTGCCTTGAAGAGGCCATACAAACAGGAAGGGTAGAGGAGAAAGGGAGGTAGAACAGAAAGATGTTTGTATTATTTATTTCTATTGTATGTATTTCTATAAAGGTCAGGATTTGGGGGTTTTTTGGCAAAACTGTTAGGTGAACTTCTTGTAAGGTTTAACCTATACCCTTCTAAGTCTCCTGTTTTTCTCCAACAATTTAATTCCTCCTGTGAGAACTCAGCTGTTACATACACTTGTGTGGTTTGGGGAAAGTTTGGATGTAGGTTAAGTTTGGAAAAGGCTCAAAGAGTATGGTCTATGTCAGAGTGAATATCTGAATATTAGCCAGACTAGAGCTAAATATAATCCTAAACAGTCCACTGACAGGCAGCTGGGTCTAGGCACACAAAAAGTGACCTTGAGTAACCTTGGCCTGATGTGGAAAATCCTGTCCTGCTCCAGATTTGTTAAGGAGGTGCACAAATGGACAGTCTGGCAGGATTCGTGACTCGCTGTCATTCAGGGACACAAGGCTAGATCCCCTGCTAGATCCTGTCCCTCTGAGAGTAGCAGAGGCACAGCTGGAAGCCAGACATAAATCTGTGATCTTCTGGCCATTCATATGCCAGATCTGAAACACCCTGCAGCTGGTCTGGTCCTGAGCTTTCTGTTCCATCACACATCTTTTCCCAAGGTTTGGTAAAACCAGATGAACTTCAAGGGGAAAGATGTGGTGGAATGAAAAGGAAAATTAGAAACTTTTACTGTATTTGCAGTATAGAACTGTAGAATATTTGTATTTCTTTGGCTTCATCCAGCAAAGCATTCACAGTGGTGTTAACCTTTACCTGCAGACAGGAATGAGATAGTTCACATGATTCAAGAGATACCTAACCTTAAGTGCTTTGCTGGACTGCAACATGAAGTATTTGTCCAACCACTATTGTTACAAAAAGGCAGGTTTTCACTGGCTTTGGTGGGTGCTTCTCCAGGATCTGAACACTGACAGCAGTTGTTTCAAAGCTGCCTAAGAGAGATGGATGCCCAGTGTCACCTGTCTACATGGAAACTCTGTATGTAAAGAAGGTGACACTAAATATGTCTAAATGAGCTACTTGGCAGGTCCTGCATAGTCTTAGAATTTGACCCAAGCTGGGGTGATTTCTACCTTTGCAGTCTGTATTGTGCCCATGAGATGGAAAGAGAGTATTAAAAGAAAAAGAACCTAGCTGGAAGTGGTCAATTTTCATGCTGCTGTTGTTCATGCTGCCAAAAATTGTGATGACTGAGATCTTCCTCGTTGCCATCTTGCAGAAGCTCTCCAGGTACTCGTCTCGCTGCTGTACATACATGGTGTTGTCCGCCTTGGGGGTTGTGATCAGCTGGTTGGTGGCAGAGACAAAAGAGCTTGTTTAGTATAAGGAATGAAGCAGATGGTTACTTTACTGAAGTAGAACTAGTCACTGTCTGCAAACTGGGCTCTCTTTCCCATAAAGCTGTTATTTATTTTTGTTTGGAGTGTACTTTCATGCCCAGGCCTGACCTAAAGACATTCAACCAGCCACAGGAAAACCTTTGGGAACATGTACAGCTGGTTGCACCAGCTCCTCCACTGCTTCTAGCACAATGCTGGTAGAAGAAATACCACTAGATTTCACAGAAAGCCATGTATCCTCCTTTTATTCCTTGCCCTGCCAGTCCCACCAGTCTCCCTCACAGCCTTCAGTGGTGCTGTGAATCTAGGATTTTCCCCTACTCACTCACAGCGGGAGCCCTGGGAACATGGCAGCTGCTCTGCCCTCATCCCATGGTCCAGGCCAGGCCCCTGTGGCTGTTTTGACTGCCAAGGAGTGAGTACAACTAGGGCTACATGAATACTTATGTAACTGATGGCCATCTAAGAAGACCTTGAAGACTTGCTAAGGCCACTGTGACCTCATCCGAAAATGACTGATTTTGCTTTTCTTTGTTCTAAGCCACTTTGATGTCTTATGGGACTTATATTTGCTCGAAGGTACAGCTGTGTGTGAAGAGGAACAATTACAACAACAAAAATGTATAAAAAGCTCTACATTTTACAGTACTTATTTCAAAGCCTTCTAAGGATTGCAAAGATTTAATTTTTAAAAAGTTTAGAGCACACTATTTAGATCCTTCATCAGTGGCTGAGATGAAAATATTCCAGGGCAAGGCTGTGTGTAACAACATTCAGTGGTGCTATGCAGCAGTTTCCAGCAGAAGGTGCCTAGGAATGCTGCAGCTCTAGCAATGTAATCATTCTAACTGGCAGCAGCGAACTGCAATCAAGCACCTGCTACTGATCCCCCAAATATAAAGGGAGCTGGAATCTGGACTCAAGTTTTATGATTTAAGGTCACAAATTATCACCAAAATCCTTCAATTACAAATTTGTGTTTTAATCTGTAACAGGGGTAATAATTTTCTAGCTGCCTTCTGAAGTCTGTGGGGCCTGAAGGCTAATTTTTATGGTATGCTCTTTATAAATCCAGTTCATCAATGTAAAAACATTTCTGGGCTTATAAAATCTGCCTCTCATTTCTGAAAAGGCCCCTGGCATGACTACAGCCTTGGGACATGAAGGTGAATGACAGTGACAGACACAAAGAGGATTTGATTTCTGCACTACAGCATGTAACACGTTGCCTTTAAATTGCATATAAAAATGCTTCAAATGGAAAAAAGGATCATGAGAAGGGTTTGAGGACTGAGATGAAAAACAGACCATTGGTTTGTATTGTCACCTCCTAGTTTTGGAGGTCATAAGCTGGAACACAGAGTCAAGCCTGAATCTGATCCACTTCATCAAACCTTGTAGAAAAAAGTAAACTTCCAATCAAATCTTTATGCCAGGACTGTTTTAACCCAGGCTGTATATACTCTGTCTCTATCAGTGTTTGCATCATAGAATCACAGGATGGTTTGGGTGGGAAGGGACCTTCAAAATCATTTTGTTCCAACCCTCTTGCCAGGGGCAGGGATACCTTCCACTAGACCAGGTTGTTTAAAGTCCCATCCAGCCTGGCCTTGGTCACTTACAGGGATAGAGCATCCACAATGATCACTCTCCCTCTTTTTAATAAGCTCTTGTTAGGTACTGGGGGGCTCCTATAAGGTCTTCCTGGAGTCTTTTCTTCTCCAGGGTGAACAACCCCAACTCTTTCAGCCTGTCTCCATAGGAGAGGTGCTCCAGTCCTCTGATCATCTTCCTGTTTCTGCCAGTTTGCACACATGCGTGTGTGTGTGTGTGTGTGTGTGTGTGTGTGTGTGTGTGCATATGCATATAGGTGCATGTGGGTATATATGGAGTGTTACTATAAACTGTCAGTTGGCATTTCATCACCACAGAGAAATAAACAAAAAACCCAAACTCACTAGGCCAAAATTTCTCAACATTAGTAAGACTGCAATAAAAGCCCTGCTATAGAGAGCTGAGGCTGTAGGACTCAAAACCCATATATTTTTTTTCAGTTTCTGCACCTGGGACCTGTATTTGTCATTAATAGAACTTAATCCAGAACAGCCTTCAAAATTCCAGGTGTTTGAAACTCACACTGAGATCTGAAATTGTTAATGATGTAGAACTTAAAAATACATGTCCCGCTTAAAAGATCTTTGGAAAAGGACTGAAACAATGTCCTTGGGAGCCAGTCTGAAAGACAAAAGTACAGCAAAGCAATGGGGAACAACTTGGGTAGAACCACTTCTGCAGCAATGTGGCCTAATTCTCTAGAGAGGGAGTTTGAAGACTCATGAATGACAGACTTAATTCTAAGGACTGTTCCCCTAAGGGAACTGAACAGTTTGATAGGAAAGGATGCAAATAGACACGCGTGTGCATTCAAAGAAGATTGACAAGTTCTTTGTTTTCCACATGTGCCGTGCATGGCAAAGAGAAAGTAGAGTTCAGCCACTGCTTTTACTGATAACCAAACCAAACCTATTCTTCAGGGAACTTCAGAGTAAGCAGGTTGAGGATGTTATTAGGTTCTGGAAAAGTGAAGTGCAACACGGCATAATAATTTGTCTTTAGTGAGTTCTGGCCTGATAACCTGAGGTTGTGCAACTCTTTTCTCAGAGATCCAGCTGTGAGGCCTAGTATCAGAAGGTTCAAATTTCAGGCAATCCTTTAAGCTGCCAGGACTGTGGTGGTGTTATGAATTAGCAGCCTGACATCTGCGAGCTTTACTTTTGGCTCTTTTATTTTCAAATTTGTTTATACTTGTCCTGGTGTTACATATATTCTTGGAAACCACAATAATAAGACCAAATTTTGAGGATCCCAACTTCTGCATAGTTTCTCTCTTTGAGCTTTTGTTTTGGCTAAATATTAGTTAACAAGTAACTAATAGGTATTATTTGCAAAATCCAGTCAAGTTCAAATTTTTCAAATATATGGCTTTTTTCCACTTCCAATGCTAGCTCTGTACAGTCCCTACAGCTTGAGGAATGGGGAGGGGGAGAAGAAAGTTGCCTTGTTTTCAGGCTCATGAATCATCAGCAGAATGATTCATTAAATTCCAATGGTTGAAATCTTAACTTGGCATCTTAGCTTGGCACCTTAGCTATTTGTATTGGAATACGGTGCATGGAAGTCAAAGGTGTTTGTGACAATAACTATTGGACAATAACTGTAAAACAGGCCAGTTTGCAGTAAGATAATTGCAAGAAATCAGGTCCCACAATAATATTTTTAAAGAACTTTTTTCCGAAGTGTACCCTTCAGGATATGTCTCATCTGCCAGAAAAAACATTTGTACTACAGCTAAAACTGTTTCCTGTCCCAGGTGAAGTGGTTTTTATGATAAGTAGTTGGAAAAACATACAACGCTATTAAACCTGTGGACAAGTAACTCCAGACCATGCTGAAGTTCTCATGCTTGAAAACTTCCTGGCATCTTACAGTTTAATACAAACAGCAGGAGAAAAAACCAAACCAAAATAAAGTTTGCACGGGATCTCTGAAGATGTCTAAGAGATCTGGATGCCAAATTCCCATCAGATCTTAATCCCAAATTCCCAATCCCTCAGGGCATCTGATCACAAGCCTTTGTTCATATCCTCAGTCAGATATGCACTAGTGTTGCCAAGCCACCTGGCTTGACTCCAGCTTTAGGACACCAGCACCAATATGAAGCAGGTGTGCCAGCTGGCAGGACATGCAGAGCACTGAAATGCGGTAACTTTGGCAAGTACCCCAAGGTGATGAATGGATGTAATCCACTCTGGAACCAAATTTTATTGATCATAATGATACAGATCCTGACACCTACATATCCACTGGAAACAACATAATCTGATGGCTATATGGTGGCTCATGGAAGTGGGTGGGAAGAGGTTTTAGCCTAATCTCCGGATGACTGATTTTTATACTGCATGTAAGATTTCCAATATGAGGCTGTGAAAGCTGTTGAAAATGATCATTCGGGCCTACAGATTTTACCTCTTAAGAAAAAAGCATCAAAAAAGAGTAATACAAAACCACTATAAACTTAAAATTCCACATATTCCTACTAGGAGGGAGATATTACTTTATTTAGGTAATAAGATTCACATGAATGAGTTACTTACAATGAGCCGCCGCTTGCCTTCAAAATATTCCAGGAGGCTGGTTGCTGATTTCCTGGGAGGCTGTAGGAAAGTCTTCTTGTTGGGCTTGGGAAAATCCTCATTCTCAGTCCTGCTTCCCTTCTTCTTCTTGCTGCGGTCTTTGTCCTGCTTGCTCTTTTTCTCACCTTTGACCTTCTTGGACTGCTTCTCACTCTTCTGATGCTTGTCAGGTCTGTCTTTCTTCTTCTTCTTCTCAGGTTTATCCATTCGCTCATGCTTCTTTGATTCTTTTCCTTTCTTTGGGGGAATATTTCCCGCTGCAAATTGTTCCTCTAAATGGGAACTAGCAGGCTTGCTCGGGTCGTATTTATCTTCATACTCATTACTGAGTATCTTTTCTTGGGTCTTCTTTTTTGGTGGTTTAGTCTTAGTTGGTTTGTGTTGCCCAGGTGTGACATTCAGGTCCCTGTGGTTATAGTCCTTTCTGTCAGTTCTGTTATCTTTAAATCTACCCACATTTGCCTTTGTATAGTGCACTGAGGGAGCTGTTGGGACTTCTGTGAAAGTGTCATAGCGGGCAGCCTTGTTTGGTTTCCGTGTGGCTGCCGGTTGTTTCTCTGGGTGGCCACGCTGCCGGTCCCTGCGGTTTGTTTTCCATGCAGGAGAGTAGAAGTCCTCAGAGGCTGTGACTCGTGGCGTGGTGGCATCAGGGGCTACTGGCAGCCTGTGGTACTCTGTGGTGGAATATGACTTCATGGTCCAGGTCCTCTGTGTGCTGGGGAGGGGTGTAGTTGTTGTAGACTGGCTGGCTGTTGTCACTGCACGGGTGGTGGCATGAGTAGTTGTGGTGGTGGGAGGGAGGGTAGTGGTCCTCACTGTAGGCAGAGGAGTGGCCACTGTGGTTGTCATTGGTTTCCTCACTGTTTTGGTCCTTGCTGGCTGATTATTGATCTTCCTTGGATCCTCCTTCCTTGCTGACACCTGGACATGTTCACTGCCAGGGGTAGGCTGCATGGTGCCCCCATTATTGCCTTCCTCAACCACTTGCCCCTCCACCCCAGCTGCTTTACAAGTCTGGATGAAGCCCTTCTGCCTCATCTTCTCAATTTTTCTGATGGGGTTCTGATCAATGACTTCATACATGGCCTCTAGCCTGACTGGATAAGGATACCTTTCCTCCACTTGCAGAGTTTTCTTCAACAGTACCATGCCAAATTTCCCTTTCTCCAGTTTCAGAAAGCTCATGAGCTTAGGGATGAGGGCAGGATCTAGTGGCTGTTCCAGGATTTTTCCTTCATTGGTTATCCTTCTAACTTTTCCCCCTTCTTCCCCTTCTTCATGAAACAACACAATCTGCTGGATGTGCCTCTCAGCCAGTTCACAGTAAACATCATTTTTCAGCAGGCTCATCATGAGCCGGTAGTAGCCCTCAGAGGCATGGGGGGCAGAAATGACCCACACCCGATTTTTCCCTGCAAAGCTGGCCAGGACATTGGGAGAACTTGACCCTGAAGGGAAACGCACCGCTCGTGACTGTGAGGCAGAGGATATCCCTTCGTCCTTAATCATCTCGGGCTTGGAGTATTTGGCTGCAGCTGTGAGTCTCTGTACCAATCTCATTCTGGTCCCCGTGCCCCTGGCTTGGGAACGTGCTTCCCCTTGCAGGATATTGGCGGGTGGCTTTGGAGGTGCTGAAGAATCCCTCTGGGTGACAGGGTGTTGAGGATTTGGGCTTGAATTCCTCAGGGATGCTCCAGACCTTCTCAGGAGGCTACTTGAAGCCCTGTAAGCCAGGGGCACTTTCCTAACTCCATGGCTCCCTCTTTCCACTAGCCTCTCTGTCTTCTCAGAGCCACACACTAACCATGCTGCCCACAGCAGGGCTAAGCTGAGAGCTGGCCTCCAGTTCATTGTGCAATCTGTGTTGGGAGGGGAGGAGAAAGAGAAAAATTAGATGCTAACAGTATGATGATATCTTGCACAAGGGATAAAAAATGCAAAGCACAGGCTGGCTATTTTGTGTGATTTGTAAGTGCTTGATTACACCTCGGTCCTGCCCTAGTGGCTTTGTACATTTTACAGTTATTTTTGGAAAAACACAGAATGGATCACTTTATGAAAAAATGAGATCATCTTTCTGTAACATGATACTGTCTGTCTAAAACGACACCGTGATCTGCATCCTTCTCTCTCTGTGTTTCTCTCACACTCTCACTATACACACATGCAAAGACACACAGAGAAAGGGTCCCGTACGTAGAACAGAAAGACAAGAATTTGACTTTAAACTTACACTCTCAGGGAAGTTCCCCTGCCAGAGACGAGTTTTCACGTCTTTTTCCTTTAAAAGGAGACCAATGCCATACAGCTTTACTGTTGTTCAATGATTTATCTTTACGCAGCCCAACAGGTCCCAGAGCCTGTTGCGTGTCTTTTAAATTTCTTCTTCACCTTCTTGACAGGCGGGATGAGGTTAGCGGAAATTTCCTTTGTGATCTCTGCTTCTCCATTTACCTGCAGGTCTGGATTTTTGCTGTGCTGGTTACCCACACAGGCAGGGATTTCATTTAAGAAAAGGGAACTCCTGGCTGCTCCAAGTCTCTCTCTTTTAAACTTCCCAAACCTCCTTCCCACTCCGTGCTTCCTCAGTCCCGTTTAGCTCCTTTGTTTCCAGAGAGGAAAGCACCAGCACTAATATATTTTCCAGGCTGAAGAAAAACACAGGAATGTGATGCTGAAAAAAAAAGAAAGGACGCTTCCCTTTCCCCTTTCTCCACACTTTGACAAAAGCTAATTGTAAAACACTCGTCTTTTTTTCTTCTTGACTGGCCACGGTCCCAGAAATGTCAGGGCAACCCCAGCCCTGCTCTGAACCAGCCTCAGACAACGGTGGCCACTGGAAATGGGGGAAACTTCACTCAGGATTTAACAGCTCAGCAGAACCCGCCTCCTCCCCACTCCGACACAGGGAGGGAGGAGGAGGAAGGCTCCGGGGGCTGAAACACTGCACAGCATCACAGAGCACTTCAGAGAGAGTGACTCCAGCCTTAACTCTTTCCTTCACGCATCCCAGCTCCCTGGTGTTTCTCCGACCTCAGCTTTTTCTTTAGTCCCACCAAAAGGACAATGTCTGGGTAAAAACTAGACCTCTGAGAAGTGTGTTTCTCCATCAGTGTCAATAACAGCTCTGGTGTTTAAGAATTATTATTTTAAATCTCATTATTTCTGCCTTTCCCCTTTCCTTGTTTTTTTTATTGTTTTCTGGGAGTTCCTCAATGAAATCTAATTTTTCTTCACTTTTGAACCAATTTCTCTTTCAGGTCCTCATGACAATATATTCTTTCCTCAAATATCATATGGGCATGGCTGTTTGCTGATTGTAGCTTTTAAAGAGATCAGATTGTTTACTATTGTACTAAAATTAGTCATATCTATTTCCCATGAATGTGCACCAGCAATGAAAAAAAAAGAGAAAAGATACAAAAATACCTACAGAGACAAGGGTAAAGGCAGGGTCATGTCCTTTGCTCTCCCTTCACGGTGTAAATGACACCATTCTATTGAGCTGACGTAAACTGGCACAGCTTTGCTGCCAACACCTGGTCTTTAGCTGATTCACACTGGTTTCAGTGTGCTGTGCATCTTCAGTGTAAAATACCACTTAATTGCAGTTGATGAGTAACACCTAAAAATATCCAAGACCTTAATACTACTTTAACTGTTTTCCAAGATTTTGCTTATTGACAGGGATGCTGTTGTATGTCTGGTGTAACACACTGGAATTGACTTCAGTTACATTGTCTGGAGGTGAAGGTGCACCTTCTACTTTCCTTGAAATTCATGTTTCGAAGAAAAAACTTTCTTTCTATGTTATTGTCTTCATTTTTATTTAAGTTTTCAAATGCACTGATAAACATTCGTGGTGGTTTTGCTAATATGTATTCCCAGTTTGTGTTTTGTGGCCAGTGGTTTGCTGCGGAGGTAGGGGGGAATGCTGAATGCCTGTGCTCATATTAACACGAGGGCAAAAATGCTCAGCCTTTCCCAAAATATCATATCCTACGTCCACTGGGAGGTAAGGGAACTGTACCTCTCACAAGGATCACAAAACTGGAGTTCTGTGGAGTAAGGGTGGGTAACATTTTCCACTTAAATTAGTGTCAAGCCTGCTGGTTTATTAATCTTGACAAGGAAAAAATGTCATTAAAAACTACACTGTTTCATTGTGACATTTTAAACATACTGTAATTAAAAATGAGGTTTTCATTTCAATGTTTCATCCAGTTTCATTACAAAGATTTTAAAAAGAAGTGACCCTACAGTGCTGAAGCCAAGTATTGAGTTTGGGGTAAATTAATTTAAAAATTTAAACTACCTCAATTTTCTTGGTTTGGTAATAATTTGAAGCCACACAGAGGCGAAACGTCGCTCATCTGCACAAGCCTAATGATGCCAAGGAAAATACACTCAGTACATGACAGCAAAGGAAAGAAACAGATTTCCATATTAGCTTTGCTGTCTATCCTATCCAATTGTAGATATGCTGAAAACTTCTGTGAGGACTTTGCTTTCCCAACCTGATTAAAGAAGTAGCATGCTACAGAATCTGCCTTAAGTGTATCAAAGGGTGGCAGATCAGTGAAGATGATAGATTGTAAGGCAGTTGTAGGGAGGATCTAGCACACAAGAAAGCAAGCAACCATGGGGATTGTTCTCAAGGCTGATGTTTCACAGTATCTTTGTCCAAGGTGAGGAATAAACTTGAAATGACTGCTGGAAATACTTGACATCAGACTTTCTTAGAAAGTAAATAATTTATACAGGCCAACAGGGGACTCCTAGTAAACTGAACATGTGTTTTAAAGGGCCAGTGCAAGGTTATACAGCAACAAGAAAAAATAATGACATAAAACATGCATAAGATAAAGAACAATATACTTGAAGGCAGCTATTCAGTGACCTAAAGGTCACTGTGTATAAGCCCCTGGAAACAGGCTTTTGGTGTGATATTGCAGCAAGGAGAAAACCTGCCAGCAGCCCAATGAAAAGCTGGGAAGTCATATGTAGTGTCAATAACGTGATTTATGCTGTACACACCAGGCTTTTCAAAAGGACTGCAAAGGGTTCAAAAAGTGATGTGATGGCTGGATATGATCCTTCTGAAAGGGAGGTGGGGAATTAACTATGTGGAAAGCACAGCCACACACTGTTCATGATCTCATGCGTACACAGAAAAGAGACATCTGCAAATACATTGCTTTTTAATCCAGCAGAGGAAGGCAGAAGGATAACCAATGATAAGGAATTAAATCTTGCTAAATGCAGACTTGAAGTAATTGCAATTACTTGAAATTTTTACTAATGATCTTAGTTAACCCTGGGATAATTTGCCCAAGAATGTAGCTGTTTTCTCTGGCATAGTCTTCGAATCAAGGCTTTAAGAGACCTTCTTGGCTGGACTGGAAGTAATCACAAAAGGATGGAATGGAATCCCCCTGGACACATCTACATGGAAAATCTGAGATCAAATTGACTTCCACCCCTGAAAAGTGCAGCTCTCTGGAGGCTTATGAAAATGAATTCTGTAGCCCACTGAACTGAAATGAGCAGTTTGAGAAAGGTGGAATGCAATGTACAAAACCTGTAGCCCTCAGAGTGCTTTTAATAAGGAACTGAAAGTTAATGCTATGTCCACAAAGGGAAATTATATATCTGTTTAAGGATGGCAGTACTGTGAGTCTTTTTATACTATGCTTTAGGTATCAGACTTAAATATATCAAAGGTGTCAAGGATTGTGCACTCAACTTCAAATGTGTCAAGGAGTGTGCACACAACTATACTACTTCAGCTGCTAAAGAATTAATAGGAAAGTCAACTACCCTGTGAACTAGGATTCTTCCTCCATCCTACAAAACCTGAAGAAATAAGGTAGCAGCAAGAAGGAGACAGCCAGAGGAGCAACTGAGAACTTTCCTTTGAGTAGACTTCAAGGCAATCCTTCAGAGAGTGTGGGAGAAAGTGCTCCCAAGAAAGGTGAAAGGAGGCAAGGGGCTTAGGAAAACTGGCATCGTCTGCTTTGTACAGTGCTGGGAAGCTGGGAGCCAGATAAGCAGGTGTAGGTTCCCCTGCTGATGCCGGTGGGGGGTTATTAGAGTGGAGAGCACCAGAGCCTGAATCCTGTGAAGCCAGACATTGTTGATGCTCTAAGAAGGGACAGGTTTCTTGAACCCTGCTGGGTCCTCACTTTCCTGAGGGGGAAAGAGGCTATTATTAGTAATCTGACTGGGGTCATAACCCAGCCAGCAGCTGGAGAAATAACAACTAGTAGTGTAAACAGGGGAACTGTGCTTCAGCCTCCTGTGTGTAAGCAGGAAAGGGAGTCAGTACAGGGAGGCTTGCAAAGGCAGTGACCCGTAATAAAAAGAGCAGTGCCTGGTTAGTCAGATCAAGCTCCTAAAATAGAAAGAAGCTTTTGATAAATAGGTTGGCTGGCCTCATTTGAATCTTCACTTTTTAAATATACATTTTTCTGTGGAGTACTTAAGAATGTTGCTTAGAAACTGGTGATGCAATGTGACACTCAAGCTTTAAAAATAAATATTACAAACTGTAACATTAAATGTTTTAAACCAAGGCTAAGCTTCCTAGGTACTGATAGGGTTGCAGCCCCAAAGGTTCAGGCTATAGTTGAGTTGCAGGGAAATTCTGATGGCTGGATGTTATTACTGGCCTGTGCTCAAACTGACCTTGACTTAGCACCTCTACTTGTCTAGTTTACAGAGCTTCCTGGTGAGAGGAAGGCTCTCACATAGATCTATTTCTTGTTCTACATCTGGTTGACATCTGGGATGGAAATATCAGCCAGGGAGAACAAAATATCTTCTGGACAGGACTGACACGAGTTCTACACCAAACTGACTGATGCAACTGGTGTTATGCTCACTAAGATGAAAGTGTTATACAGAGAGCAAATGAATACAAAGATTGCCATCTGCCGGCCTTGCAATTGGTGTTACCCAGCCACAAGCTGGGGGAGTGGTAAAGCCACTGCAGTGTGCTGCAAGTGGTCTCTACAGCTGCTGAGGTGCAGCATTCAGAAAACCACAGGAGCAGTCTCAGAATAGTTATAGACAGACAGACAGTCACAGAAATAGTTCTTGAGATGATAAGGAAAACGAGGCTTAAATTAGCTTAAATTGTCAGTGGGTGAAGCCAACTGTCAGTGGGTGAAGCTGTACTACAGACATCTCATAATGCTGATGTTGAAGACTGTCCCATGAAGTGCTGCCAGTTACAGCTCCCAAGTCACGTGCCTGCACAGCTAAATGAATTTGGCCGCAGCAGTGAAGTCACCAGCTGCAAGGTCTTGGATTCCCATCTCAATTTCACACCTCTGTAGCAGAGGGTTTTATGCTAGCACAGGTCTGAGCACTTATCTGTGCCACGTCCTTTCTCTGGTGTGCTTTCTTTGTCCTTCTCTCTTTGTCTGGGGGACTGCCAGCTGATGTTGAGCCTTTCTGAGTAAGAGGGGGAATTGTCTCCTGGCTCTCACAGCCCCACTTTGTGGTACAAAGCAGATTCAAGCAGGATAGAAGCTGATGCTTATGCAACTTCTCTCTGCACAAATACTGGTACTTGCTTTCTTAAGGCAGAGCTCCCAGGTCTGATCTCTTTGACAGTTGTTTTGCCCAAACACAATCACTTATGGAATATGAATACAATCACACTTGGTATAAGATCAAGTAGAAATTGTCCTGCAATACAATCAGCTCATTCACTTACCAGGGAAGACTCAGCTCTCCTCTCCACTGGTAGAGGAACTTCAATGAGATTCTGCCAGGAAACAGATCCCA
This sequence comes from Aleadryas rufinucha, assembly GCA_013397815.1. Lineage (NCBI taxonomy): Eukaryota > Metazoa > Chordata > Aves > Passeriformes > Aleadryas > Aleadryas rufinucha. Next base: position 253,620 of record VZTH01007946.1, on the reverse strand, counting down.
CTGATTCAGGAGGGATTGTTCCTTATGTATTTGTGGGCCTCATTATCTATCCTAAAATATCCTGCCTTACAAAATTTTTCTTGCACCCTGTAATTTAAATTTTTAAAATGTTGGTTTGTTTGTTTGGGTTTTTTTTTTAAAGACTTGTTTTGATTATGAAATTGAAGGGGTAGGAATGGAAGAGTATCATGTTTAAAAAACAGACTGTGCCACAGTTCATCTATGAAAGAGTCTTCCAAAACAGGGCTGTGCACAGTGATTACTCTCAGAGACTATATGTCAGAATGCTTTGGGGATGAATATAAGAAATTGCTAGTTACGTGGCTGCACACATTCTTGACTAACATTCATTGGGAGTCAATGGAGAAGATTCAAATTCTCTGATGGTTTTAAGTCAGAAAATCAATTAAGCATATACTGAAATACCACACCTCGCTGCTTGCATGGCTTAGTGGAGGAAAGGTAAGGCAAGGCAAGGAAAGGCAAAAGGTTGAGGTAGAATGAGAATTTAACATTTATGTCCCTTTACTTCAGGTCAGACTGAGGACAGTTCAAGCCTGGAATTGATAGCAGGAAATATCATGTGCAGATAATGCACCACTCTTTTTGTCAGGCTCCTTATGCTCACTTGCAAGCACTCATGGCCTTGTCTTTATTTATATGTCATCTGGTACATTACAGCATTTAATCTTCAGTGGAGCCACTCTTTTCTCTTTCCTTCATGTAAATAGGCACTCCTGTGCCTCACTCAGTGGCAACCTTTGGCTCTTTCTCATCTCCTTTGGTCTAAACCAGGTCGTCTCCACTGGACACTTTTGGAATCTTTCCTTGATGGATGGCAGAGGAGGGAAGCACCCATTGCAGTTGTTGCTCTGTCAGGTGCTCCCCAGGCCAGGTGTCTGTAGGTGGAATCATAAAACTGGGGAAAAGCAGTACAAGTAGTTGGAAACTCAAGGTTCTTTAGTTCTTTTCTTGAAGTGGCTTTCAGCAGCAGTGTCTGCCATCTAATGTCCTCAGGGAGACAGAGAATAAGGGGACAAGTATTGGCTTAAACTTGAGTATTTAGAAAATCAAGTCAGAAGCTGTCTCATTTACAGTGAGATAAAGATCCATGTCCTCCTTTAAGGGATTTCATTTGCTTCAGGAAGTCCCATGCCAGCCTCCTGAGTACTTTCTTTGGTTAGTGAAAACAATTATTCCTGTTTCCTTACAGATTTTTTTTTCTCTTCTGTGGCTATGTAGGGGTAGAACCTACTCCCCTGGGAGAGGGGAAGAATGGCTAATCTGGTTAGTGTCATCATTCTACAGACAGGGACGTGAATCCTGTGACCTCCCAGTTCTACTTCTGGAAGTATGCACAGAACGATGTAGGTAGCTGGTTCTTAAACCATAATTCATGAGATGATGGCGAGTGGTCAGCAGCTGCCAACAGAACAATGCTGGCTACTCTGGTGCTTTCAGCTGATAATACGTGAAAAGTGTGAAAAATAGTGTGAGAAGTCATGACATTGTCCCAAAGGACTGGGAATTAGGAGTTCTCTTGTCTGTTTTTTCAAAGCCTTTGACACAATCTCAGCTCAGGCTGGAAGTGAACCCTGGTGTCATGTTGATAGATTCCCACCAGGCCAAAACCTAACAATACAGTTGAATTCTAATGGTTTCCATAGGAGAAAAAAGTAAAGAATAAAAAAGACTCATGGTCCCTGATAGAGTGTCTCAGATTGAGGAGATGTACATAGGCATCTCTTTCCTGATTGGTAATACCAGTACTATTTTTAAATCAAACAATAATAGAAAATCTGGGGTTTTTGATGTTGTTGATGTAGTTACTTCACAGGCAATAAATTCACATAAAATTGGTGCAGAAGAGATTAAGATATACAGCAGAGGTAGGGAGTGGTCTCTGCCAGGCACAATCAGTGTTAGTATTTTCATTCAAGATAAAATACTTTTAAAGGGTGGAAGAATTTATGCACATAAATTCCACAGTTCAATTTTGCACTGCAGGGTAAGAGACATTTTTCACAGTTATTGACAAAGGACATTCCAGCAACTAGTGAGATCTGGATTTCATTATGTATTTTGGGCTACAGTGCAAAAGCACTATCTGCCAGAAAAAATGTGGTCGAAGCATGTTTTATTAATATATTGCTGCTGTTCTTGGATTATACCCCTGTAGAGGCTCACATCTGAAATGACACATCTGATAATCTATATATTAGATAGCATTTCAAGGTTTATTTTTTTGGATGAGTTTCCCTTACAATATACAGAGGCCATGCATATTCCTATTTTTAAGCATTTGGAGACGAACCCTCATTGCCCTTCTCCAACAGATCATTGCTATGGGCTGTTTGTGGAGCACATTTGTGATAGAAGCACAAGTATAACTACAGTGCAGCTAGTTCTTATTGAGTTTGGTACCTCTGTATGTATTTTATGACTAGGGAATTACTTTCTAGTCCAGGCAGCTTCTGTCTAAATACATAGAATAAAGCAGTTCAGTGCTGTCAACATTTCTGTCCAATGAATGGGCTGAGCCACTGGAAGTCAGGAGGCCCAAGAAGACCTGGAAGACTGTCACCTCACCTTCAAGTGTTATGTTAATGATAAAAACTCCCTGACAATTCACAATCTTCAAAAATAACAAAAACAGAGAGGGAAATCTGTATAACAGATTTCTTCAGAGAAATACACAGTAAGGACTGATATTTCCATTGCTGGTTTTGCTTTCTTCATGTTAAAGGCAGCCTTGTATGTGAAGCCACATGTGTTCCTGATACATGGAGCCCAGCTGCCTTGAAATCAACGGCAAGATTCCTGTGTTCAGTGAAGACTCTTGGATTTTGCTCATATTTATAGGATACAATTAAGCTGAAAAGTTAAGAGAGACCACAGCCCTCCAAAAATTAAAGAGGAGAGAGAAAGAAATGAGAAAGCAAATATGTGGTGAAAGACATCCCAGGTGAAATAATTGGTCCAAATTTTCATGTCTGGATGTTGTTATTTTTTCCATAATTACTATAACAAACTCCTGCTTCCACTGAGGGGAGGTGACCTGGGATTTTTCCAGTAGCAATGGAAATTTAATGACACAAATGACTAGAATTGTTAAAGCTTTTTCACTCATGTATGTCAGCACTGGGAGATTCAAGATACAGCAGACATCATTTAGTCAAAAGCAAAATTTTGTGAGTGTATTTGTGTCTCCATGCACCCAAAATGGAGACCAAGGAACTGAAAACCTCTGTCTACCAAGAAGAGATTGTTTTAAGTACCAAGAAATGCACAGTACTGTAGGCATGGGTAAAACATGATTTAGATGTCTTATTTCATTGTTATCTTTGAAAGTCACATTGTTGGAGTAAGGAAGTCTTATTTACACTGATACCACCTTCAGCTGGCACAACACTGCTGCTGCTGTTGGAAATGCCACTGTATTTGTAGCTCCAGTTCTCTTCAGTGTCCTTTCTACAGAGGTGACTAATATTAAATGGTTACATGACACATAGAATTTTATACAGTAGCCAACTCACTTCACCTCCCATAATGAATGATTTTCTAATCTCCAGAAACATAAGCACATATCCATGCTCTCCAAAACCATTTGGGATCTGTCCTATCTCTGCTGGATACAAAGGAGATGACCAGATACTCCGTCCATTTCATTCCTTTTCCACAGACTTTCTTCTCTGATTTTCATTGTGTCATTAGGATTATAGTTCCTAACCCTTTCAGAGGAAGAAACCCCACAAAACCCACCAAAAAACAGAGAAAGCAACCCAGTCCTATTATGGACTAACAACACCACAATTTATCAAAAACTACCTACAGAAAAGTACTGTTTCATTTGTCCACTAATGCCCCGCTGCCGCACCTTGAAAACTGTCTGCAAATATCTATTGCCAACACTTGTCTGGTGCTAAAACTGTGGCCAGCACTCTGAGCCTATTTGTCCTTAATCTCACCCTAGGAAAGATACTATTACATCTGAAAAAATCTTATTCTTGTTAAGTGCTATGAATTCCTGTAAGGAGTAGGGGTTTATGGTTTCATCCATGGTGGCTATTAGTAGCCTGGCTGTGGCAATGATTCTGTTGTACCTGAAATCTAAAACCTAGGACATGAAGAAAATCTCCTCTTCAGGGAGATTATAATCTCTTTTGAGACAAGATGGAGAGATGGATGCAGAGCTCGAAGGACAGTGAGAATATGGAGGCAGGAGTGCCAGATACTGGTAGGGCACCAGTGGTCAAAGTTATGTCAATTAACTCAGTGGCAGTGGTGTGGGGGCATTTTGGCTAAGAAGAGGTTTAGGGATTTTTAAAGGACAACATGAAGGAGAAGAATGAGCACTACTTTGCCCAAATGTAAGCAGCAAAATGTGATTTTATTCATCAACAGCAAGAAGCAAAGGGAACCCAGTACAGAACGAGCCTTTCATTACTTAGTTCATTTAAGGCGAGATCTCAAGTTTTTGTGTTAGAGAAATATTTCTTTATTGCTGTACTGGTAGCCAAAAATGTCTGACATCTGCATGACTAACATCTGCATGCCATCATGCACAGCCAGATGGTGGGCTATAAAATGTCAAGAAATTTTGGTAATGGAAAGATCAGCAGCAGACTGAAACACACACCAGAACTATTTATAGAGGGAGAGATTTCATTTTCTTTGAGACGAACAACACAAGTGATTGAGAGACTGAGAGACTGACTTATGAGGAGGTAGTGAAAACAAGTAGATAGGTTAAGCTTGGGCAAACGACCAGCCACCAGCCTGTGATATGAAGAATCAGAGAGCAGGAGATTTCTTAGTGGGGAGCCTAGAGCGATGGGATCACTGGTCGAAGACAAGTCTAGGGTGAAGTTTTTGAGGCTAAAGAGGAGTTGTATTAAAACTTTGCAAGTAATTTTCCAAGGGAGATAGCAAGAGCTCGTTGTGTGTCACTTAAATCTGAGCTGGCCAGAGTATCTCTTTTTGGCAAGGGATTAAGTCCCAGCTGACTGTATTGGCCTTTTGTGTCCCATCTCAATCTGGCATTCCAGTCTTGGAGAGTGTTGGGTACATACACGCATCCCGTGCAGAAAGAAGAAGGAAAAGAGGAAGTGCCCACCCAAGGTACAGGTGTGACCTGACCTTTTGTAAACATGAGCCTGCTGACTCTGCGGAACAGGCGCAGTTCTCGACAAGGGAGCTGGGCTGTGCCAGGCTCACACATCATCAGCAAACTCATTAGCTAAACTATAAAGGCACAACCAAGTTGCTGTCTCTTTTAATATCTGCCAATTCTAATGGCTCCAGTGCAGCTACACAGCTGTAACTGAGCACAGACCTCAGAGGCAAGTGGCAGTGCAGTTGTAATTCGGAGCTAAATTCAGCTGCCAGCCCTGGTCCAGGTTCAAGCGGGAGATGGGATACTGACTTGATTCCTAAAGCTCCCAGCAGAGTGGCAAGCTAGCTCCTGGCTTTTATTTTTTAAAATTGTTAGGGTTCCATGAGCTAACCTTAAGTATTAATAGACATAGCACCTCTCCATATAATTTTTGGAAAGTCAGCTGTACCACAAGATTTAAAGGAAGGCAATGACTGAATTGGCTGCTTGACATTAGAAATGAGCCCGAAAAATTTTCCAAGTTCGGGCCATATTCAGTATGGAAACAGCCCCAACTTTGCCACTGTCCCTGGTTTCAGTGGATTAGCTTGGTATATGAGTGAGTGTGTTGCTACATTTGCAAGAGCAGCGTGTAGGGACTGTGGTGGAGAAAGAAAATAGATGATTTCTATGTGTTGATTCTTTCAGTTTATCCAAGTGTGAGTTAAATATGCTTAAAAGAGATAGGAGTTGGTACCCAAGCTTGTTTTAGTGACGGGGTAGACATAAACAGGTTCTCTGGGGCATTGCACCGTAACATAGCAGCCTATCACGCAACATTCTCAGCCCTGTCGTTTGCCACTGAACTGTACCGTAAGTGTTTTGCAACGCCATCTAGTGCCATATGGACATCCTCGGAGCCCTTAGGATAGTGCTTTTCTCTGATTTTATTGCACTGAGTTGAACCACCAATGGCTTTGCAAGGAGAAGAAATGTTTTCATTTAACTGCAGTGGCAAGGATTTGAGCTGTTAGTTTATTCTAAATGGAAAAAAAATTGTGTACTGAAGCAATAACCAGTTCCCAGGCAGTGCTCAGAGTCCTACCTGAGCTTCAAGTCTTGGTGTGAGGCTTCATGATGCACAAATGTCCCTTTGCTTTTAATGTCAATATAAAAAAACTAATTCCATGGAAAAAGAGCCCCCAAATAAGCACAGTATGTAAATTATGCTGGTGCTTTTTCAGAGCAAATTAAAATACCCTTCCCTTAATCATAGGCCTATTAAAATGGAAGCCTTGCTGAGAAGTTACTGATGAGGTCCCCACCTGATGAACCTGCTACATAGCAAGTTTCCAAGATTTATAAATTTCTGAGGAGTGAGATGGGAGAAGAGTGATACAGTCACAGAAAAATCAATAACCTCCTTCTATAATCTTTAGCTGTCTAGAAAGCCACAAACCATTTTTTCCCCCTACTTTTTTAAACTTTAGTATTTTGGAATGTGTTGGATTATTGCTGGATTTTTTGGAACAGATTTTTTTTTCTGAACTTATTAGAAAAAAAGAAAGGATTAATGAAAACCTTATGCTTGAGAAATGTAGTATTTGGAGGAATGGTGAAGCCCTTTTTATCCTGTAACAAGTTCATAACTGAATTCTCTGCCTTTCCAACAGTAATTCTTACTCTGGTTCTCCATTTGCCATTCTTGGACAGGACATAACAAGAAGTAACTTTGCATCTGCTAAATTCTTCCCATCCCGGCCCTTTTGAAGGGTTCTGTCTGTTTCACAGCACAAACGTTTGTTGGTGTGTTTTTTGCATTGAACAGAAAGTTTTGGAACAATCCCTTAATCCAAAACAGATATCTCTTCCCTCATCCTTCTCTCTAGCTGCTTCTCTAGCCAGAGGGCTGTGTGATTAAGGGATACGCTCTTCTCTCAGCAGCACCCAGTGCAGGCCAAACTCACTCATAGGGGGAAAAATGGTACTTAAAACTTCCCACTCCATGTGTGTGTGGGAAAAAAGTGAACACATTCTGCCCAGGGGAATTCTCCATCATCATATGTGCTGAATACTGGGTGCCCTCTAGAAGGCAGCCTGCAGTTTGAGCAGAAGCTGTGAGGGTGCATGCGATGCAGTGATAACCAGAAGCCGCATTTGTGTGATAAACCTGTTTTACTTATAAAAATCTCTGCCCACTGATGCATGTCTGTAGGAGGCAAGTTCCCTTTCTGTTATTCCAGGAAGCAAGTGTAACAACACACTATGTAACAGGTCAGAAATACATGTGTCTAGGCATTGCTAAGTGTTTTTATTAGAATCAAGTGAGACAATGCTGAACAATGCCATGGTGCCTTCATTTAGTACATTCACTGACCCATCTCAGGCCAGTGTTTTTGTGTGGATCTGTACAGACTCATATAAATACAAGCCTCAGTCCCTGTCGCGCCATTCACAAAGGAGATATTATGGCAATGCTGTGGGTTTTTTCCTGTTTCACACATTGCAGCCTATCTTGGAGGATAATGTTGTCTATATCTATTATTTCCTATTTGAGATCCTAAACTGGAAGCTGACATTTAGCAATATGCAAGCCTCCACAAGGCACTTTTGAAATACAGCCTGTGTGTCATGACAGCCTTTCTGTCAGCCACAGTCTGCAAATGCAGAAACAAAGATTGTAAGAAATTCAGTGGTTTTCTCTGTCACTCCTATTTGGTGTAGACTTCAACAAAGTCAGCTCCTACTTCCTTTTAGCCTGCACAGGACATGGACTCATACCTGCTGTTCTTGAAAGTGGATTTATCCCTCATCAACACTTCTAGTCAATAAAACTATGCAGAAGGGGGGGAAAAGTACATGAACAAACATGTAGATGATCCTTCATCCTTATGTAGCTCTTGAAGAGCTTCCTAAGGATATGACACAAGTTCCATCTTCTAGTTTGGAAATGCGTGGCCTATAAACGTCCTGTTAAAGCAGCCAGTCTTAAGAAAATGCATATTTTTAACTCTGGGATGTATGATTCATTTTTAAAATATATTTTTTCTGTTACTGCTACTAGTAGGCTTCTCATCACCTCATCTGTGTATTTCTGCTTTTTCTGTCCTTAGTGACAAAAGATAGGATTCCCATTAATGCAGCTTTTCCATCCCATAAAATGCTACAATGTTAGCTGTGGGTTTGCTCAAACACCCCAAAGTGTCCTGCTCCATTTACTGAGCATGTTGCATGGATAGCTATGACTATGCAGCCCTGATAACAAGGAAGGTTTTTACAGTTTAGCAAGCCTGGCAGGCAGCTGTGCATATAAAAGGAAACCTAAAAAGGATGGTGATCCAAAATCACACTAGGAGAGCAGCAGGCAGAGCACAGGGTAGGCTTCAAAGCCAGGCAGCAATTTCTAGGTTCACCCAGGCCAAGTGGAGTGAGAGAGCATGGCCTGCCTACCAGAGCATAAACACACTGGCTGATGTACTGGTAGCTGATGGCAGGATGGAGGCTATAAATTGCAACTCACCACTAAACTCTCCCTTCTCAGCACCTTCCCTTCTATCCTGATCATGGCTGGGAAGATTTTTCCTTTGGTTTTAAAACTAGCTCTTTATGCACTACTGTCCTAACTCTTCACACATGCCACTATTTCTGAATGTGTTGTCATCTCTCCCTTTCTTCTACAGGATATGACCCCCTTCTCCCTTTCTCTCCTTCTCTCCTGGGTGGGAGATTGGAGTTAAACCTGTTTATGGATGACTTGCTTATGATTGCTGCTCTTCGCCCATTTCATTTCCACTTTGGCAGTGGCTAGGTCTGAAATCGTTGCCTGCAGCACCCAATGTCAGCATGACAAATCTGAGATGGCAATTACAGCCCTGGATGGGAGAAGATTGATCCTTCAAGTTCAGACTTTGAGACAGAGCTTAGTTAGAAAATTAGAAGTTCTGATGAGGAAGAGGAGAAGGAGCACGTTGGAGGGCTGGCCTAAGCAATTGACTTCAGAAAGAGCTTAAATTTGTTTGGACCAGGTCTTGGACCTTGGAACCTGCCTTGATCTTTATGGAAATTTTATAGGTCCAGAGAATGATTAGAGTCAGGGATGAGGACATGGACTGTGTACTGCACTACGTGAACTCCAGATGTAAGTGAACACTACACACACAACCTTCCTCTTGAGCTCAGACATCCCAGGCGTCTTCCTACAGAGCAGGCATAGTGTGCTGCATTGCGGGTGTGCTCTGTACAGCAACAGCTTGTTTTATTTTCTTTGGTTTCCGAACATTGTGCAGATGGCGGTGTGAGGGAACCTGTTACCCCAGGGAACGCTGTAATATCTGTAAGATACTGGGATGAGTGCTGTCAATGTCTATGAAGTTCTGTGGTCCCAGATGGTTCAAGAGGAGAGAATTTTGTTTTGTCCTCAAACCCAGAGCAGGAATAAGGAATTGTAGGTACATTATATTACAATATGCAGCCCTGGTGGCTACAGATACATTTTCACACATAGTGATTCTCTAATTAAAGGCAAGGTGGTTTGAGGATGATGTGATTCCAGCTTATTTGAAAGACTGTAAGAGAACAAAGCTAACCATTAAAAAAAAATACCAACATAAGCAGAATTGTTCAGGGGAGGGAGCAAAAATACAGTAGGTATTTGTGATCAGCCGTGGCACTGGTTCAAGCTGAAGGAAGGGAGAAGGAAATTGGAAGCCTGGAAAGGATTTCATTTCTTGAAATATGGGCTATTGCAGCCTGTAAACAGTGAGGTAAACTGAGGATCTTCACTGAGTTAACACTAAATCTGGCATAATTCATTACTGTTGATGGGAAATACAGCTACTTGATTTACCAGGAACAAACGAAGAGAAAGTCCTCTGTGATGTTTTCACTGGGTTGAGACTACCTTTGCAGATGTCAGTTAGGACAAATGCTTATAGACATCATCCACCTCCAGTGCTATTCCTCTGACAGTTGAACTAGATTCTAGAGGGATTCCCAAGCATTCATAAGACTGAGTGTTCATAAAGAGATTGTAACAGGCAAATGGGAAGGTGGCAGAATGCCAGTAACCAATAATCCAAGAAGATTCTGTGGCTCCTCTTTGAAGGAACATTTTGAGAGCTTCTCCTCTTTGGAGGAACTACTAAAGATACATATTCACAGCTCAAATCTCTTAGTTTGGGACAGTATCAATAAGCCCCTTGAGAGATGGAAGTGAGAATGAGCAAGAGAGTAGCTTCTCATTCACCTTGTGCACTGTCCAATTGAACTGGCTAGCTGAAACAACTCAGACATATCTGAGAACCTCTTTCATTTTACTAATTCTTTTCAGAACAAGGGTGAGTTTTGGAGGAAATGGAACTATCTGTTGAATCATGACCTCTGATAGAAAATCCAGAAATCCAACCTTTTTCTTGGTTTACTACCTGGGTAAAAAGTTTATGTATATGAAATGCTGGATTGCTTTGTGAACTACTCCAGCAGTCCAAGCTAAGTTGGTCTTCCAGCACCATGAATTTATGTCCTTGCTGTGGCTTCCTGCCAGCATCCTCTCCATTGAACTGTATTTACGTTAGCATTGTAAAACATTACTTCATTCAAGTATCTGAAGTGAAGCACTCACTCACTCACTCCATGCACTTTGACTGTTGCCATCTGGTGAGAAGGTAGCTGGTTGCCTTTCCCAGCTGGGCCCTACCATTCTATAATGAGAATTAAAGCCACTGATTCACTGGGGCTGCTCAGGTTCCAGTTTTGAATTAAGTTGTCTTAGCTAGTATAAATGCAAAATATTGGACAATTAATTTCTTCAAGTAAGATTGAAAGATAAATCCTTTGTTTGAAAAATAAATACCTTCAGCAGGCATTGCCTTTGGCATCAGACCTTGGCATCCTTCAGACTATATACTGGTAAAGTAAGCTGGTTGATGGTTCACTGCATTTCAGTTTGTTTTTTTCTTCTGTAACTTTCGAAGCTCTTTACAAAGGGGAAGAGTTTTCATCTTATGGAAGGCAGAAATGGAGGGAGGAAGAGGCAGATCATATTGTCTAACATGATCCTCATGTGAAGCATCTCTAATTTGATGAATCAGTGGGATGGTCCCAAGGTCTCTTACTGACAGAACTAAGACAACTTCCGTAGGAATGAAAGATAAAGAAGGTTTGACTCTCTTTGGAGTGCTCTGGTGCCCAGGTTGTTTTACTTTGGCATAAACATTCATAATGGAATTAAAGTCACAAATTCTTCTATGTGTTCTAAAAGAGCTTGCTGAAGGCCAAGATTTGCTCTCTCTACTTCAAGAGAAGATTTGAATTAGGATTTTTCCTTTTTAAATTTGTTAAATAGTTTGGAAATGAGATTTCTTAGGGACGTATCCCCATTTTCAAACATGTAACTATTTCAGTGTTAATAGGCAGACTGGGGTATAGCAAAACTTCTCTGGTCTAAAACACAGATCTTCATGTTAGGAGACTTCATTTCACTTTCTGGCTTAGTGCTCCTTCCTTTGAAAAGGGCAATAGCACTCACCAGTCAACACTAGGGTGTCAGGGCTGTGTGAAGTGCCTCACGATCTTGGATACAAGGTTTGAAGGAGCTGGTAAATATTGCTATATCTTTTAGTATTATTGTTTCAATTTTATTCCTTCCTCATTCTTGCTCAGATTTTATCTTCAGTCTGTGGAAACCACAAGCAGAGAATAAGGAAATGGTTTCATGGCTTTGTGGGAGGCAAGCAAAGGAAGTATAGTGTAGGGCTATAAGGATGGTCAGCAATGACAACTACTGGCACAGCCTTCTTCCCTAGGGGTAAAAAAATACCCGAGCAAACAAAAGTAAATGTCTCCATTTTTTCTTACTGCTATAGTATCTACCAGTGGAGCATTGATATTCATCAGGGCATCTGTGTAACACCTCCAGGGTTTGAAAGAAAAATTAAGATAAATTAATGAAAAATTGTTTTTTAAATTTGCTATACAAGTGTTTGCATCTTCATAGGAAGAAACCATTTCCACAAGCCAAAACCACTGTAGAAATGCAGTTTTCCTGGAGACACCTCATCTCTCCATCCTGGGCATACAGGCAGCTGCTGGCATCTCTCATATCCAAACAGTGTCCCAGTGCTGTGAGCCTGGGATCTCTCTGAAGCAGGTCTCTCTTTCTGAATCTTAAATGTACCACTTCTCCTACACCCTGGCTGAAAATACGTTAACTGATACACCCCTGGAAGGATTCTCTTGGAGAAGGTGCAGGTGACACCAGTGAAGGTAAATTTAAACTTGCCTGGGATCTTGGTCTTATTTCTAATGAAGAATATATTGACTACTTTTGTCTACAGGGTCATGGCTGGTCAGCAATGAAGGAACTTAAAACACTCTGGAAGCCCTCTTTAGACCTGTCAAAGAGCACTGTGAGCACTTCTGTTTATTTATTCTCCCCTCCCTTCTCTTTGGTGTAGATTAGAGGTAAAATTCTCCAGAGAGTGGATTCCTCATTAAGATTTCCGATACCTCCCAGTCTGCAGAGGCTGGGATTACCACATGAAGGGCATCCTGCTATTTTTGCCTCTGGTCCAGGCCCTTTGAAGGGACCCTGGAACACTTTACAATAGCGCAGATTTATGAGCACTGTGCAGCCTGCCAGAGCCTTTCTGAGATACTCCTGTAAACTAATTATGGGAAACTGCCCCAGGCTTCTGTCATTAAAAATACATTCTTAGCATTTCATGAACAAAGCTTAGTTTCCTCCTTCTGTTCCTATAGGATATGATCTGTTTCCTGACAGATGTTTATTTTAAAACATCAAGTGATTGTTGCTGAGGAAAGTAAGTGAAAAATAGCGTGTCACCTACAATGAGTCACAATGTGAATCCTGAAATCCCAGCGTGATCTTAACTTCTCCAAAGCCCAAGGAAATTGCTTTTTAAGATTTTTAGCTTGTTTAAATTCATCTAATTAGAGACTGGGCACTTGGAGTTCTGTAGTTTATCGTCAAGCCTTTCTTTTCAACACTGTCTTAGCATGGCTTTTGACCAAAAGCCATTACCCACCCACTGGCTGTTTGGGCACCTGAACAAAACGAGTTGATCCATCCAACTGCCTGCGCCTTTCTGGCTCTTAGATGCTACCATGCGGGGTGCCAGGAAAGGCAGACAGATATAGAAAAAACAAGAGTGGCTGTTGGCAGGAGGGGAGCGCTGGCTCACGAGGGCAGGTGACATGGGGAGTTCTGGCTGGATCGCGTGTGTGATCCTAGCGCTGGAGCACAGGGCGGGCTCTGTGCGCATGGACCATGTGTGCCTGCACACAGATGTGCGTGTTCTCCACGTGCTCAGCATAAGCAGTGCCCTTGGAGACACTTGTTCCCTGGATAGGCAAGAGTACGGGGGCAAGGTGGAATAGAGACACTAAATTCAATTCATCCCTGTGGAGAAGACTGGGGCACCTTCTGGTTCAGACAGGTGGTGAGGTTATCACCGTTTGCCTGATTATCTCAGGCCAGTTGAGCTGCCAGGACGGGGAACGCTTCAGATTGCCTAGCCTGTAATTACTGTATCATTAATTACTTTCAATACCTCAGTGAAAGGCCTGACATATGTCAAGTCATTCACCTGAGCTATAACTTAAACTTGCATTTTTCCAGTGAGCAGGGTACTTGTAAGCACTTCATCTTGTTGCTGTTGCATGTGGAGGGTATCAACTGGGCGTCGTAATTCCTGTTAAGACCTGAACTCCTGTGTGTGTTTTAGATGCAATGTGCATGTGCACAGTGCTCACACAGATCTTAATTTTAAAGGACCTGAAAAGTCCAGGGTGGAGTTCTTCCCAAGGCTTTCAGCTGCTGTATAGGTCAAGCACCAGATGATCGGCTACAGCACAAGTCTTTGAACTGATCCCTGAAATTCTACAGCCATCTTCCTGCTATAAGGTTTTGAGCTGCCAAGTAAAGTGCACTGGGAAAAATAATATGCAGAAGGACGTCCATATTTTCCATCTGTAAATTCTTAAGACCAAAGATTCCAGAAGAACAGATATATCTGTTTTGGGATAGTATTATTACTGAAGTTCTGATTTAAATTAACCCCCTGAAGTTCTGATTTAAATTAGCCCCCCTTCATCTCCTCTTTTATTTTTTAGTGGGGATTTTTTTTTTGTTGGTTTGTTCATTTTGATTTGTTTGTTTGGGGGTTTTTTGGTGGGTGTGGGGTTTTGTTTTGTTGTTTTGGTTTTTAGTTTTAACCTCTTACAAGGCATTTAGGTTAGTAATGCAGGCTGGGCCACAACAGGATGTCTACAATGCAGTCTGCTGTGCAGATAATTTTTCCCCTGCAAGTGATGGGTCTGGAATCCTTCCTTGGAGTGAGATAGAAGCAGTAAGAGAATCTGAAGATCACCCTCCTCCCCCTGCCACACATGCACAGAAGAGGAAATACTGAGAAGGTTTTCTGCGGGGTGAAGATTTTAGGGGGAAGAAGGCCTCTTACAAATGCTGCTGGAGACAACAGGAGCTGCAGAGGAGTCAGTGAGGAAAAGGCTATTGAGAGATGAGGTGAAGGGACACGCAGGAAAGTGCTGGTACATGTCTAGACCAGCTGAGGTGAGTTAGAGAGGAATTGCAGGGTTCTCTTCCTGTATGTCATCCCATGAAGAGGTGTGCAGGCAGGGAGAGTCCCTTGCTAACATGGATGCGGGTTAACTGATTTTCATTAGCTGAAGCTCTGTCTCTTGACCTGATAGCTTTCTACTCATTTTTGGCATTGGTGAAAATGATTTTAATAAATGGAGGATCAGAGAAACAGGCTGTGAGCACCTGGGAGTACTGAAGAAGCAGCACAGCACAGCCTCCAGTTTAAAGTGGCTATAGGTGAGGCAGTAATTGAGGTGTACAGCAGGGGAATGATTTGGTCAAGCAAAGAACTGGTGGAATTAGCTGTCTGTTTATGAATGTGACTCTTCTGATTATTTTTCCTTTTCTCAGCAGCATAGTTTGGATCTTAACTTGTTCCAGACAACCTTAACTTTCCCCTTCCTTATTTCCCATAGTAAAGGCTAAAAAGAATCGAATGATAAACAAATTGTAGGCTCAAACTTTCCTTTAGGACTTAGAGGAAGAACTCCCTCCCTTCCCTCCCTGCTCAATTTCTCACACTCCTCCAGCCTGTTTTAGAAAGATTCTCAGTCTTTCCTCGTGAAAGCTGATGTTGATAGATGTGTCCAGCAAGGGAGATGGTGAATTCCCACAGAAGAATGGGGCAGAGGTGTGTGCATCCCTATGATTTTTCTGGAAAGGGGAAAATGAGGGAAGGAGGGGTAGGCTACTTTGCAGCTGAGGTCCACCACAGTGTGACATAGTGCCAAACAAATATCTCAGCTCAGAGCCCAGAAAAAAATAAGGGATTTGGATGGCCTTTGGACTGCCTGATAAACATGCTGCAGGGGCTTCACTCTGCTACAAGGCTTTTGATTATCCCTACCCTCCAAACCCATCACCTGTAGTACAGCAGCACTGCCTCCTGTTCCAGGCCAGCAGACACCAGCTTGAAGGGCATTTCCACCTTGTTGTTTTGCACAACATGGACAGCACAGACATGCTTTTCTGCTATACCCTAGCTTCACAGGGTGTCTGTGTGTCTGTGATCTGATACCATTGTTGCCTTTTTCCTGGTCTTGAAATTAAAGCCAGACATTGTTAAAGAGGAAAAGGGGTTTACCTTGGTATTTATTTAAGGATCCTTAAAGGTGCACACTTGTTTGGGTGGAATGCGCCAAAATGCACACCGAAAATGTACACACACGATACATGGCGTACACAATTTATAGGCCTTGTGAATTAGCATATCTATCTGAAATTCTCCAATGAGAGGCTCAAGGGAACCCTCCATTCTGAAGAGTCGCCCCCTGGATGGGCCTATCTTAGTTTACAAAATGTGTTCTAGAAGGGACCTTGGTTTCTAGGGCTCTCTGACCTCTAACTGAGAAGCTTCTGGGATGTTTGGTCTCCTGCCTTAACGGAATATTGGGTCTATGCTAGTTATCAGACTTAAAAAATTACAAATATGTGGGCTGAAAGCACTGAGGATACATAAAAATTATATAAAAGGGTATATCAACGGGTAATAAAAGGGGTATATGAAAAAGGCAAAAAATCATCATGGCATCGCCATCATCCTCCTGCTTCATCAGCAGGCGACAAAAGCATTTTAGTGCCACTAAAGATCATGAACCACAGGCTCCTCCTCTCCAGCTTTTCCACTGATAGGGCACTGACTGCTATCCAGACACAGGGGAAGAGCTGTCTTATTAATGACTTTTTTTGTGAAAGTGTGAGTTGATACACCCCTGGCTGTTTCAGCTTCTTCCATCTACTTCCACTCCAGCAGAAACCAAAAGTAGAAGCAATATGTTTGGTCTCACCTAATCAATCTCTGGCAATATGGAATAACTCCTACTATAGTGCTGATATTTATTTTGTTGTATTTCTTACAGTGTAACTGCTCTCCCTTCCTTGTAAGTCTATTCCACACCCTGACAGACTTCTCTATCTTATGTCAGTAAGAAAGAGTCACTTCTGGAGCTATAAGAGTGATAAAAGGCTTAGAGAACATGAACTGGGAGTAAAGGCTGAGAGAGCAAGTTTTGTTTAGTCTAGGAAAAATAACATGGCAGGAGCAGAGGGGGGAAATATGATAGTGTTCAGATATTTTCAAGGGTGTTACACAGTGATCAATTCAACAGGTCAAGATGGGGTAAAGCAAGGAGAAATCAGCCTAAGTTCAGCAAAGAAGACTTATATTAGATATTTAAGAAAGGTAGAAAAAAACTCAAAAATCTTTCTAGCTGTAAGGATAGTTAAGCAATGGCTGTCTAAGGACTTGTAGAGTTATTGCCCTTACAAGGTTCATGGGAAGGCTGGATAGGTGAAAAGTGAAGAAATAGGATCCCAAAATTTCACTGCATTTCCACAGTAACTTTTGTGGATCACCACCAATACAAATTCTGTTTAGTTTTGACTAGTTTCAGCTGCTTGCTTTCACCTGTCTTTTCATTTTCACTCCGTGCCTCCCTTCCTCCCCACATTTAGGTGTTTTCCTCTATCATCCTCTTGAGCCATTTCATGTTGCCAGATCAAAACACTGAGTGATTTTAGACACTAATGGTCCTGTTCCTGTCATCTCTGTACCTCAAATTTGAACATTATTATTGTAGAGTAGCAAAGCTCAGCATTTAGATGTTGTTTTGCATGGCTTTTGGCATAGAAAGATTTTTGTCTTTTCTGTCACTGAAACCGCAAATGATCATAGAATCATAGAATATCCCAAGCTGGAAGTGACCCACAAGGATTTTCAAAGGTCAGCTCCTGGCCCTGCACGGGATCATCCCCAAGTCACACAATGTGCCCGAAAACACTGTCCAATCACTTCTTGAACTCTGTCAGGCTTGGTGCTGTGACCACTTCCCTGGGGAGCCTGTTCCAGTGCCCAACCACCCTCTGGGGGAAGAACCTTTTCCTGATATCCAACCTAAACCTCCCCTGACACAACTTCCGGCCATTCCCTTGGGTCCTGTCACTGGTCACCACAGAGAAGAGATCAGTGCCTGCCCCTCCTCTTCCCCTCATGAAGAAGTTGTAACTGCAGTGAGGTCTCCCCTCAGTCTCCTCTTCTCCAGGCTGAACAGACCAAGTGACTTCAGCTGCTCCTCACACGGCTTCCCCTCAAGGCCCTGCACCATCTTCATAGCCCTTCTTTGCACACTCTCTAATAGCTTTATTGTCTTCTTACATTGTGCTGCCCAAAACTGCAAACAGGACTTAAGGTGAGGCCACCTCAGTTCAGAGCAGAGTGGGAAAATGCTACAGGAGAAATAATATATACAATAACAATGATTACCACTATTATCACTCTTCTAGAAAAAACTCAGTTCTATCTTTGGCTGCAGTTAAGCATTAAAGAAAGCCAGGGATGTTTGTTATGTTGAGCTGGATGAAATATTAGCTCTTGGCTGTGGCAGGATAACTGCAATGTGGAAGGTACAGTATGTTTCAGTTGAAAGGTCCATGACTGATTATGTAAAGCTGCATGAGAAACACATTTGGTGTTTTATAAGTATTCACCAGAGAGCAGCAGGTCAGCAGTAAGATCTCATGCTTTGGAAGGATACACTGTGCTACATGTATTTTTGAGCTAGTGTAAGCAGTTGTTTTGAAAGGAATCCACAGAAGACATGTGATGCAACCAGACCTTGTGTGTCAGCTACCTGCATTAGCTGCCCAGTGAGGCAGGACCAGCACTGTAAGTTTGTGTGTGATCAGACCCTGACCCTGAACAAAACAGATTGGAGGCAAAAGAAGTGAGGGTTAAGTCATATGCCCTGCTTAGCTACTCAGTGTCTTTGAGCAAACCACAATCATCCTGTGCTTGACTTTCCAGAGGCATTACTGTCCCTAATGAGGAAGAAGAGCCTTAGTTCCTCCTCTGTCTGTATAGGACTGTAATGCTGCTTCTGCATTAACATCCAGACTTACAGCCCATACAGCATCATGTTAGCACAGCAGAAAATGCAGCCAAGGTTTCCTGTGGGAAAGCTGGCAGCCCTCAGGAACCCCCTCCAGCTCCACCTTGCTCTCTGCCTGTAGCCAGGCAGCCAGCCCAGAGTCCCCTGACAGCCCCCTACTCCTCAGCCTGGGACTGTGACCTTCCCATCGTCCTGGGCACTGACTGTGCTGGGGCTGCAGCTCTTGTGGGAGCACTGCAGGCCAGCAGGCACTGGGACAATCCCTTCAGGGGAGCAATGTCTGGCTGGGGAGTGCGTGTGCTGAGCTCTTGAAACACCTCTGTGTCCAAAGCCAATATCCTCAAGCTGGGGCAAATCAGGAGTTAAGGGTTGCTTGTGAAGGTTGAATTGTGACATTTCAAAGGACACTGAGACTCATTCAGTGCACTCTTTGGCAGTATGTCCAGCCTGTTACAAACATGTTGTCCAAGCTAGTGGCAGAAGGTGAGGGAAACATCAGGCCCCTTAACTCAATGTATGTAGACATTGTTTGGAGGTAACGAAGAGTCAGGACCAGTGACCTACTCAGAGATTTCCATGGGAGAGTATCTGGCATTAGGTGATGGCTGCTCCACTTGGACTGAACTGCCTCTGCCCAAGTTGTGCCATTTTGTAAGAACAATGGTCAAGATTTGGTGGAGTATTTGGTTTTTGAGGCTGATGTGTAGATAATGTGGGGAGCATGCCCTTTTTAAAATATTTCCACCTGAACATGTGGCCTCTTTGCTCTCTCTGCTTTCCAGAGTCCCCTGGAGGTATAAACCTTTCTGTGGTGCTTCCTCCTCCACTTGCAGTTTCCCCCCACCACTGAGGTACTTACCAGCTGCTGCTTTTCAGGCTTTTCAGTCCATGAGGCAATAAGAAGAAATTGCAATTTAAACTAGCTCATAGGATGCCAATGACATTTTCCCCTACTCTATTTTAGACCATGCTGGCTCAAGCCATCTTGTATCTATTCACAGTTAGCGCAGACAAGGCAAGCTTTGATCTTTCCAAAAGTGCAGAAGTGTACGTCTGCTGTAATGTGATGTCTCTTCTATTATTGCTGAGCCTGGAACACAATAACATCTTATAGAGGGCTTTGGAGTTTAGACTACAGCCCATTTATTTATTTTGCTGGAGCAGTGTCCCATAAGGAAAATCCTAGGCTGGGTTTAAAGAGCCAGACAATGGAGCAGCCGTCACATTTAGATGTTGCTTTTGAAACAATGCCCTAATGCTACATCACTTTGCTCTGCTGGGTTCTGCTTCTACTTGTCAATGGCAGAAATCACAAGATCAGAATCAGTGAAAGGTCTTTAGTGATGTTTAGTGCAAAGCATGTTGAAAATGAAAACACCGACTCAACTCTGCTGAAAAAGCAGCTCTCTGGTTCCTAGGTTTTTTCTTGATCAGTGGATAGAGGCATTACCTCGCACTCAGTATGGAGTCAGGCAATGGGTTGTGTGTCTCCGACTTCTGCAAGAAAATAGTAACATTACACTTACTGTAAATATTAATAGTGCCAAATGTATGTCAAAAATTTAGACCATCTATTACCATGGAAAGGGGCTTGAGACTCCTAGTATTTATAGAAAAGGAAAAGAGACATGTCTAGTCTTACTGGCTGTGAAAAGAATCTTAAAATATTTTTGGAGTCTATAGATAGCCCAAAATGGCAGCTTAAAAATGTATGACTTACTGTATTTACAGCATATTGATTTTTAATGATAAAATGAAAAAAAAAGAGCAGCATTTTGTACCAATATATTCTGTTGGAATTTTTTTTAAACTGTTTTTAGTGAAGAATTTTAATGCTGTTTTGCTTGCTCTATTTGCCAAGCTTCTCCTTCTGCTCCCAGTTGTTAAAAATACAAAAATGGTAAATATAAACAGGTGAAAGCAGCTGCATATTGCAAACGGGCTTGGGGTGAATAATTTTTTCATTTATTAAAAAAATATGGAAACCATGACTGACATTGGCAAACAAAAACCTGAAAAAACATTGGAAAGCAAATACTTGAAATTTATTCTGTAAAGTGAGCTTTCAATTCTCATTAGCTTGATTAGAGCAATTTATATAACAGTTCTGTTGTTGTCTTCCCTGTGATATTAGGCACCTCTTGCAGATTGCTGAATATCCTAAAAGGACTTACATGGCACTTAAGCACCTCTTTTAAACTTCTAAATCTCACTTGCTGTCTTAAAATCAGTGATTTCTACAACACAATTATGTGCAAGAATTTTAGAATCTGGAGTTATGTATGCATATATCTGTATATATCTGTCCAAGAGAGACACTAAGATACCAATGCAAAGGGAATTCTGCATTATTTATTAATTTCATGATGAATCCCTTGACAATGTTAGTACTTCTTGGATTTGTGAACTTCTTGAGATCTCTGTCACATCAGATTGCTGCAAAACCTGGGAATCTTGCCATGAAAATTAGGGCTAGTTTGACATGGATTACATGCGTTTTTGCTAGTAATTATAGGAACAGCACATTTGGCGAGCTGTCATTTGACGGGGGTACAACTATGGCAGGTCAAGCAAGGTGACAGGAATTACTGGGAGCGGCTCTTTCAGCCAAGTTTGGTTTTTAAAGGACCAAGTCAGCAGTAATAGACCAAACTAAAAGTCTAAGTCTAAACCAGAACAACCAAGACTTTGTGTGACACCCTACCTAATTGCTTAAATCTTTCTGATTACCACTGTTTATTATGAATGAGTACGGAATTTCTGAGCTCTTGCTCTGAATATGGACCCACAGCCCTGCATATGTGCAGCTGCTAAGACCCATTTAAAACTTATTTTGTGCACAGGGATATTCTATTGGATAAACTGAGAAATACCAGGTGATGACAGAGATGAAAACATAACACATGCTCAGGGATAAAGCAAAGGCTTTGGACCCAACTGAAAGGCTGAAATGACTAACTTCTGTATGATTAACTATGTATGATTAACTTTGAAGAGCCTGCACTGCAGCAGCTTCATATCTTCAGGATTTCTGTGAGATACCAAGAGCATAGGTCTATGTGGTCTTTTTGCAGAATGACTCAAAGCCTGGAAACCTTACCTTGGGGGTAGAGATATAAGAGGCTTAATCTATTCATTTTAGCAAAAGAGAAGGTGAAGAGGTGGCCTGGTCAGAACCCACAAGACTTTAGGGTAGCAGAAGGTTTCTGTGAACAAAGAACTCTTTTATGCAGCAGAGAGAGGCATAATAAACCCTGTGTCTGGAAGCTGCAGCTCAGTTTATACAGATGGGAACTGAGGTGCAAAATCATGGGCTTGAGGCAGGAATCACTGGCAGAAATTCTATGGCTGGTGTTACCCTGCGGATCAGACTAGGTCATCACAACCAGCACTCTTGGCTTTGAAATCTGTGTGCCTATGATTAACGTGATTCCCACATTATATGCACACATCAGCATTGCATTTAGTCACTGAAGAAGAGAGAGAATGTATTCAATTAGCTCTGGGCTTTCTGCCTAAAAAGGGAAAATGAAGTGAGATTTTGTTTAAGGACAACCCTGGTAACACTGAAAAACACCATGGAATTATTAGCATTTGGGCAGATTGGACAGGTTTTCAAGGCCCAGCACAAAAGACCCCGCAGAAAGATCTCTGTTCAGTGAGCTGCACAGAAAGAAGGACAGAGCAGTGCCATGGAAAGGGACCTGGGGGTCCTGGTCGATGGAAAGTTGAATCTGAGTCAGCAGTGCCCTGGCAGCCAGGAGGGCCAACCCTGTCCTGAGGGGCATCAGGCACAGCATCACCAGCTGGGCAAGGGAGGGGATTGTCCCCTCTGCTCTGCACTGGGGCGGCCTCACCTTGAGTCCTGTTTGCAGTTTTGGGCAGCACAATGTCAGAAAAATATAAATCTATTAGAGAGTGCGCAAAGAAGAGCTATGAAGATGGTTCAGGGCCTTGAGGGGAAGCTGTATGAGGAGTGGCTGTGGTCACTTGGTCTGTTCAGCCTGGAGGAGATTGAGGGGAGACCTCACTGCAGTTACAACTTCTTCATGAGGGGAAGAAGAGAGGCAGGCACTGATCTCTTCTCTATGGTGACCAGTGACAGGACCCAAGGGAATGGCCGGAAGTTGTGTCAGGGGAGGTTTAGGTTGGATATCAGGAAAAGGTTCTTCCCCCAGAGGGTGGTTGGGCACTGGAACAGGCTCCCCAGGGAAGTGGTCACAGCACCAAGCCTGACAGAGTTCAAGAAATGATTGGACAGTGTTTTCAGGCACATGATGTGAATTGTGGATAGTGCTGTGCTGGGCCAGGAGTTGACCTCTGATGATCATTGTGGGTCACTTCCAGCTTGGCATATTCTGTGATTCTGTGATACTGCACTGGAGCTTAGCTGTGGTCCTAGAAAACATAAGACATGCTTAGATAAACAAATCAGAGGCAGACAGGGCTATAGTAGAACCCTTTATTTCAGTCAGATCTTGCATATATAGAAAGAGGAATATACTTTTTTCTGAGGATGATCTTATTTAAAAAGGGTGGTATGGATTATGATGATGGTGATGGGAGGGAACTGCTTTCTCTCCAGAGCAGCCCTGGTATAAATGTTTTGGTTTGCTGGAAGACTCCTAAGCTCTTTTAGGAACTTGAAAAGAGTCACTTTAAAGTGTTCCTGGCTCACATTACAGGAATACATTGCATTGAAAATACAATTTTCAAGGCTAAAAATATATGATTTTCAAATGCAAAATAACTTGTCTTTAACCTGCACTTTCAAATATCATTGAAGTACTTAGGGAGTATTAAAATGAAATTTTTTGGTGATTCGGAGAGAAAAGATTATAATAATAATAATTATGGTGCATGAATAATGTTTGGTCCTTTGACAGTTTATTAAGATTGGAAATACTTTGAAGTTGTTCATCTCAGGATCACAGAATTACAGACTGGGTAAGTTTGGAAGGGTCTGTAGTGGATCATCTGGTCTAAGCTCCCTGCTCAAGCAGGGTCATCCCAGAGCTCATGGCACAGGATTGCACCCAGATGGTTCTGGAATATCTCCAGTGAAGGAGACTCCACAGCCTCTCTGCACAACCTGTTCCAGTGCTTGATCACTTGCACAGTAGAGAAGTTCTTCCTCATGTTCAGATGGAATTTCCCGTGCATCAATTTCTTTCCATTGTCTCTTTTCCTTTTGCTTGCCAGCACCAAGCAGAGCCTGAGTCCATCCTCTTGACACCCTCCCTTCATGTGCAGGACCCTGCATTAGCCTTTGTTGAATTTCAGAAGCTTCTCCTCTGCCCGTCTCTCCAGCCTGTCAGGCCCTACTGAAGGGCTGCACAACCCTCTGGGCACAGCCCTCTGTCCACTCCTCCCAGCTCTGTGTCATCAGTGAACCTGCTGGAGAGGCATCTGCCCCTTCACCCAAGGCATTGATGACTGGCACAAGAAAATCACTTTCTATACAGTCTTAATTTCTGCTGCCATGGCGTGCTAAGGCATCTGTAGTTGTCACCCACATACACAGGCAAGTCCTTTCAATACAGCTGTTTATTTTGCTTTTCCATTCTTTCCATCAGAGTGTTGAGTTATTCCAGACCAACACTTGTATTTGTTGAACATTTCTTATCATTTACATCCAAGATCCTCAGTTTAAGCAGAACACTGAGGCGTGGATAATTGAATTCACTCATTTGGGAGTTTGGGTTGTTGTTGCCTTCTCTTTCTCTTCTCTTGCAAACTGTCATTTAAAAAGATCACAGTTATTTTTGTCAAGTTGTGTAACGTGGTCTTGGGTTTTCTCATTCTGTTTTCCAGTCACCTTGCAAAGGAAGTATCATGTGGAGTCATGCTTTTGATCTCACCTAGGATGCTGGGTCTGCACTATGCACGTCTGAAATAGCTGGTTTAGACCCTTTTCATTTTCATCTTGTTGCTTTTGGCAGGGAAAAAAGTGTTCAAAAGTAAGAGAATTTGTTCCCGTCTGATTTGAAAACTGAATGGCTCCCTGTTTGGTTTTTTCTTTCTAAAAGTCCTTTACATGGGACTGGTTTTTGAGGGCTTGTGATCACGCATATAGTTTGCTTTCTGTCTAGCCACAGCAGTTTACCAATTACAGAAGGGTCTTTCAGCACCTGACCCCATATTCAGGGCAAGATCTGCAACCTTTAATTGTTTAATTAGCTGGTCCCAGCTTAAAAATATTTAACAGTGCTGTGTCAGGTAACTCTGTTATTTCAGGAAGCATCCCCACAAAATATTTTCATTCTTTTTCCTTTGCTGCTTTACCCAACAGAAGGAAGCAAAGGTGGTGATCTCTGTCAGAGATCAGCCCATCTTCAAAATACTTTCAAATAGCCCTCATCTTCCCAGCTAATGGAATAAAAGCCCCTCCCTGAGCCCTCTTATACTACGCTGTTTGTGCCTGATGTGCTTTCTGCGGGGGCAGGGTGTGAATGGAAGTGGTGAAAAGAAAAAAGACCTCATATCTTTTCATTGCTTCTTTGTTTAGCAGTGAGTGGGAAATCCTTTCTTGGGAAAACTTGTATATTCTCTTTTTCTCCATAATAGGGTGGAGTCAAATATAACCCCAAGTTGGGTATGAAGGTACTTTAAATACAGTGACAAACAGTACACAGAACAAAGATGCTTGTCCTGACTTCCTCTGTCCAAAAACCACCCAAAACCAAAGGAAAAAACAAACAAACAAGATAGGTGATGAGTAAAGGTCAAAGGCAGTACTTCTAAAACTGCTTAAAACGTATTCTTTTAAATATCAGTTAACTGTGGAAGGTGGCATTGACAGAAATGAGGTTTTGTGGGTGTGCAGATTTTGACATGATGAGGAAAAAATTGAGCTACTGAGAACTTTTTCTTCTTTAAGTGACATACATCCATTCCTGCTAGAGGAAGATGAGTTAGCATTTGTTTGCCACCTTTATCAGGCTGTCAACTAGTCTCTTCTAGTTTATTTCTGGTAGAATTTCCAATATTTTTAATTCTATAATGCTGGAAGCTAAAAGATTAAGAATAAACTGCCTCAACCTTTATCTTTTCTGTTAGAGATAAACAAGAGTGAACATAAAGTACATCAGTAGCATTTTCATGGAGGCACTTTTTAGACTGTAGCTTGCTTTTAAATTCAGCATTGCACTTGGCTCAAATGATGAGATACTGACATTAGATGCTACTCAGGCAGAGCCAGTGTTAATATTTTTAATGCCTTATTAAAAAGGAAAGAATGTAAACTAATTCTACTTCTGTTGTGATGAAGTCCCTTCATAACGTCTGAGCAAAATCAAAGCTGTTTGAGCACTTAGACAAAGCATAATTTTCTGCTGTTTATTTGGGGCAGTGAGCAGGGAGGGAACAATTTTTAAAATGCTTACTGAGAGTCAGCTAATTTTCCTCAACCCTGTTTGAAAGTTTCCAAAAAAAGAGCAGGAAGAAATCAGGTTGACTCCCATGGTCAACAGCAGCCAATGCTAATGAATACATGTACTGTTGGTTAGTGAAACTCATTATCCCTGTGTGCCAAAACTGAGACAATGGGGACAAAACCCACAGTCTTTCAACTCCCAATATATCACTGGCCAAGCTTGCCTGGCATGACTAAGAAAACGATTGATCTAAAGAAATTACTATGGAAGGAAAAACCCACTTCTCTATCCCCAATCTTGTCCCCTCCAGCATCTGGCACTGGCTGGATAATCAGTCTACAGGGCACCTCACTGGCTGCTGTTATTTAGCTACAGGAAAGACATAATTTCTGCAGCAGCTGAGCACTAATGCATTCATTCTGGTAATCCCACTGCAAAGTATCCATGTGTTAATCTATCCATTTTGCAGATGAAGAGAAGGGTGGCACTTTCACTTCAGCATTAATTTGGTCTGCCTTGAGTCCTACCCATGTCTGCATAGTAGACCAACATATTTCAATTCTGCCAGGCTGATTTGCCATGTGCCTGCTTTATAGCTTGAACTGATCTGACTCCTCCACTCTGTGTTGCTACAGCCCTACCCTGTGCAGTTCACACATCAGTTCACAGCGTGGTCACTGTGGTCATCCTCAATTCTAGCTTCTAACCATAGCAAACTGTAGGCTATCAAACACTGGGGACACTGCACTTCATCTGAAGAAGGCTCCTCTTCAGAAAATCTGGAAATGAAGAATGCTGACTGGGAAGCAAGAACCAGACCATCTGAGAACCAGGCTACCCGATGAACTGTGTTTTATCAGCCTGTTGGGATAAAACAGGATAGACCAGTATCATTCCATTACCACAACTTCTAATCTGCAGTCGTTCTGTAGTTTATAGTGACAGATCTTATGAATGACAATTCCTTCCCAAATGCTCCACGAAAAAATATTAGCCCCAGCTGTTGGTAAATAACATGAATGAGCTTAAAAAAAGTTAGGCAGTCCAATGCTTTGCATTCTGTAGAAGTTAATAAATATTCCTTGCAGTTCTCTTTTTACCCTTTGGATGGCTTTGGATGGCACTGCTTTCCTGGAGGGTGGATAAGGATATGAAGTCTGTGAGGGTAAAGTGGTAATTCTTGCTGTCACTTATATGAGAGAAAGAAAGTTGGAAAAGCCTGTGAACTAGAACTGATGGATATATAGGGATTTCGTGCATCCTGTCAAAGTATGTTGACTGAACAATTCTGTGTCATGACCCAAAGTTATGCCTGGTACCAGCTTAGCCGTAATTCAGACAGGTCAACCACTGAAGAAAGGTGGACTTTAGGAATGTATTCTATTCAGTTTCCAAGTGCAAGGAGAAAATTCAGTTTCCTGGTGCTGCCACAGCTGAGAAAAGGGTATGATAAACAGATATGTTAAGCAGGGATGGAAACCAAAGGAGAGTTATGTACTCGTGGTAAGAGAGGCATTAGGAAGATATTTCTGTTGGAAGAAACATAGAGGTAGTTTTCACTGTTCCTCTCCCCAGCTAAACAGGACTTATGTAAGTAAAAAAGTTGTACTAAAAAATACCTTTATCTATGTTCCTAACCCCTTCAACAGGAATCCAGCTAAGTCCAAAGATTCACCAGATCTGATTCTGTAGAGACAAAAGCAGTAAAGAAGTGAGGAAAAAAAACCAATTTCAGTAGTTTTTAAGCCGCTGCCTTTCATATTCGCTGTAGTCTACTCAATTTCTCTGTTACACTGGGAAAGAGAGATGTGATTGCCCCATCCTGAATATCTCAGTGTAATCTGCTCTTTTTATTTAACTGCTCTTTTTGTTCAACAGCCAATTGTATGTTCATCAAATTCTCGGTTTAAAATCTTTCTTAGGCTTAGGGAATTTTTGCTTCCAATCACAAGAATCCATCTGTTTGTCTTTGCTACAGACTTGTGTCAGCTTAGACTAGTTGCACTTGGCCAGACTGCAGTGCCCTTACCTGTGACAAACAGAGCTTTGCTACACAAACAGGCCTGCTCTCATAAGGGATAGTGCTCAGCAGAGGAGGTTTGAGCTAGCTGCAATAAAATCTATTGTCTTGATATAAAAATCTGCTGTGTGATGAGAATCTTCCCCATCTGGATGATGAAAATCTGTTCCTTCCTTCCTTTTGCTGAGCATGTTGAGCTCTACAGATGTAAACCTGTCTATACATGCTAAACACATGAATATTTATAGGCATTTCTGTGGTGGCCTGAGCCAAGAGTGTTGTGAAAGAACCTGTCAGGAGGCAGAGAAATTATCTTTGAGAAGCTGGAGATTTTTTTTTAAGAGCTGGGTGGAATAACAAAACCAAAATTTTGCCAAGGCACAATTTTTTACAACATTTGGCTGAATGATTTTCTAGTTGTTAGGTCTACTTGTTGAAATCTGTGTTCTGTGTTTTAGAAATAGCTTCACTGTATTTAGGTGAATATTTATAGAAAAATTAAGCCCTGCTCCTAGAGCTTGTCTCTGCTTTTCTCTTTTTTAAAGCTTGGTATTTATATCGTCTAATCATAGGATAGTGTGGGTTTCAAGACTGTGGCTGACCAAAGTCCTGAGGGCCTGCCACACAAAAGATGACTTCTCCACTGGTTAAAACCCATCAAAAACAACTTTTCCACTGGGTATGCTGGGAAGCATCTCACTGAATAAAGCAACTTTTCCAAAGAGGACACAGTCTTGTGGCATTATTCTGCTGACTACCCTGAACTTCTGCCTCAGAAGGATTCTGCCCCTCGCCTCTTGCCTTTCCTATTAAAAACTTCATAACCTTTGCTATTATAAACCTTGCTGTTATAAACTCTTCTGCTTTTAGTGGATAATTGAATCTTGGTGAGTTTCTTCTGAGTAAGCTTGCACAGAGGTAAGGCTGCAGCAGGATTTTGTACATTGCAGCAAATTGCAAAGAATAAATCACTGGAGTATTTTTCATAAAAGCAAAGAAAAGAAACCAATCATACTCTCTGCTGCTTGAAATTCTTGGTAAGTTTAATGTAAAAACCAGAGACTATATAGCTTCCATTTCAGAACATCAGAAATGTGAGATCCTCAAGTACTTTCTGACAAGCTCTACCACTTCAGTTGCAAAAATTAGCATCATTTAAGGTAAAAGGCCATTGCCAGTTTCATCTGTGTTTTATAAACAGAAATTGTCTAAAATTGGAATGCTACCATCTTACCCGTCCAACCACTGAGGTTTAGTTATAAAGGAACACTGGTACGAGCCATCCCATGCCTGAACTGGCAGAACGAAACCAAAATTGGTGAGGTTTTCTGACATCAAACTAAACCTACCCCTCATAACGGAGATAAGAATAAACTGAAATCTTCTATCTGGATCCCAGACTGTGGTGGTTTAGATGAATAGGGACCTGAGGCCAGGCTACCCGCAGAAGGTGGAATGCAGCCACCCAGGTCAGAGTCTGGTCCCAACAGCAGAGGCGATTTCTTGTAGTTTGTAAGAGAACTGGAATATCTCTCACGATCAGAAAGCTGTCTTTCTACTCAGAGAAACCCCAAGTGTTGACATTGTGATGCCAAGCTGCAGCCATTCTGCAGAACAAGCTCTCTCCTTTGCCAGTCACAGCAGGGCACTGTAGCTCGCTGTTTGTGGAAGCAATGGCCTCATCCATAATTAGTGGCTGAAAGGCTAGACATGTGAAATGTTCTTGTGATATTCTCTCCTTGCACTAGTTTTCTTGCTACAGAAACAAGGATAAGTGACCTTCAGGTTTCATTTGGATTTATGGATCCCATGACCAGCTGCGGCCTCAGAATGACACTTGGCACGTACCATGTGGCCATTTGATGACATCACTGTTTACTCAAGTGGTCCTGTATTTTTCATCTTCATGTTCCAGATAAGTTTGCTTAGCCTCCATTAAAAATTATGTTTTATTCAGGATTTAGATAACCTTTCCCAGCCTGCCAAGCTTCAGCTCTCTCTCTGCTAATCTTTCAGCTATCTGGAACTTCTTTTTTTTTCTCTAGTAAATAAGCAGTTATCTCAAAGGTGATGTGTGAAAATATCTCTGTGAAAAGGGTAAATATAAGAAAAACAAGGAAACAAGGTTGATTCAGTCCCCCAAGCTGTTGTTTAGTTTAGGGTCTCCTAGCCAAATGATTTATCTACTACACTTGAGGATGTGAAAAAATAGATGACTAAAAGCACATGTGTTCTTGCAGAAAATCTGACTCCATAAAAATGATGAAATTTGCATTTATGGTGTTTATGCAAGATACAGTTTTTGAATGACCTTTGTCCAAGGCACCTTGGAATGCTTTGTGTCAGCTGTCTCTCTCTAGCAGTAGTGCTCTGTCATTTTCTAATTAAGTCTGTGCAACTGTTCACATTGAAATTAAAACTCAGCAAAAGGTTACAGGGTGCTGTGTCTTCATTATCTATTTTTCTCATCTCGTGGCTCATGCTGAGTTGCATTCTGCTTAAACAAAGCAATATGGTTTTTACTATTGAGCTCACAGGACTGCAAACAGCAAGCTAGTCCGTGGCTGTGCTGTTGTTTTGTGGAGTACCAGCTGGTTCTTATTGAGGAAACTGTACTATGTAGTTGAATAATTTTGGTCTCTACAGTCCTTATTGTTCTGTTTTGGAAGGAGTGAAAAAGAAAGTACTAAATCCTTTGAAGAGCTAGGAAATGACAGTAACTGGAAGAGTATGTGCTGCACAGCTGATGAAGAACCAGATGATCTTTCTCTTTTTTTATTTTTTTTTGTTACTGAAAGCACTGATTGACCTATGATGGGTTTACTGAGGAAAAAAAAAGAAGAAAAGAACTTTCTTCTATTTTCCTTCTTCTAGTTTCGAAACCATTAGAATATAACACTGCTCTTCCAGAACTCCAGCAGATTTTTCTTCTCAGAACTGTCCCGCTCTATTGCTACCTAAATTGTTCACCACATTTGCATCATCTCAGCATGCATCAGTTTCCTCCTCTGTAAAATATCTTGACCTCTTAAAAGGAATTCTCCTTCTCTTAAGTTTGCAACTTACAAAGTTAAAGATCTGGGGTTGAAAAAGATGAAGGTCATGCTGTAACCACTCAACAAACTGGTCATGGGGCTTCAGTTATGACACTAATGCTGATAGATGTCAGTAAGACATATATTTTCTTTCTTGTGCATACACATTTCTCTGTGCTCTACCCTGAGGACTCTCAATTTTTTCTCTGTTGAGTGGTGAATCTTCCATTGAAAAAGGTCTTTTGCACATAGTAGTAGAGAATTGGGTTGGTGCACTCAGTGAAACTTGTTGCTCTGTTCCTATCTACCCTTAGGTTCAGCATGTAGGTTGGAAATGGTGTCAGCCATGTTTTGTGACATCCTTTGACAGCAGCCATGAGTTGAATGGACTTTGGGCTGCACCACCCTATGATGTGGAGTCTTTCTTTGAGTCAGGTCAGAGGGAGAGAATCAGCCTGGACTGTGGCAGAGGTATGAAATGTCTCCTTCTTCTCTGCCAAGTGAGTTTCTTGGGAGCATATCCCAAAGCAACAAATGGTATGAGATCAGAGCACAGCTCTAGGCTTCATCACCCAGCTTTCTACTGTGCTTGTGCCAAAGCAGAAGGTTTGGCTTGCTTGAAAGGAACATCCTTGTGGAATGGGGACGCTTCTTTTAAATGAATGTGGCTGGATGGGGAACAGTGGGAAGGACTGAGTGCAGAATTAATCCTGGTGCACATTTCACATGATGAAATATCCTTTGCTAAAGCAAACCAAACAAAAAAAAGAGAGAGAACTTTGGGGGTTTTTTGTGGTAGAGCAGTGCTTCACGTGCTGTGTTATGAAATGAATCCAACTGTATACAGCAGACTTTAATTAACTTTTTATTAGGAGGAAAAAAATCAGCTCTACAATATAGAAGACTATTTTAAAAATGAAGTATATTGGCTATTTTTGATCCCAAATGCACAAAGGAACCAGATTACAATACATTCCAGTGGCTTGAAATATTTTGATTGGAAGAAAGAAATGTAGCTAGTTTTGAATCATACAAGAAGATATGGTCACATCCTTAGGTTTTATTGCCTTTACTTGCACTGAAATAAATAGAAATCACTCTGTTTTGAAATCATGAAGAAATTATAGAACCAAGAATGGCATCTTCATGGTGAATTTCTGCTTTGGGTGAAACAGAGCTAAATTGCTAATCTCTTTTGAAAGTCTTTAGCTGAATGAGACAAGGCTGTGAAGGAGAATGCTGATTTGGGCTTAAAAGCAGCAGTATATGTGTCCATGTCAGAAATTATATAAATAAACCAGGATGAATGTGGAGGCCCTCATCATCTCGTTCCCACTGCTTAAACAGTGGCTAAGTTGCTTCTAACCCGCCCTCACTCACTCTGATTTTTTCTGGCAAAAATTCTTGGGTATAATGTTTTCGAATGTGAAGTAAAAGGAGGTTGATTTTTTTTTTTCAGCTGAGTTAGTGGTCTATCTTTCCTAACCCTGGCTTCCAATTTCACCTAGTAAACTTTTGAACCTGATGGAAATCTCAATGATAATTATTTTCCTACAAGTTTTGTGCAACTAAGAAGAGAATAAAGGTCCAAAATAATGCCTTTATGAAGGAAACACAGAAGGCAAGCAGGCTTTATTTGTTTCACCAGCCATGCTATCTCTTATGCAGGGGTGTGCACAAGAAGACCTTTCATAGAGTGGAAATTAGCTTTACCAAAGTGGGAGAAAGCAGGAGAAAAGAGTCTTACAAAGTCATTACACCAAGTAACAATTTTTGGGCAAAGTGAATGAAACCATTTTGGAAAAATACTAACATCTCTTGCCCCAGGGAAAGGTAGAGTATAGCATTTACCTAGTCCTTGTTTGAGAGGTGTGTGCTTCTGTCTCAGAACTGACAGAATAAATTTTGTTCAAATTCAGCTATTTTCTAGATTTGCAGAAAGAAGAATGAATAAATCAGATTCATTCAATTAATCAGAAAAACATTTGAAGGGATCTTTAAAGGTGTAAACTGGACCTAATTTCTTTCAGCTCTCGAAGAAACACAGCAAATAATTTGACATTCAAGATCCAGAGAGCAAAAATGTGTAAACCAGTGCAAGCATGTCTTTCAAATTCAATTATTCCTGAAGCTGAAGTATATTATATGACAGCAAATTTGTCTTCTTGAAGTCTGCAACTCCTGTGTATTTTTTGTTAAGAAATAAGTTTCTGAGAGCCATCTTAACTTTTCCTTAATGAAGCCAAGAGGAAGACTGTGGGAAAAATGTCTTAAAAAAATTAGCATTTCCATTAGGATCACAGAATATTCTGAGTTGGAAGGGACCCACAATGATCATCAAGTCCAGCTCTTAAAAGAATTGCTCATACAGAGATCAAACTCACAACCTTGGCATTCTTAACACCATGCTCTAACCAACTAAGCTCAGGGGGAGTTTTGCCCAATATTCATAGTTTATCACTGTATCATATTATTTAAGGATTTTCGTCCAGAATAAACGACAAATTTATGAAGTGCAGAACAGAATCCAAAAGCATTTTGATTCTGTGGAACCACCATGTTGCCAAGGGGCATATTTTAAATTCCCCTCCATTAACAACTTCATTGCTTCTAGAACACAGAATCCCTACTTTCTTCCCCTCCCCTCCAGTAAACAATATTTTGTGTCAGTGTTAGAATAAACATTGCATAAATCTATCCCAATCCTCCTTGATCTAATGTAGATATAAGCATCTAATACTTTTACAGTAAAATAGTGCATCGTAATATAGGAGATATTGGGCCATAAACATAGAAAGGGTCCATAGCTAAAGTATCAAAAAACTTTTCCTTTTCAGTATCAGAGGTTAATACTTCAAATTTAGGGAGTGCATTAATGTTTAGTGTGGGAGAGGAGAACATGCTATGGGGGAGTGTGGAAATGTTTCATAGCTGCCCACTTTGGGAGACAAATCACACTGAGGGGGGGCATGTGCCCAAAGCAAGACACAGCCTCTGCTGTGAGGAGCACACTGCCTGAGACAAGGGTCTGCCCCCAGGGCCTCTGGAACGACTGGCTGACAAAGAGAACTGTGCGTGATTTCCCAGCAGATCATAACTTCCTCACTATCACTGCCTGTGTGTCAACAAAGGCTGGGGGCTGTCGGTATGAACTGAACTGGGAGAAAGGGAAACTGGAAACTACTGGCATCCAGCCCAGGCTTCAAACCACACAGCTATCCTATGTATTTTTTTTGTTTATCTGAACTGGAGTTCTGTTTGAGGTCATCTTTAAGATCTGTGTATTCACCGAAGGACCAGTCCTATATATAGCACACTTGTTTATGTTGCCCTGCTGTGCCAGAAGCTTTCTCTCCAGGAGATCCACATTGCTGACTCATTTTGTCATTGTTCTTTCCCATCTCTTGCTGGTAAAGGGCATAGTTGTTGCAAGCTGGTATTCTACTGAATTTGCAATTCATTATGTATCAAATAATTCTGAAAACAAATTTTGTAGTTTTTGATCTTTTCAGTTGCACAGTCTCCAGCTTTGTGCTCCACTGGGTATGCTGGGTTTTATTCTGTTATTATGCTCCTGTTTTATTCTCATTATAAAAGAAAGTTGACTTGAAGAGATGGGGATTTCTTAAAAGAAAACCTGTGTGTGCAGGGGAATGGGAAGGAAATACCCCAGGAGCAGTTAACTGGGAGATGCATCTGAGACTAAGCCATTCAGATTTAGAAGTTGCTTCATTTCCAGAACTTTCAACTCTTACAATTCCTGTGAGCTATTGCTCATCCCAATGTAAAAAGTCCATGGTTTATGGTGACTTCCCAGTGATGGCTCACTAGTTACTGCAGTATCTCCTGCCATACAGAAGGCACAGGTCTGAACAAATAAGGAATATAAGGATAATTCTGGTTTGGGGAAGCTGGATGGATTCCATCCTGTGGTTTACTATGGTCCTCTAGTCCTCTTCATCTGTCTGGGTGGATGAAGGCAAGCCCAGGAAGATGTGTGGCCACACTGGGGCTGCTCTGAACCTCAGGATAAGGATGACACAGTATTTGTGTGGCAAAATAGTATGATGTTCACAGAGATGATGTCTGGCACTGGTGTTATCAGTGTATGAACAAAGGCTGGAGGCTGTCACTGTAATGAGGATGGCTTTACATGCTGAGACTCAAAATCGGGAAGAATTTATCCATCTGCTTCTCTGCTAGGGCTGCAGTACTACTTACATTTCTGGCACTACTGCATGACTGTTTCTCTGTATGTTTCTAAATCTGCCTTATTGAGCAGAAAAATTGGAGCTGAGCTGCAGCACAACAATAGGTAGTTACAGTATTTTGGCAGGGAAAGGAAAATCCGACTCACCAGTGTCAAAGGACTAGAGACTTCTCTGCCTTCCCTGATTAACCTATGCCTGTACAGTGCAGGAACATCTGAGATCTAAGCTGCACTCAGGGGTGTATCCAGGTGCTTAAATTGGAAGGACCAGACATAGAAGGATCTCAGTAATCTTACAGGACATTTCAGACAGAGGAATAAAAAAATTGGCAAGTTTCTCCAGTAGGGAGAACCAATTTAGACAGGTGAAAAAGTTGCTGTGGTGAACAGCCTGCTGCAAAGGTCTGCAGAGCAAAGCAGCATCACAGTGCACATTCAGGCAAAACAGATGGGAAAGCTGGTGAATACCTAAAGCTGTGAGGTTCAGAGCCTGCTAGAAACAAGCTGTTCCCGTGCAGAAAGGTCCCTGGTGAAGCTGTCAAGTCCTGTTCTGTTATTCTGAAGCAGAAACGTCAATGTTTGCTCATCCTGGCTCAGCTTCAGCAAAATCATCATAATAGTTTCCTGTGTGGTCTGAGATGAAAAAATAGCAGCTCAAAATGGTTTTCTGTTCAGATTCAGCTCAGTACCCACTCCAAAAGGCACTCTGGAGGAACAGCTCATTCTCAGAGCATACCAGTGTGCCTGGATGGTAAGACAAAAGGTTTTAATTGCTCTGTGGATTTTGACCTCAATTTTGTCTGTGCTTTGTTGCACCTACCATTGTGCAAATCACTACGTCACGCCTCCCTACTCACTCAGCAGCTTTACTGGGATGAGCGGGTGGGTCACAGCTTGATTCCTGGCAGGTAAAGACCTGTCTTTTCAAAATCCCTGCTGTGCTTGAGCCTTCACAGAAGTAAAGAGGCCAGTGGCTGACTAGGGCATGGAAATGGGCTTCTTGCCCTTAAAAAGGACCCTGGAGATTAGGGTTGCAACACATCAGCATGTGCTGTTGGCAGTAGCCACTGCTATAGCTAATCTTTTAACACATGGAAGATATCAGGCTCCACGATCATCAATCATACATTCATTTATTTTAGTGAAAGGAAAGAACGAAGGCTCCATTTTCCCCGGAAAAGGTTGAAGAAAACCTTGACCTAAAGCCAGGCTAAAAATTATTAAAGGTAGACTGTCCCTTTCCCCTTCTCCATAGATAGGTGTGTTGCCAGTTCCTGGGCCCCAGACACTGCATTCACTGGAGCAAAAGAGCCATCTTCCGTGCTATTCTCTGTGCAACAAATGCAGCATTTAGACCAAGGTCAGGCTGGAATTAGTGCTTTTTCCCCTGAGGGACATCATCACTGTATTATGCCAGAACCAGTCTGCACTGGGTGAAGTTCCTTTGCTGGATTATCCCTTCCCATCCTGTCTGCCTCCTTGCCCTGTGACCCTCAGCCTAGTCACAGCAGTGTCCTTAGGGCGCCTGCAGTGCTGGGATCCAGCTGGCAGCTTTCCCAGAGTTGCTCTGGTGAAGGTTTTGGTGGGCTGTTCTTCTCTGCCTCACTCCCACCCTAAAGCCACATCTTTCATGCTTAATGTATACAGAGGCACCCCACATGTGTACTTGTACAACAATCTGCTTTATCAGCCTGGATGTTTTCATACATCGGAGATTTACACTCCCAGCTGCCGTGGTTACAGCCTGACTTCACTGGCGAGGAATTAGACTACTGTATGTTCTCCTAAGCTGTGTGGGCATTTGAAAGGCAGCTGCTTTGCAGTGAGCAAATTAATTTTGTGCAGAAGGAGGCAAAATTATCAAGTTATCTGTTTTATCTTATTTTGGGCCAAATCTCCCCAAATTAAAGCCCTAAAAATCATTGTGCACAAATAACAAATGAGAGAATTTGGACCACAATATTCAAGGCTGTTGCTGTAGATGGGGTGACAGAACATAACAGAACATAACCATCTCTGGTTATGATGCAATGTACTATATAACAGCTCCTTTCAGCTATGTTTGGGTGGTAGAACACTGTTTTATTTTACAGTAAGGATTCCCATTTGATTTATAGCTGAATTGGTTCCACTGCTGTCAGTGAGCTGTTCCAAAAGAGGCTTTATTTTCCCTTATGTGTCCTGCAGTGACTCTTCCTTTTGCTGGTAAAGTTTGTAAAAAATCTACTGAGAAGTGTGACAAGAAACAAGGTTTGCTGGATGCATTTATTTTCCATTCAGTCATACCTCTACCACAGGAGAAAGCAACAAGAAAAGAACAATAAAATATTAACTGGTGTAACTGAACACAGAATTGGACTTAACTGTTTTCAACAATTATCACACTGTCTTTAATTTTAGCTTATTTTAATTATTTCAAAATGACCTGTGAAATCATAGGCAGTCCACTTGGGAAGTGCATTTCTCTCAACATTTGTTCTACTTAATTTTGTCTTCTGTAAGCAATTCTTTATTTCCAAAACTTTAAGAAATGACATGTGAAATTAGTTAAACCTATTCTAATACTTTATATCCATATATTATCCCAATTAATTGCTTCAGGAAAGCTGATGCAGCATCAGTAGTCAAGAATAAAAATACTGGCTGTCACTTGAAATTATGTCCTTCCAACTTTTTCCCTCCATTGGTGAGAAATTAGTTATGCCTAGTACAATATACTCCACAGTACATTCTCTCAGTCACCCCCTCTGCCTCTGTGTAGGTTTTTTTTTCCCCTATGAAATTTCCAATTACTTCCTGTATGCCACCAAATTCCTGGCTACAGTGACTGCCTCAGTGGATGCCTGGGTTCTTTTCTTCTGTCTGAGATGATTTTACCTTCTCAGAATACTCACCTTTTCAGTCTGGTGTTAATCTGGGCCAAATTTCCCCCCACTTTAACATTCCTCAAAATCATTGCACATATGTGACAGCAATAGCATTAAGTCCATGGTACTTAAAACTGATGATACAGATTTACACAGCCTCTGTGGCAGTCATCCAATACTCAGTAATAATGTAATGGTTTTGGGTAATTTCCTGATTTTTCTCAAGCATCTTCATTCTGACCTCAATAGCCTCAGTCTCCCCTGTACAGAAACATTCTGCTCCTACTCACATTTGTTACTTAACTCTGGTAAGTCCTCTGTGGCTCTTTTGGAGGTGAATACAGTGTTACAAGTAAGTGTTGTGCCATTGTTTCATATAATGCTTCTATAAGGTTCAATGCATTATTTCTCATTCTGACATAATAAACACTTTTTAAAGTCTTAGGAAATGAGCAGGTAATGCAATATTTATGTCTTCTAGTCATCCATCACAGAAATTGTAATGCATAAAAGAAGCCCATTTTTTCATTTGCAGTTCATTCATTCTGTCCTTTGGTCCCATCAGGACTTTTGGTGTGTCTTTTATCCAGCCTTGGTGGCTTGCTTCTCTTTTATTTCTTCATTCTGAGCTTCTAGTTTCTGACAGCATATTATCTTTATTGTCTGAAGAGACTAACGCCAGAGTCAACTTCTCAGTGCTTTTTATTTAGTCAAAGGCCAAGGTGATGAAGGTTTTCTGCAGCAAAGTCCCTGAAACATGCTGCATTGGAAACATGGAAACACTGGAAATATCCAGCTGATTTTAGAAGCACCATGAAAAAATAGATTACAGGAGCATTTTGTGAAAAGGAAGGAGTGATGAGAGGAGTTAGTACTAACATAGGGAGCCTTTCACCTGGAAGTCAGTAGTTCTAATCTGTGCTAAACAAAACTTGGTTAGTCCTGAATCTCTTTGGTTGTTTTGTGCTCCCTCTTGTTGTGGTGAACACCTGTATCATAACAAGCACTAACAGCTCCAACTGCAGCTCATTCTGCAGCGAGGCACACTGTGCAATCTGTGGATAACTGAACCCTAAATCTAGTCTTAAAGTAGCATTGAGATGGATTTACACTGCTCCTGTGCAGCTTTCAAAAGGGGGAAGAAGCATATGGAAAGCTGTTAAACTAGTGCTAAACAAAACTTTAAAGGAATGCACTTACTGATCAGTGTGAATTCTTCTCCTAATGTAAACACTGGAAAAACTCCCCCTGAATTATTCTGGATTTAGCTGAAGGCCCCTGGAATATTCATGTGAATAAAAATGGGATCCGTTAAAGAAGGCTTCTGGCCAAGGTGATACAGGCCCCTGCCTTACAAAGTGGCTGTTAGACAGGCTTTTCAGACAAACAGTTGACTTCTGGTGTTTATTTTAATTTATATTTGAATTGCTTGGGAGGGGAAAGCCAGGAAGAAGTAGACAGGCTTTCACCTTATCTGAGTTATAATCTGGATCTGATTGCTGTTCCACAGCTCCAAACACCGCAATGGGTTTACCCTGATTATCAAGGAAACACTGCAGTGCAGTCTGTATCATTGCCC
This sequence comes from Aleadryas rufinucha, assembly GCA_013397815.1. NCBI lineage: Eukaryota > Metazoa > Chordata > Aves > Passeriformes > Aleadryas > Aleadryas rufinucha. The sequence continues at coordinate 213,929 of VZTH01007946.1, read as the reverse complement.
TGACCTCAGCCACAACCTCTCCCTGGGTATGAGCTCACATATGTGTTTCTGGTGCCTGCTCTCAATATTTGCAGGCAGGAACGGCAGCCTGAACTGCTCTCAAGTCAGAAGGGAGAGCCAAGGTGCGTTACATCATACCTTAGTAATTCAACCAAGAGGCACTTCTACCAGCACTCACTGAATTTCTCTTTTCTCCTTCTTCACCTGGAAAGAAAGCCAATTTCTATTGTACCAGGTTCCAATCACATTTTGTGACTTTTCTGTAGTGCTCAAATGGGCTGTTGGCCTAAGTGCGTTAGGGAATAAAGTATCATTAAAAAGGTAAAAAATTGATCACAACAGTATAGTCAGAATAAAGATGTTTGATCAATATTTTCCCCAACCCCCTGCACACAAATGCTCTATAAATAGCTGTTGCATTGGTATATACAGTATTTTTGTGGGAATATGTAGGTTTGTGTGGACCTTTGTAGAGTCTCAGGATTCTGTGCAACCAGTGATTTTCTATCGAGGTAAACAGACATTTTGCAGAGAAAAATCTATGATCATTACTTGTCTTCCATTCTATGTGGCCTAGGACTTCACAATAATTCTTAAGTCTCTCAGCTAGCATTCACCTTCAAGAAAATCTTCCTGACTCAAAGTCTTCAGCAAAGCAGAGACTATGCCACATCCAGTCAAAAGGTTGACATCCCTTTGCAACATATGCAACATGCAACATATATTTGTTGTATATTATGTTTAAACTAAATTTGCCTCAACATTGATTTCTAGTAATGAGCTGTCATGAAGCAGCTAGGCTAGGATTAAGCACATACTGCTTTGGGCAGAAGCACATCGTTACATGCAAGCCATAAAGCTGGAATCTCCCTCAGCTCTGCCTACAAATTCTTCATGATGCAGTGCTTAACTGCTGAAAAAGTTACAAGGAATTCTGAAGATAAGGAATGTGCCCCACAGTTCCTAGGAGTATGGTGTCAGTGACTGAATAAACCAAGCATTTGTTTTGCCATAGCAGTGACATTAGGGAAGGCTTCCTGGAAAGTCTGAGGCAGCATATGCTAATGGGGGAGGTAGACACTTGCTCCAGCATCTGGCTGGCATCAGTCATTTGTTCATTTGTTTTGTGCAATGTAAGGTCTGGTCCTTTTCCCTTTTTAATCAGTAGATATCATAAATTAATCCTGGTTTAGTGCTTGAGACGTAGTGTACTGTAAAATTAGTATATCACTCCCTAGGACACTAACACTCCTCCTGATTCAGTTCATCTTATTTCCATTTGTGCAGGGACGTCTTTGAGGACAAGACATTTTAACACTGAGAGATGGGGAAGAAGGAGAGGTAAAGATAGTATCTGAATACTCCACAGCCAGGAGAGGAAGGGGGGAGTTTGTAATTAGATTCAGTCTGGCTTTACATCTATTGTGTTGCATTTACACTTCATGCTTGGTCAAAGCACTATTACATTCACATGGAGAAGAAAAGGTTCAAAATCTGAATCTGGAACAAGACTGTGTTAAGTTCCACTCAACATCAGAGATTTGCTTTTATCAAAGCTGATGGCTTACCCACTGATACTGACATGGGGAGTATCCCTTTTTGGTGTGTTTTTGTTGTTTTTAATGTTCTGGCCTCTTTGGAATATTTTAAACTGAGACAGAGTGCTTTCCCCAGTGAGCACATACATTAACCATGTGGAAAAACAAAGCATCTTTTTCACACCCAAGCCTTTCTATAATCATTCTGTGTGTTCTATGCATGCCAGGTGAAGCAGTCAGACGTACTAAAGCTGTCTGCAGAGGCAGAGGCTTGCTTTGGTTGGTGTTCAGCATAAAATGATTCACATTTTTTCTGAGAGCTTTTGAAATCTCTTACAGAGCATCAGCCCTGGTGACTGATCCAGAATTGCTGGGACATGGCAGTAACACCCAAACTGCTGTTACAGAACTGAGCAACTGATGCATAAACCAAATGAGTGTAGAGGAAAAGAGGGCTACAGTGATGGATAAGATTTGCTAACTCTCTAAAGCTGTTTTTTTTATGTTATCCCTTAGTTTTTCACTGCTTATGAGCTCATCAAACTCATCTTAAAATAGTTGTTTACATTATTTTGTCAGCTCTAAAAGTGGTTCATGGCAACTGACTTTATTGACTTCTGCATATCACTGCAACAACTGGGACAACTTGGAATCAATCCCCTCCTTCATATGCGGGATCCTGTTACTCACCTGAGCACTGTTAAAAGATGTACCTAAACTGAAGTGAGTGCAGTAATCAGTGAGTCCAGCACTGTTCTTCAAGACATGAATATACTTAGCACCTTGTTGAATTTATGTCCTTATTTTAGACATGCAGGTTCCCTTGTAACTAGTTCTGTAGGGTTTTTTAGAACATTATTAGCACTCCTAATGATTCCAAAAGGTAGTAAAGAAGTAGTAAAGGTAGTAAAGAAGTTCTTTTGAGGTGACTAAAAAGGAGTGGAAACCCTTTGCAGTGTGTGTGAGGTGGTTTTACATGTTGAACAGCAGGCTGAGTTGCCCATTCTCCATGATTATGTAATGAAAGACCCTGTTGTAAGAACACGATATACCCAGGGAGAAGGGGTTAGAGCTGCTCTGCAAACCTTCAGTCTGAACTTCCTAATCTTACTGCAATTAAAATTTCAGACAGCTTTGCACGTGTGCATTCTTTTGACACTGCATTCCCTGAGAGGGCGGCTGTTTGGATTTTGGGCAAAAGACTTGAAAACACTGTTGGATAAATAAATGTAAATCAGCTGCAGATGCCATTGTGTAACTATTACTCCTCCCTAAAACTCCTGCAAATACTAAACCTCTGTGTAATGAATGAGTGGTTTACATTAATAAGGTAGTTTGAAAGGTGTTAGGGTGAGGTAAGGGAAAACAAAGCGAGGGATCATGAAGTGCTTATGAACTTCAGTCTGTTTTTCCTTTCACTGGCAGTGCAGCCAAGTGCTGCACAAAACACACAGTTGTTGCCCTCTACTTTAACTCGTTTTCCTCTACAAATTCCAAGCAGGCCTAACACTTCTGACTGCTAAGCACAGACCTGTTCTTCAGACTGTCCAGCAATTCCAGTTGCAGCTCTCAGTCTTCTATAACGTGTTAATTACATGCCGCATATCTGAATATGCTGGATGGCTGTGTGATCTTTCTGTGACTTAATACTTACAGAGTATGAGGTCCCTCATGCCCCATCTGAGTCTGGACTGAATAACCCACTATAATTTCTGCCACATAATGCACAAGCATGCCTTAAGAGTATATTTTGGAGAGAGATGTGAGCCAGTCCCGTGTATGAAGGAGTCTCATCTTCTCAGCAAGGTCAATTAGCCCAACGAGATTTCCACATTAAACAGATTCTGAAGTAGTTTTGGTATCTGGACAGGGCAAACATACCTCTCTAGAGGCAAGGCCTGAACCTGGGCTGTGGATTTCTCTGCCATCCTTTGTACACACACTCCTAAAACTGCAAGCCTCATCTTTGTGCCTTTGTGCCTCTCCCAGGCATTTTCAAGCTCTTGACAATGTAAGACTGCAGGAACGTGAGAGCAGGAGACAGTACAATTTTCTGCCTGAGCAGTGCTAAAGGCTTTAGTGTAAATGGTGATTAAGCTCTTTGATTCTGGATAATACAACACAATCAGTGACACTAAGTCCTTGGAATTCATGGAGGTTTTCTTTTCTTTCCCCCGAAATGAGAACAACCACCCTCCCAGGTCATGGGCTTCTAAAAGGGGAATATTTCCAGATGGAAAATGGACTAAGCTCTGCTCAGAGAGAGGCCTCTCTGGTATGGAAAGAATGAATAAACTATGATACATGTCCCCCAGCACACTGTAACTTTAGTAAATTCCAAGTGAGCTAAAAGTTTTTGTTGTCTGCAGCATAAGGCAACGAATACATTTACTAGGTTCACCTTCACATGTTCTTCTCCCTAACCTCTCTCTGAGAATATTCTGGTTATGGGTCATCCAGGTGTCATTACCAAAGCCTACCAATACCACAGTAACATCAGTCTTATGCAAAGTACAACTGGGATGCAGAGCCATGTAGTGTTTCAGTCATACACTTTCCTGTCCTGGCAAAACATATTTTTGCAGCCTAACTCAGGTCTAGACTACTGTAAATCACAATCCAGAAAATCTATGTAATATTCCTAATCTGAGGGGTCAGGGGAGAAGAAAGGATTGAGCCTTACTCGGATATGGTCATTGGCACAAAATACAGCTAAGTATTGCCTGGCTGAGGAAGATGTGCTCTTGAAGAGAGTGTTCTTGAGGGCTGAATTACTCAGGACCTGCCTGTTGTGCTCCTTGTGGAGAAAAACAGGTCTTTTGCAGATACCTAGAACACCAGCACTTTAATGAACTGTACAGGTAGGGTAGGGTGGAAAAATGGTTTGGCACCAGGATTTCCATATCCTGCTTCCCGACCTGGGTTGGATTCTCTGTATGGCATCTTACTTTTCTTACAGAAGGAGATACCACTATCTCCTTGGTCTCAGAAAGTTTAATTTTGGGATCCTCTGCAAGAAAGACAAATAGTGAAGACATAGAGAATCTACTACAGTAACAGAAAGGTTATAAAAGCATGGTTTCCTATGACTGCTTCACATCAGATTTCCCCTCAGGTAAATCAGTGTGATTAGGAAATTGTAGCATCAGCAAGGATGTTCAGGAGGTCAAGCAAGTTGCTTTTTTACCTCTGTTCCAGTTCAGGTTAATCTGGACCTGAAAATGTTCCTGCTCAGTTTCAGTTCAGACCACTAATCATTTGTTAACCACTTGCACCTGACTCACAACAGTCAGGTGCTGGAAAAGATTCAGTGGAACAGAGCTTCAGGAACAGAAAATATTATCTCCCCTTGCTAATTAACTAAAGTAAATTTTGAGAGGATCTAGTTCTAGTTGAGGTTGTGCAAGGCTCCAAAACTACTCTCCAATTCCCGTTCGAAATAAAAATGACATTTCTAGGTAGCTTTTGGTTGGGTTCATTTCTCTGGTTGCATTGCCGGCACTCATGGTGTCTCAGTCACCTGCTGTGAGAAGCGATGGGTGCTACAAACAGAAAAGTCCTACTGACTCATTTATTTGGTGTTTCTGATGAAACAGGTCTATTTGATTCCTTGCATTTGCAATTCCTTAGTCCAGTTAATTGTATTTGAAACACTCAGTAAAGCTTCTTTTACTTAAAAGACTACTGTTCTGATTAACAGGTCTTCCTATCAGGAAGGTCCCTTAATTTTCTTACAATTTCTTCCAGCATTACTGTGGATAATTTTTCCTCCAAGGAGGCCAGACCAATTAAAACTTGTGGTAGCTTTTTCTCCCTCTGTGTGACTCCATACAGAGGGCCAGATTTGCTCCCCCTCTCCCCATTGATAACTTCCTCACATGAGTAGTCCCACAGAAAGGAACACACTTGTATGACTAATCTGCTCAGCAGCATACAAAGTTCACTGTCTGGACTAGAATTAAATGACTTTTCTGTAGAGCACACAGAGGTTGCAGAGGGGACAGATTAAAACTCAGGAGTCCCTAGTGGCAAATGCCTTGCTTTGAGAACTAGACTGTTCTTCCTGTCTAACTTAACTGAGTCTGGACACCAACATTTTTTCTCAGATATTTTCTTTCCCCTTAAAAAATAAATAAAATGCAAAGTTTTTCCTGTAAGGGTCTCCTCAGTTGTGCCACTCTGTCTTAGTTGGATTAAATGCCTAAAAATGGTCTTGTTTTCCCCAGACATTCGCTTGCCAAACTTGTTGACCTAGCAGACGTATTGCTGTATGTTGGCACATACATTGCCTCAGCTTAAACTAATTTATGGGATGTGGCACCTCTGACACAGTTCCCCTGTTCCAAACAACAATCTTAATCAGTCACACTCAGAAACATGTATAAAGCTGAGGAGCTGTAACTACTAGTAGCTTTTCTCTTGATTAGGACTTTGGCGCTGGTCCATTATTCAGCCCTCTGTGAACAAATGCGTGAAGCAGCTCACTGAAGCAGAGATGGCATTGACAGATGGGTCAGTGATTTTTTTTCTGTCAGGAAGAACAAAAATGTGTTGAGACAACTGGGAGATAGGGAAAGTCATACAAGAGAATCCTGCCTTCTTAAATTTCCTCCTTGAAAAAAGATGTCTGGAGTGAGCCTGCACTAGACTAGTAGTAGCATTTATTTGTTGTTTCTCGGGATGCTATGGAGGATAGAGCTTCCTGAGGTACTGGAATATCTCTACAGTCACTTTGGAAAACAGGGATGCTGATTCTGGCTCTCTGCTCTGCTTCCTAGAAAATTGCAAAATGTGGCCCTCAATATAAGCATGTCCAAGGGGCTGCTCCAGGTTGGAGCAAGGTTACACATCTCTTCATGATTTACTCTGAAGTTTGGGAGGACTAACATCTCTACTGTATCTCTTTCCAAGGTCTAATCTGCTTCATCTTTTCTAAGCTAAGAACTACATAAGAGAGCCCCTGGTTATGCACCACACTCATTCCTGCATAGGCTGTGGTCACCTTCTCAGAAGAATTGTGAATTTAGCCTGACACCCCCCTCGGCATCATTTTAACTGAGGAAAAGGAAGGAGAAGCAGGAACCGAGGGATAAGAATTTACAGAGAAATTCTAGATACAGCTAAGTACAATCCTCTGTCCATCTGTTTCTGCAGCTTGTTTCATAACTCAGGAAAAGAATTTCTGTAATTAGCGAAAAGAATTCACTTTAAAGAGTGATCAGCATTTAGAACTGCTTTCCTTAAAGTTTGCCAAAAATATTTTTTCCATTTAACTCACAATTTCTCACTGCCTCTTCCTTTACTTTTCAGCTAAGTGAGCTGTTTCAAAAAAATATTTGCCTGTTCTTTAAAGGAAAAAGGGGAAAAAAAGGAGGAAGCTAAAAATATGGTCAACAAAGCCAAACGAAAACTTGCAAGTTTTTGCATTTTTACTAAATAACTTCAAACCGAGAAAAAACAAATCTCTCTGAAGTTTGGTTTGGCCTTTTTTTCACCCTAGAATGTGTAGATGTGCAGTAAGATGGATGAAATCTCACTGTGTGAAATGCGTGACGCAGCTTCTTGCTAAGGCAGCATAGCTCACCCTCATGGCTGGCAATTTCACCTTACTTTGTCCTACAAAGGACACCCTGAAATACGAGGTGTTTCACCCCACATTTGGAACAAAAAGCAACTAAAAAAAAGGAAAATATAACTCTGGTTATTTTTGTCAGCCTGGGTAGGGTGGTGCTGCTAGCAGTGCACCAGACACCGGAGCTGGCATGGAATGCAATGAGCTGGGCAGAGAGGAAAAAAGAGCTGTTTTCAAGCACTCTTGAGTTGCCAAACCACCACTTCTCATGGCACTGACCCTGCCCTGACCCTCCTGCCCTGCAGAAAAGGCTATTCTGCCCTGCCCAAGGGCAACACTGCCTCTGCACAAGGTTTCAGCCTATGAGGATGTGCAGGTTATGTGGTGGTGTTTGGACACGAAACATTCTGGCCTCACAGCTGGGAGGGGAGGGGAGGGAAGAGGAGGGCACCCCATGGGCAGGGCATGGGGAGCAGCTGTGAGGCACAGGCACAGGCTTGGGGAGCTGTTCCTGAGGACCAGCGAAGGGGACTGGACTCCCTGCAGCCCTTGCTGAGGTAAGAGCTGGTGGCCATGGCTCCCTTGAGCTCTCCTGAAGCGGGGAGAGAGGCCCAAACTAATGCGTGGTGGCCAAGCTGCCCTGCAGCCAGACAATATGGGCACTTCCTGTGGGATTCAGTTGAGGCTCCGGCTGTTTGGGTGAGGAGGGAACTCCTGGTTCATCCTGCTGCTTCTTACAAGCCCCATATGCCTTGGTAGTGTTTTTAGGTGTCTGACAAATACTCTGAAATATGTCACTTCTGCCAAAGAATAATGGGATGTGTAAGTATGTGGGACACCTATGTACATGTTCTGTCTGACTGAAATAAGAGGATTTTTTTCATCTGTCCAGAATGAGGTAGGAGGAACCGAGTAGACACTGTCTGATTTTTAAAAATACAAATAGACATAGATGAGTCCATTTTTTCTCAGTGAATAGAGGCTTGTCACATGAGAACTAAAATACAGTAAGAAAAAGATGCAAGAAAAATGATGCCTTGGAGGAGAGATTGCAAGTACCTCTGGTTTTCTAGCTGTACCCTTTAAGAATTACATCCCCTTAACAATCTGCAGCCAGCTTTCTCATCCCTCAGATTTAATGGGTTTAAGGCAAATGCATTTGGGTACTATGGGCTGAAGATAACAAAACCCAAAAAGATTGTCAAAAGCCAAACCCTAAAGCTTTGTAAGTCCAATTTCTCCTCATATTTTCCTTCATATGTCTAACTTCTGTGTGTTAAACTAACCTGGAACTCTCTTCTCCCTGGTAACTCTGAGGAGGACTAAGAGGCTCAGGATTCTAGGTTTGTTTTTTTCAGTACACCGTGCTCTCTGACTGTCAGCATCCCATAAGAAGCAAATTGCCATGACTAATAAGTTCCATCTCACACTTCACATGAAGAGGTTTGGTAGCTTTTTCCAGAGCCTTAAATTGAATCAGGGATAAGCCAACAAAGAGATTACAGATATGTCAAGAGTTTACTTTGCGTGATTGCCACATATTTGCTGCCAGATACAGTATCCTGTTTTCCCTCTACACTTCACTTGGAGATCAGATCAAATAAATCTCAACTTCTCAGTTATGTAGAAATAAAGCAAACTGCCTTCCAGTTCTGAAATTCTTTTTATTTAGACAGAAATGAAAAAAATCCCCCAGGCATTATGCTGAGAGAAATCACTTGATTTGAAAAGAGATTTTGGTGAAAGGCTTTTTCAAGTCTTTTCTGGGAGATGACCCTGCAAGCCCAAACCACGACAAACAGGACTGGGGGAGAGGAGAGGAGAGAGAAAAAACAATCCTCTGTGGACTTTTTCACTTAAAAATACTTTGGTTGTTTTCTGAGAGCTTTTCCTCTGAGCCCTGACCTATTTCCACCTGCTGCCTGGCATTTGACGAAGCACATTACTAAATGAATCCATTGTTATGGTTGGAAATAAATTTCCTCACTGGCAAAGGTTAGACTTTAGGATGCTTTTTATGGCCTTAGACCTTACAGTCAGCACATATTTGGGTGGATGCTCAGGTTTCAGGAGCAGCTCCTGGTGCTGCCCCTCCTCTTAGGTCTGTTGATGCGACTGGGCACAAATGACCTTTCTTTGATCTACAGAGACCGCTGAGAGCCTCTGTAGCAAAGTGGCTGCTTGTAACACAGCAATGATGAGTCCATAAAAAGTGCTTCAGCTTTTACCTGACACAAGGAAACCCATCGTGTTGAATTTACAGTAAAAAATATCTTCAGGGTAATTATGTTGCAAGCAGTGATATATTTAGAAAGTTTATCTGTCTTTAGTTGTGGTCAGTGAATAGGAGGGCTAAAATGATCCTGCTGCACAACACTCTTGGAATAGTCAGGTGCTGGTGACTGCCATCAGCTCTAGCAAATAATGTGTGAGTTTGTGGTCTCCCAGCACATTTATCTGTGAGCACATGAGTCATGATTGCACACCAACATGCCCACCAGACTTACCTGTTCTCTTCTGTACTCTTCTGTATGCACTGCTCTGCTTAAAAATCAGGCCAGGTCAGAACCTGGCTTCACTGGAAGTCAAACAAATCTACCATAAATCTGTCATTCAAACAGCTCATTATTAATGAGGTAAATCCATTCTAGCTATTGGTGGAAAAAATCAGCTGATCCTATGAAAAGCAAATCTAGGCACTCAAAATGATCTAACTGGAGGAGCAGAAGTTGTGGACATTGTGATATGGAGGGTAGAGGGAGGTGCTGAGGAAATTCAGTTTATTGGGTTTGATGGGTGTGAGACGTTGGGATGCATTTTGCCATGGATGTTTAGTGCAGGAACTCTGCAGACACTGTAACTTCATACAGCAATCTTCTGTGAAAAGCAGAGAGTACTTAACAGCACAGTCTGAAGGCTTTATTATCATAGTAAAGTGCATCTGTAGATGTATAAAAAGGTGTTGTACTGTACAGAATAAAAATAAGGCAGATTCTTCCCCCAGAAGCTCATCAATTAGATTCCAAGTGCTCATGTTGAATTCCAGCTTCCAGAATTTTGAGTGCCAGGCAGGCTTTCCACGTGCCTTGAATTCAGGGGTTTGCTGTGGCCTCAACTCTTGCTACATAGCTCCAACCCTTTCTTCTTCTGCTGCTCTGGGCTGGTTTAAGAGGCTGTTGCACTGTGAGCTGTGAGAGAAACAAATGATTCCATAAACTATTCCAAGGTTTGTAGGGCTCTGAAAAAGGTTCAGAACTGGGAAATGAATTTGCAAGTTTATACCCTGGCACTTCCTCTGTAACCAGCTAAACTTAATAGGTGCCAGCGGGGCATTCCTACTGGAATGGGCCATCTCTAGAGGAACCAGCATGGCTTGGGAACCACATACTCAGGCACAGGGAATGAGACTGGGGCAGCTCTACTCACTGCCTTTGATAGCTGCACTGTAGAAATCTGTCAGGGTACTGGGTGCCTTCCCAATGATCCCCAAGGCCTGGCTTTGTTGTTTCTGATTAGAAACTTATGTAACCCATGTCTTCATATCCCAGAGTTTAAAGGAAAATGTTGAAATTCAGGGGTAATCTGAATTGGTTGGTTCCCAACTGTAATAGGGAAAAAAGTCTTAATGGATATAAATGAATATCAAACCTGAAGGAAAGGGACTTGACCGGGGGAAATGGAGATCACTGTGGCACATTAAGAAGATTTCACTTGCTCTGACCTATAATTTTTGAGATGTGCTGCCTTCTCACTGAGAACCATTTCAACCAGAGAATCTGACCATTTTCTTCAGTGATTTATTTTCACGTTACAGAAGCTAACTCTGTTCTGCATGTCCTGATATCACTGGGAGAGGGAGCCTCATTGAATAACCTTAAACCCTGTTCAGCTTCGTTTAATCTTACCAACATGTTGCATGGATAGTTACCAGGGTTCTGTGGATGGCAGGAATCAATCTCAATGAAGTGCTAGAGAACAGCTATAGTGATGCTAAAGAAATCGCCACAGCAGTAGACTTCAATTCCTGTTTGCCAGCAGAAGCTTGTGGACTCAGACAGTTGCTGTCTCTTATTATCTTATCCCCTTACTAAAATTTCTGTGCATCAGGCAAGGGATGATGAAGAGGACATAATGAGAGAGGCTGTATTTTTCCTAATAGGAACTTCATTTTTAGAACTCTCAAGCAAGCATTAAGTTCACAAGAAAAAAATATTGACATTATCTTACAAACACTTCTATCTGTCGCCAGGCCAGAAAGCTGCTTTTCTGGAGCTTAAACTGTAGCCCTGGGAGCATGTAGGCTTTGTGAGCCTGTACTATGTGAAGAACAGGCTTGCCAGTGAAAGTTACAGGAATGTGCAGTTTATAAGTATGGAGCGCTTGCAATAACATCATAAATATTTCCTTTCACATCACACTTGCAGTTCCCAGCACTGTTAATACAGATGTATTGTCAATCCCCAGCCACTGAGGAAGGCGAGCTTGTCTGGAAACTGGTTCATTTCTTTGCTGGAAAGCCCATTCCTTCCAAAAGTCTGTAGTGAGCTGGTTGTAAAGTGTGGGCCCCTGGTTTCCCTTCTAAGCACAAGGAGATTATTTTTGTTATTTCTTCTCTAGCAAAGACTCTGGGGTCTCTCATCTGACTTCCTGACATGTTTGTTTATCCTGGGCTTGAATAAGTCCTCCACCTCTTAAAGCCAGAGACAGAAGAACATGTCTTAATATAACATCTTGTTTCCTTTAAATCTGTTGCTGGATAGATGGTGGGATCATTTGTGCTGCCAATTTGCTCAGTAATGCATTGAGAGCAGGACTGTAGCAGAAGTAAGGCAACACTGAAAATAATGACTATTTTTCCCTTGCAAGGCAACGTCTGTATATGCACATTAGAATTCCAGCAAGCTTCCGTAATCCTTTTGTGCTTCTTTATATCTTAGCATGTTTAAAAGTTGTTCACTATGAAGCAATCTGAAAAGTAAAGTGTTTATCTGAGAAATTAGCACAACTTTAAAACTTAAGTTTGTTTTATGCATCTATAATAACAAAAATTTTAAAAATCCACTCTTTGCATTGAACCTGAGCAAAGATTAAATATAAAAAAAGAAGCTGATTTTGCTCTTTAAAGGTTTCTGATGTGCAAAGTGTGAAGATATGCCAGAAGTGAATGGCAAGATCTGTGAGAATACAGGTGCAGATATCAAGACGCTTTCTGCAAATTTAGAGAGATGTGTGTCCATAGAACTACTCCATCATCACATCCAAAAGCTGACTTAACACTCTAGCTGAGAGTCCAGCGAACAAGATTTTTACCATGTTATGTTCACTCACCTCTGTTCATGTCAGATTGTGGTCCAGGAATCCGAACTGTCATGGTCCAGACCATCAAGAGCTGTGACACCATGTCTGGTGGGGCTGCAATTGCATTGTCAAAGCTCCATGGAAATGGACAGCAGAGATGATGATGATGAGTTTTGCCTAAAAGCTGAGGACATGGTTTTAGGTCTTAAATCTGAATACTCTTGAATTCAGTCTTGAATGGAACCTGCTGGAGCTGCTTTTTTAAGTGTGCCATTGAAGGAACCCATTGGCTTTGCAGCTTTAGTCTTGCACAAATTCCATGTTCCATAGGGTGGAACCCAGTAGAGCTACAGCTTTTGTCGAGTACCCAAACTCTACTAAGAACTTTAATGCATCATGGGTTCTGACACCCGCAAGAGCAAAATCTTCAGTGAAACCCTGCAAGGGGGATATCACAACATCCAGCTTTCTGCATGGAACTTAGATGAGTAAGATTTGAGTGTCAAAACACCATTGTTTCTGAAGAGATCGTTGTCCTGCCTAATGAGACAAACATAGATTATAAACCTTGGATGTCATCTTGTGAATTTACAAAGTATGCAAAACCACGCATAGGAGCATGTTCCCCTAAACACAGTAGGAGTCAAGGTGTTTTCAGTTCTTAGCTCTTCAGAAACAGCATGGTGAAAGCTGCCTTTCTAGACCTTTTCACAGAGCTCCCAGTGTTTCTACTCAAATGTTGAATTTTGTTTCTTTTCTTTGCTCTCACTTATGTAATTCCATCCCCCTCTCTAATACACAGAAAAACATGCATGCCCTTGTGATATGAATATGTACCTAATGAAGCCATTCTGCTGATGTGTTCGAGGTTTCCAAATTGCTTTTCATTTGCCTATGCTTGGGGTGGTTAAGGTACCTGTGGTTTGAGGTTACTATCAGCTCATGCTGTTAGTTATCAGACTTTGGTAAATTTTTCTTTAATGACTTTGTGTTTATTGACTTTATCCAAAGGACTCAGCTGAGCTTTAAAGCAGATTTTAAGAGCTCCATTAATTTCACTCTTTTTCAAATCCAGATAAGCAAATTAATCAGGCAAATGCTGATCCCTCTGAAAACTCAGCTGGACTTTTTCTATCCCTTCCCATCCATTACTATTAGGAAGTATTCTGCTGGAAATGAGACAATAGCACGTGAGCAGTGGCTGTTGGCAGACTATACCCCACCTCATAAGGGCTGAGGCTGGATGTGTGGCAGGGTGGTTGGGTGTGTAACCTCGCTTACCAGGAAACAGAGCAGTCCACAATCCTGGCTCACGTGGAGTGCAAACTGTTCTTGCAAAAAGAGCAGGAGAGAGCTATGTGGCACCTTGGACTCTTCACAGGGGCAAACCCATGTCAGTTTACTTTGTTGCTTTTCTACAAATAACCACGCTTTGAGGGAGATTTTAATTCCTCTCCCAAAGTTTGTATATTCAGAGCAGTGTTTCCTAACACAGACTCTGGGCTCATCCTGTGTTCTTTGTCCTTTCATCTCCAACAATCCAACATTAATATTTTGGTTCTGTGGTTTTCTGACCATACTTTAGTATTACACATGGATGCCTCCAGTTTGGCTAATGGCATGTGATTTGAATTATTATTACTATTATTATTATTCATATTTCTTCCAGAAATACAGAGTTCCTAGACAGAATCAGAGCCCTACTGGAACAAGTGTTTTATACATTAATGTACTGTCTTAAGAACAGATCTAGTTTTCTAGCTATTACAATAAATTTCTAATTGCTAGCAAACCAGAAACCTTCAGTATTTCTTTAGGCACATATTTTGTTCTTTTTTCATATGAAGCAGAACTTTTCATTGTTTATTTGCTTTCTAGGGCTTGCTGTCACTGAGTTTAGCTTTTGTACATTTTCATCCTCATCTGCTTAAGTCTCGTGGTGTTTCTGTAGATGTATCTTGTCAGTATTGTGTTTAAACATGTTTGGGGAGAAGACCAAATGGAAGGGGACCAAAGTATTCTCTGCATAGTACCAAGTATAACATTTGTTTCTGAGACTGCACTGGCTTTGGTGCACATGGCTGCTGGTCTTTGGAGCCAACAAACTCCTTCTATTTCCTTGTCTAATACACAAACAAGTCTCAGTTACATAAAATATTGCCATGAAATACAGCATAGTTCTGCAATCTGTGAATCAAGTTAAGCTTAAAGCAAATCTCCATTTCCTGTGAACTTAAGCAATGGTGAAATTTTGGATCCATGTGTGAATTGTGTAGCTCAGGCTGACCTATAGCAGTTTAATTGCTGGATATTGCTAGGACCTGATTAGTACCTGAGGGTTCAAATGCTGACAGTGACTCATTTCCTGCTTACTGCCAAGGGAAGTGTGCTTCAACATAAGACAACAGGGAGGAAGAAAGGATAGGGAAAATTCAGCCCATTGCCATTTCACAAATGGCATTAGACTGAAATCTTTTGTCCTGGTAATTGTTTAAAATGCATGGTCTGTGAAAAATAATCTGGAGAATCTCCATGATGAATCTCTCCAGACCAGAGCAGACTGTGAAAGCCAACAACAAATAAACCACAGAGCTTGTTTTAGTGAAAAACAAACAAACAAACAAAAATCAAAACCCAGAATTCCATTCCAGGCCTTGTAATTTAGGATAAAAAGTGAAAAATGCATTAGATTGACTTAAAAAAAAATATATTAAAAAGGCATGTCCTAACTAGTTGCAGTGAGCCAAGAGTTGTATCACTCTGTTCTTCCAGTGAAGCAGACTAGATTTATATGTAGTTTTGGAAGGGGGGAAAGAGCAGATTCCCTCTCAAATCAGTTTAGTTTAGAGCACAGCCTGATGTGGCTCTGCCTTATGTCATCAGTGGATGAAACAGCATTTTTTCTTCACACACAAAAATAATAACTGCTAAAGGATGTTACTTTCTCTTTTGCTTGTTTCCAGTTGCTCTTTCTATTCTTCTAGAATTCACTGATCTTCTTGGAAGAGCCTCTTGAAAGTGCTTATGCAGATCATAGGCCAGTCTTTATATCTTATGCCTGAAATACTAACAAAATATCCTCAGTACATGGTATCTCATTTGCCCCTTGAAGTCAGCCAAAAAGCCTCCGATTTACTTTAGTGCTGTTTGGCTCAGACTCTGAATGTTGATTTACTAATGTCACAGCAATAAACACTGCTTGAGTTTCCTGAAAAAGCTGTATATTTACTCTTCCTAACTTTTCTCTTAGAAGATGACACACACATCCTTAAGCCAAGCCTAGCCTGAATTAACTGCTGTCAAAGAATACCTAACATAAATAATATTGTGTTAAAGCAGCTACAATAAAGGGAGGAATTTTTTAACTCTCACAGTGTTCTCAAACTCAGACTTGCTATATTAAGAGGACCTTGTACATGTAATTTTTACTAAAGCATACTAAAAAGCTCCCTCAATTAGCATTATCCCCTTTGGACTGGCACTGCTCACTGCTTCCATGCTCTTCATTAGAAGAATAGATCTGATTTAGAGTTGTACTTCTAAACTTGTTTTCAGGCACTTTCTCTGCATATCAGCAGACAGCTGCCTTAAGATTCAGTGGTCCACATTTCCTTAGAGAACCTCTAATGAGAGCAATTCAGAGCAGACAGCAATTTTAAAGATATTTAGTCTAAAGCATAAAGGGTAAGCGATACGAGGCGGGGGTTGTTGTCATGGGCATTGAGTCGGCTCTTTGGCAGAAAATAACTGGGGTATTTCAGGAGTTCTCTAGCAATTTTGATGATGCTGCCTCTCATGAAAATGGTTCTGTTTCACTGCCTCCACAGAAGCAAATCTAGTGACAGGTTTCAGTAGTGATGTACGAATCAGCTCTTTTCCATCCTAACTTGAAACCAGGACTTTGTATGCTAATATACTTAATGAAAATACCACTGTTTTGTCCATGCACAGATGTAGGGAAATGAAAAGCAAATGAAAATATTCAAAAGCCATTTATGTCCACTTTTATAACACAACTCCTCCAATGGTCTCTTCTAAAACAAGAGGAAATAGATACTGAGATCTAATTCCAATTCAGAAATGTGCTTGATGCTTCTGATCAACTGTAAGCACATTAAAATACTCCTAAATTAGGATGTAAAGATAAATATCTTTGTTGTAAATCAGGCCCACAGTTTTGTGGTATGATTTCCTATTTTTGCTTTGTTACTGTTATGAAGTAAAGAATGCTTACTATACATTTAATGTATTATAGGAACCTAGCAAAGATTGCCAAGGTTTCTTTTATAAGGAGCAAATTTGGTTTATATTCTTCTGTATTTTTATGTAGTGAATATTCCTTTCAAAACCCCTCTTTTGGCCTTTGTTTTCTTGTCAGTGTGGATTAATGAAACTGCTCTATCATGGGGATTGTCACATAGATTGTCATGGAGCTTCTGTTACAGATGTAAGTTGAACAATTTACCTCTGCCTCTAAATGACAACTGGCAAAGGGTTTTGCTCATGTTGCTTGCATTCCTTCCTCAAAAAGAACTTTTATTAGTTGCCGGTGGCTCTACCAGAGTGTGTCAGGAACAGATGAAATACAGGGCTGTCACCCTCAAAGAAATTGAGTTCCACAGCAGTATCAGGCATTTGAGTTTTATTCACTTTGTTAAGCAGTTTCTATGGAGTCTACATCCTAAATCTGACAAAACAAAATGCTGAAGGGAGAAGCACACAGGTTTGTGGAGTGTTGGATTGATGCTTCAGCTGCCTTGAGCTGAACATAGTTCCTAACAGATGAAAAACATTTTTGTTCACTTGAGATAACTGCAAAGCAGCCAAATGATTACATTCAAACTTTCCAAAGCTTGGAAATATTTGCTTCTGAGTCACAGCCAAACATGAGTAACTGCTGCCCAGAAGGGATACTGTTGTTTGGAAAAAGAGAGACAGCTATAACTGATTGCCATGCTGAGCCTGGAAATTCCATCTCAACCTTATCTTCAGCATCATGCTTTTGCAGTGCTCTCATGAGCTCCAGCACTGCTGAAGCAGCAATCCAGGAGCAGCAGACCCACCTTTATGATGCAACAAACTGCTCCAACAAAAATTGTGGTCAACCCCTACACTGAGAAAAAAGTAGTCTAGCAAGCAGGTAGCCTGGAGAATAGAAAGCAGGCATCAGTGTTCCTTCCAAAAAACATAAATGTACTGCAAAAACTCAACAAGTAATATTTTTTTTAAAAAGTTTGATTTTGATTTTTTGATTTGTGTGGTCAAACAAGATGTTCTGCCAGAATTAAATACAGGTTAGCCTTTATCAAACAACTGTGAATAGTTGGCTATTAACAGAGAATTTGTGACTTCGAATCTTGGCCTATGGCAATTTATTTTTGCATGTTGTGAATGATATTTCATCTGTTTTTTGAAAAAAAGTTGTTCTTGGAGTAAGAACTAAACATCCCATGGACCTGCCATAAATTAAAAAGAAACATGTAGAATCTTTGCAGAAACAAGTCACATAGGAAATGCCTTCAAAACAGTTTTGTATTGGACTGAGCAAGAGATACCGATTGGGATACTCATGGAGAATCAAAAGGGACAGACATGGAATATTTGGTTCTTAACTTTATTTAAGGTACCAATATGTCTCTATCCAATCTTCCCCAAGAAGGCTTTCTTGAAGACCTTAGTATGATCTTCCCTTCTCAAGCATTCTGCCATTTTTAATGGGAGAAGGTATTAACATTAGGAAACAGTCAAAAAAAAACCCACTCCCAACTTGAAAACAGTGCCTTTCCTGTGGTGCTTCAAGTCTATATATGGATTTCACTTACCACCAACCAAAATGTTCCTTTTCTAAGAGGAGAAAGACTGACTCTTGGAAAAGACTAAAAGATTCTGGGCATTTGGAGTCTCTCCTTGCTGCCAGCTTTTCAGCTAAATACAGTTGCAGACTCTCCACTGTGCATAGGGGGATAAAAAGCAGATGCCTTTCAAATCCCATGAAGTTTCTGTAACTGTCATTTAAAAGAAAACACCTTTGACTTGTGCAGCAGGCAAGCCTGAACTGAAACCACAGGGAGAGAGTAAATATGATCCTCCTGGTGAAACCACAGAGAGAGAGTAAATATGATCCTCCTGGTGTCATTTTAAAAGCCTCTTTTCTGTCTGCAACTGCTCTTTAAATGTAAATAAACACTGTTCTCTTAATATGTGAATTTCTACCCCAGAACTCTATTAGGGATTGCACAAATATTACCTCAGTGTATATTCAGACATTATTAAAACAAATTACTCTATTGCAGTACAGCTAGGGCCCATTCATTCATTCATTCATAATGGTGGAGGGCTGTGCAATGTCCCTGAGGTATGCCAGAAACAACCATTCTGTTGTAAGCTTACACAATCAGTTATTTAAAATTGATTTATTTTGTTAATATCCTATAATGGCTCCCAGGAGGAGATGAAAACAAACAGATCAGAGCTGATTATGCCTCCAGGTTATAGCTTGAGACAAGGCAGTAACTAGTGGGTCTAGAACTCGCAGCTACAGAAAGATGTTGCTTTGTGCTCTGTGTGCTTTTTTATCCCTGCAGCCCTTTGAACCTCACAGTATTCATGTGCCTCAGGGCTTAAACCACCACAGGCCTGCATTGTACAGCTTGGCCCAAGGTCTCCAGATTGCCTGGACTGTACCTGGCAGAAGTCCAAAGGGGTCTGTCTTGTACACACAGCCACGGGTAGCTTTAAACCACCCTTTACAGCTCCCCTGTTCTCCTCTAGTTCTTTGGCCAGCTATTGGCATTGGATAAAACTAGCCAAAGAAAAAAAAGAAAAACAGCTGGGCATTCCTGGTGAACAGAGACAACTAGTTTGATCCCCCTTTTGTACTTGGTGTATTGAAAACACCAAAGGCATGACCTAGAAAAAAAGGTCCGTGTCGGAATTGGCTCAGCCCAGATAGGGAATTTGGAGCCATGTTCTGATTTGGCTTCCAAGGGGCATTTTAACATATAGACATCTCTCTTCCTCTCCAAATCATTGTTCATGGTTTCATCATTTCATGGTTTTCATCATTTCATGGTTTTCATCATTTATGGACATTGTTTCATGTGTTGCATGTTTCTGACTCTCCATTTGTTTCCATTTTCCTGTCAGATGCAGGTTTCTGTTGCCTTTAATTAGCTTTAATTAGTCAGTGATATGACTATACAGAAGCTTTCTCTTGCCACAGGAGAGGGGTCATTCCTAACCTTGCTGCTGAGGTCATTCTTTACCACTGCTGCTGTAAACAGCCCATGAATTACTTTTGCAGGAACAAAGCAAAACATCGGAAACACGAATGGGGAAATGTGCTGTGTCCTGTGTCCACACTCACTCTGAACTGCTGTGAATGCTCTCAACCCAGAGGCCGTTCAGCCAGCTGGATGAGGCAAACTACAGACAATGTCTGAGAATGTACTTTCTGAGTAGGACTGTTACACTGGCTGCTGTCACTGGTCAAAGTGCCTTCTGGCTGCAGTCACACATGAAAATGTGCCATAGTGGGAGCCTTCACTCATATGTAGTGCACCACGAAGTGGTATTATCATACACGTTCCCCTTCCCAGCAAAGCTGTATGAGGGCTGTCAGATCTTTGCTCTAAATCTAAAATTCATACCTTGGAGCTACTTGACTGCTGATCATTATATAGCCCCGCAAGACCAAATCCTTGGGATTCTGTTGCCTGGCTGTGCTTGCCTCTGCAGTCCATGCTTTTAGATAGTCCCTGAGGAGCAGAATCTGCCTGGCCTAAATGGTGATAGATCGTTGAAAGCGAAGTCATCCCCTATCTGTAAGAGAATCACAAGTTTTCCTTATATTCCTGGATCTCTGAGGCTTCTGTGGATAACAAGACCTTATTTCAATCCCTTGGCAACAATCTAGGGATCTGTCCAATAAAACAGTTATATTACTTCAAATAAAATGAGGCCTGGACAAGGATACATTACTGGTTTCTGAACGCCTAGTTTAACTGTTGCTACTTTAATGGTGTTTGGCCTTCAGATCTAGGCCTGATTCAAATCTCTGGGGGCTGAGCTTTCAAGGCAGAGCTGTCCCTACATCTCTTGGGTAGCTCTGTCAAGTATATTAGACTGACACAACTGTGACCCTGAAAAGTGCTTACACCAGTGGCTGAAGGCACTGAGTAGACACTTCTGAGTGGCACTTCTGAGTCTCTTCGGAGTGTCTACTGAGCAGACACTTCTGAGGCTTATTCAGAAAAGGCCTAGACAACATCTGCACACTTAAAAGCTGTTAGGAATCTCTGCATAGTCTGAGGTCTGCCCAGCCCTAGCTAGAGCCTCACAGTTTAACTATGATCTTCCTTGCATGGGTCCCAGAGCTGTTGCACGTTCCTAATGCAGATGTGTCACTCTATGCTGACAATGGCTTCATTCTTTGGGCCCTGTCTATTACAAGATGTTTGGTTGCTTTCTTTTTGTTTTAATGATAGGTATAAAACTCACTGTTGTTTAATTTGCAAGTTCTTTTTGAGATGCATGAAAGGCATGAGGTAAAAGAGATTGAAAGTATACATCTGTCATGAAGACTTGAAGTTATTTTCTTACACACTGTACCTATTTTGACTATTCAAATGGTAGACTATCCCTGGTTTTCCCTAGGATCTCTAAATTTACCAGTAATGCATAAACAACATTAAATAATAGTAATGTTACATACATATATCTATAAATGCATACAGTATATATACAGCACAAGTCTGTTTTGTAAATATCAATTTAGGATTCTGCTTTTTTATTCAGAGCTTTTTATCAAGGCAATCTTTTGGTTAAATTTAAAAGCACATGAAATATCCAAGAAAAGACAAACTCTAGAAAAATAATAGAGCAGGCATTGGGACAAAAAGGATGAGCAAATAATAAAGTTTATATATAGAGTATGGATCAGATTTCAAAAGCAAATGAAATAAACTTAAGCAAAACAGCATGTATTCCAAGTTGGAATCAGCTATAATATTACGAGAAATCTGTGTACCTCCTATTGTAAATATTTATAGTTTTGAATTTCCTTAATAAACTGCCAGATATTATTCCCCTAAGAACATTGTTTACTTGTTTTAGGTTTTAGCTTATCTGCCCTTCAATTCCCTGGTGAGATCAAATTCTCACATTACTGACACATGGGGGGCTTTTTATTGCAGATCAAAGGGGAACACAATTCATACATGCATTACAGCATCATCTCTTAACACCTAGAGAATATTGTGACTAAAATTTGACTTCATAGAGCATTAAAATTTGAATATGATGCCAGAAAAAGTGCTGTAAATCTCCCTGGAACTGAAATCCACTGTTTATCCTCATATGTGTAACTTCTGCACAGTCTTCCCTATGCTAAATCACTGCCAGTACTGCAACACAATTTCAAAGGGAAAATTTCATGCATTCAAAGATCAGGGATTGGTGCAGGAATTATTCTGTTTAAATTTACGTATGAATTCTGCTCTGTCTCAGTGTACCTGCAATTATTAGGTTTCTGACAATACACAGTCTATTGATCAGTCTTGCTCAAGGTGATGGGACAGACCCTGAGTTCTGTCCTACCAATCTAATTCCAAATTATTGTGTATCTGTAGATAGTTTCTGTCTCATCTTTCATGTTTTATATTTTATCTGCTGCCTACTTTCCCCACTCCTCAGTGGGGATACAGTGAGGCTTACATGCCTTTTACTTAACTGCCTTGATGCCTGCCCAATAGAAGTCATCATAACAACGTAGTTTGTTATTTTTGCTTTGAGCTTTTAAATGGAAAATGCACTCTTGACTGCAATGGCACAAGATCCAGCATTTGTTTCTACAGGATGTTGCAAGGGAAATGGAAACTCTCAGTGAAGAGTTTATCTCTTCACTAGCTCACAGAGTCAGTAATTTAAGGTGAGTTTCCTCTATGCACTTGCATATCTCACACCCTTTTGGAAAATCTTCTTTTTGATCCAGGAAGGTGTGACTGGTCATTAAAGTATGAAACATGCTGCTACAATTGCACATGCTTTCCAAAATCACTGATAACATCCTGTTCTGTCATGTTGGTGTGTGTGTTTAACTTATAAGTTCCTTAGGTCAAGGACTGTCTACAGCTCCTTGTTTATATGGTAATTACTAAATCTTTGTCCATCTTGATTAGCCCCTAGACATTACAATAATAAACAAAGCAGTTAGGAATCATCAGTCACATCAGATTTGAACCAGAAGCATAAAGGCAAGGCCTCATCATCCCTTGTGCCATTCATTCAGTCTTTTTTCAGCACAAGACATTTCCACCTACTCCTTCCCAGAAATCCCCATCTCTTATTTTTCCTTTATGTGGCAAAAAACCAGGTAAGAGAATAGTCTCAAAAGTTCTTGGAAAAAAGTTGTCATCTGAGCCCCTCCAGGTCCAGACGACAACACAAAAACAGAAAAACAGGGGAAAAAAAGAAAAGAGTGTCTAGTTTGGCAAAAAGTTTTGATCAAAACAGCTGCAAGGATTAGATCTGGTTCACTGTCCTACAGAGGTAAGAACTGGACAGTGGCTCTTTATGATTTCACAGCCCTCTGTGTAGGCTGCCAAATTAAGTATATTTTGGATGAAAGTCTGAAGAAAGAGCTGGCATCAAAAAAAGTTTTGGTGTCCACTTCCAGCTCTAATAGTTTTCTTTTAATCTTTAGCCAGGGCATGGGAAATACAGTCCTCTTTCATTAAAAGTATTTAAGTGATCATCTGTTGGACTGTATGTGACTTGATATTTGCCCCTTTATGGGATGAATAAGCTGCATGGAATCTGGTTATAAGCTGAGAAGTCGCCATGGAAATTTTTACAAAGTTTCTCTCCTCTTTACCCCCCCAAAAGTGACTTTCATTTCTAGAACTACTTCTCCTTCTTCTGATGGTACATGAGGAGTAAACCAAGGAGAGCATATATCTACCTGGAATAATACCTAAAATTCTTCAAGGTAGTCCTACTGTATTTTAGTTCCCTAAAGCTCTCTTTCACTGTCATGTGGCCATCTAAGTGATTTTCTGTGTCCTGTTGTATGCTTACAGATAGAAAAAGGAAAAAAATAATTGTTTACTTTCAGCTGGTGCAATAGAGCTTGAAATAGTAAGTGAAAGCAGATGATGAACAACCAAAGTCTCAATACTGTACATTGGTTTTGCAGGGTTTTTTCCTAGTTCTTTTGAAATCCACACTCCTACCCCCACATACACGTGGCAGTGTTTGTAGATTTTGAGCCCTGGGAGTGTTAGCAGCTGAGTCTTGTGTAACCTTCCCACTCCAGGGCGGGAGCTCCTCAGCTTGTGCAGCTAAACCACTGCTGGGCACTGGTCAGTGTGAAGTGAGGAGACCACGGGAAAACAAACAAGCAAAAACCAGTGTCCTCTGGAAAGTATTGCCAAATAAATAGACAAAAGACAGGGATTTATTTGCTGCTAAGTGACATCTTAAATCAAATACTGAAAGACATTAAAACTCTCAATATTATTCTCTGCAAGGATATTATACACTCTTCTGTGACATGGTGCAAATGTCAGGGGCTGAAGGACAGCTTGTCCATCTAAACTTGGTTTGCAAGTTTCAGTCTGATGATACAATTTTCACTTTCTGTTCTGTGACTCAAATGAATTTGCAGTTTTCTCAGCTTTCTGTGTTCAGGCTCAGAGGTGGCTGTGCTTTGATGATAAAAGCAATACTTAGTTTTTACACAATATCTGCCATAAGTAGAAGACAATGCACTTCACAAAATAGATCTGTATCATTACCCTTTGACGTAAGGGAAAAGTGAGGCTTTTAGAGGTGAAGAAATTGGCTTTTGATTATTAGAGTATGACAAGCTTTTTTTTTCCTCAAGGAAGATTGGAGCATGCTAATTATTATTTTTATTTTTTACTTTTGCAGTAGATCTGTCCTGATTTTTGAGTAGGCAAATACGTGGTTCTTGGTGATTGTGTGAAAATCACTGAATGCTTCTTTCTCTTTATATTCCTGTCTATTGAATATATTGATGATACTTTGATTGTAATTTTAAAATTGATGATAGTTCAAAGCAGAATAATAAAGTTGAATTTAGAGGTAATGGTGAAGTACTGCAAGACCTTTGGCTAGGAAGTATTTACTGACAGGCAAGGCAATATTATTCATATGCTACAGTATTCTGGACTGCTCTTAAAATACTGATACTAAATCCAGAAAGCCATGACTGACTGCTTACATGAGCCTTACTGGATTAACAAGGTAAAGGGAACTATGTTTTTTTAAAAATCACTTTTTTATCGCCTCCCATGCTGCTCTGCTGTGACAGTGACAGTTCCTACATTTACAGCAGAATCGTGGTTTGGATATTCCCTAAATCAGATTTCACCTTGATAGCAGATTTGTAATGTGCTGAGTTGCTTTCCTCAAATGGAGGTCCCGGAGCTGGAAAGAGGCAGCTGCACTGCACCCAGCCAGTGGTAAATACTTCTAAAAAGCATGTCACTGCAGTCATTCATCTATTCCTCATCTCCATATAACCTCCCCTAAGTTTCTTCTGCAGATCTATGCTGGTGCCACCAGCTTGCCCAGATGTCCCTGTTCTCTGCTGGAACCTCACACCCACCTACTTCCCTTTCCTGAAACAGGGTGCCAAGGAGCATGATGGATCACACAAGTCCATGCCCAGACATCTGTTTGCTTTCTGTTTGGAAAAACAGCTTTTCACATTATATAGCCCAGTGTGCATGTCTTCAGACATCCGCAGTGTGTCTGTAATGTGACCATTACAGGAGTCTCATGTTGGCAGCACTCAACATTTTCATCAGCATTTCAGTATTGAGAGTTCTGAGTGCTCAGGACCACAGGATATGAAGTGGTCACTCATGAGAAATGTGAAGGGAATTAAGGTGTGTGACTGTGATGGGATGCAAACTTTTAACAGTGTCTGGTCCCTGGTTTTCACTGTGAGATAGCCATAAGGGTGCAGGGGAAGAGTCAAAGGGCTGTGAAATAAATGTTCCTGACGGGTGTGTATGTTTCCCTGTGATCAGAAATTCTTGGCCACTTTCATAAGATTTCCTCAAGAAAGAAAGGCCCCTCACAGCAGAGGGGTAATACATAGGTCATACATTTAATAGGCAGGGCCAGCATCAGCTTTTCTTGTTTACATGGCTCTCCCCAGCTTAGCCCTTCGTAGAAGCAGAAAGTAACCACTGCGTGCTTTTTCCATTGTGTTTTCCATTAGGCTTTGATCACAATTACTTGTTGGGCTGGTGTGCAGTGATCTCTCACCTGCTTCCTTTTTCTCTGCCCAAACTGAAAGATGGAGATTAAGCTTGATAACAGCTCTCATGTGGTGTCAATGGACACCCTAAAGGATCCCACCTTGTCAAGAACTGTGTAACTCTGGTTTACAGGTGAGGGATGTACAAGGGAAAGGAGTAGGAAATTTGGACAAAGCTGACCTCAGATGTTTATTTTGTCTAGAGTATAAGGATCAGTTTTCTGAATAGAGCAACCACTGGACCAGATGGTTTGCTCTGCTGTTACTCATATTGAGGTCAGGGATCTGTGGAACCCTGGAGGGGATGAATTTTACTGAAGGCAAGGGATGTCTCCTAAGGTTTCTACTGCAAATCTGTGGATTTGGACCTACCAGCAAGAGGACTAACTAGCCCAGAAATCCCTGTCCTTTGCTGGCTCCCTGCTGGGACCTCACACACACCTACTTCCTGTCTTGAAGCCAAGGAGGTGTGAGGACAGTGGGGTCTGCAGGGAGGAATCAGCTGCTCTGTGGACCCCAGGCAGTAGACAGATTTTGATACTTAAAATAAAGAGGACAAGAATGAGCCTTTCCACTGTGAAGCTGGAGTGCTGGAAAAGGAAGGCAACTCCTGTTCCTATCTGCAGTCCTTTGAATTCTCATTAATCATTCCCTCATTTGCCTTTTACAATGTCAGCCCTAGAGATCCCACTAATTTTTCCCTATTCTCTTCTCTGCACCCTCAGAACCTACTTACCACCGAATATTTGAGAGTTGTGCATACCATGGAAAAATGTCCAATGATGTTTTAATGAGTTTCTTGGTGTATAGTATGTTATTTTTATTGCTTTTCCTTTGAATTGCCTTATTCCTCGATGTTGTTATGCACAAGAAAATGACTTTTTTTCTTTTTGTGAGAATGTTCTGCCACAAATGAAGCTCCAAATGTAGGAAAATGAGTCACTACAATCCCAAATCTAATAAGAGAATATTGGGAGAACTAATGCTTCTCCTGTGGAAGTGTTTTCCATAGGGTGAGGTAAAACTGTCATCTAGTGGTCATAATCTGTTCCTGAATTATTGTTTTCATTTGGATATAGCCAGAATGTTTCTTATTCCCAGGATGAAATATACTGAAATATACCTGAAAATACTAAGCTAGAAAAAATATGTGTCTGAAAGGCTTTGAGGTAGAGGGGAAAACCCTAGAATCTTTTGTAAAGAATAAACAAATCTGTAACTTCGTGCAGCAAAGCTGTGAACGCCCCTTTTCCTCTCTCTCCCACAATTTACCACAGTGACATATAATTTTCTGCCTTACTGAACAGCTGTGGGAGGCTGAAGATCAAGATAACTGAAGCTAAAGAAGGCCATCAAAATAACCTCTCTTAATAGGTGTCCTGCTACAGTCATTTTACAAGTCAGTCTCAACTACTCTGCAACAAGCACATTGATGCTATCAGAAGAGAGCTGACTGTGTGTATCTCCTCACTTTGAGCTTATTTGTGTACCAGTGTTTTGCAGCTACTGATTGGTAAAGGTAATGCTAACACCTACATATTAACAACTGGAGTTCAGTGAATAAATGTGAAGAACGGCAGGACTGGTATGTGGTGTAATAAGAATATGTCCTTACAAAAAAGGAAAACTGGCAGAGCAAAATGCAGTGTCATGAGTTTGATGACTCAAAGGCTGGAATATTGCTGCATAGCATTAGCACCTGCATCTAGTACCTGTGATACTGTGGACAGAAGAAGCTGTGATTCTCAGATTTTTTAATGGAGAAATTCATGTGTACTACTGGGTGGGGAAGCTTTTATGCAAGCTGTTATCTCCTGGAGTGAATTGGCTAGTATAAATCTTAACACTTAGCAAACAAGCTTCCTGTCCAGTTTGGTTTACAGATTCTGTTTATAACTTGTATTTTCACAAAGTGGTGGGTCCCTAGTTTTGGATTAGGATTCCTTTATTCAAGGTGCTTTGCAAACTCAGAACTTCAAGATACCATCTGCCTTGTAATGCCTAAAGTTTTAAGCATATATTGAAGGGCAATGCTGACAGAGGCAGATGATCGGGACCACAAGGAAATTACAAAACAGTCTGTATGTAATTAGCAATGATTCCAATATGGCCACACCCTTAAGAATGTGATTTCTATTGAGCAGATGTCATTGAAGAAGTTTAGCGAAGATATTGAATAAAAACGATGAGGTACCTTTCTGGATGTTTATGCAGTTTCCTGACTGAGGACAGTGCTATCTGAGGTAAATGACAAAAAGCATGAGTTGAATTATTTTTAAACTTAACACATGGTCAAAAATAGCTGTCATCTTTAGTCCATCAGAGAGAAAAGATTTCTCAATAGTGAATGAAAGGCTGTGGAAGCCTTTCTTACATATTCATTATGAAATATATTTAGTAGTGAAAATTCTTTGCTTAGTATTTTCTGTGAATAGGTTTTGATCTGATTGCATAGCTTCCGTGCAAATGTATTTTTTTATCTTTCTTTGCAGTTATGACTAAATGCACTGTACAATTTTCTTTCCCTACCAATCAAATATGAATCAGTTTTAATTCTGCTTATAAAGATTTTACATTTTAAAAAATTTATTTTAATAAATTGGGGTTTTTGAAAAAAATTGTTTAGCATTCCCTTGCCAATACACTCATTCTCCAGATTTGCATAAGTACACTCATTCTTTAGATGTGTATGAAGAAGTCCTTGCTACATCTAGAGGCAGAATGCTCATGTGAAAGTCATCCAGTTCTAACATAAACTCTTAAATTTTTATAGCCAATAGGATGAAAATAGAAGGTCCTGGAGTCATTTTAATTCGTAAGTGGAAGTAAGCTGGGCAGAACTGCAGCAGTCACACACCGAACCAAAGGGTTGTGATGGACAGCAGGGTTACAAACTAGGCTGTAAGTAGTAAACAAACACATATGAGTAGGTGACACTGGCAGGAGAACGCAGTTGTAAACCCTTAAAGTAGTTGGGATGCAGAGACTGGGTAATGTCTGAAACACCACTTTTACTGCACTCTGTTATTAGCAAAGCTGTTTGAAGCAGATAAATGATGATATAATGACTTTTCTGCTAATATTTGCAATGTAACTGATGCCTTGAGTTTTAGCTTTTCTATTTTTCTATACTTTTAAATTCTGTATGGCTTACTGTAAAAATCTGAAGTGTCTTATAGCCTGCTAGCTGCTGTTTTCTCATGCTATGATAGACATAACAAAAAAAAAAAACAATCTCTAGGTTTGCTCTCCAAGGACACCCAGACCCAAAATGTGTAAACCAACATCTTGGAGAAGGGGGGCTGAGCTTGGAGAACTTACATCAGTAGCTAAAGTTTTAATTGGAGAATTTTTGCTGATATGCAAATGGACCAAACCTATAAAAGTGTGAAGAACTTGTGACTTGTTGTCCATCTTGGGGTCCATTTTGGAAGTAGCCACTGGTCTCCCCAGGGTGTACCTCTGAAGGCCTTTCAAATAAATATCACCTTTATTCCCTTACTTCTGTCCAGTCTCTGTTTCCAGGTAGCCACTTCAGGCATCATAACCAAATCTTACATGTTGTTGTGATGGGTGATGAAGGGCTTGACCTTGTTCCTGTGAAACTATTTCCAATTAGGTGGGCCCAGGAATTGATGCATGTACAGAAGCTGTGTTCAGTCTCGGTATTTGTGGTGCATCCATTTTTTAGTACTCCACTGCTATCTTAAAGAATAGGTGAGCAGCTACTTTATGGATGCACAGCAGCAGAGAATCTGCCGACGTGCAGAGCATGTGAGCTGGGTGCTTGGGACTCTACAGTCATAAGATAACTGTGATTGTTAACTCCCTCTTTAGAGCAGGAATGGCAGCTATAGACTGTCAGGAGACTGAAACATGCGTGTGAAGATAAAATATAGCAGCAAAAGTGCAAGATGCAAATTTACCAAAATTAAATGTTGCAGCATGAGTTACAGCATTGGTAAATGTGGTTAAAGCCAAAACCTTTATGTACGGGATGAGCTGAAAAGCTGCTGACTTTCTTCCTGTGACTTTGCAACATGCTGGGGAGTTGAGAGGGCAGGCTGGCCCGACTGCTAAGAAACAGCCAGCACAGCAGTTTTGTGTGGAAGTTGTCTGCACCACAACAGCAGCACAGTGCAGAGAGGAGCAGCAAGCATCCTGACGGAGACAGAGGAGTGCACGAAGGGACTCTCTGCCTCAGACTTCTGTGCTGCTGAGGACAAAAATGCACTTGTATATGTTTGTGTACATAAGACTCTTAGCTCAATACTATTTATCACAGTCACAAACTAAAATCCTGTTTTCTGCCCATTGCGGGTCTGAATGTGGAACAAAGTAAAGGACAAAGAAAATAATCATCCAATTAGCAACTTAGCAATGTCCAGGTCTGGAACTTACGTGATTTAGCTCAGTGTGATAGGCCTGTGAAGGATCATAAAACCCTACAGCTAGACAGCACGTTAGCAGGTGATACACTTCTGTAAATATAATATATTGCTTATAAACTGGCAACAATCTACCTTCAAGAACTGATGAACCCCATTTATGAACACTGAACAACATAAACCACTTTCCAGTCCACAGAAAAAAGCCTTAAGAAGGACTGGCACTCTATTTCCAAGTGGGAAAAAATATCACTGGTCAGTATTACATATATTTTAAGTGGGGAATTTCAGAGGATTATGCCTGTGTTGACTGGCTCTCTTCCTTGGTCAGTCACTGGAAACTGTAGTTCCTTTAAAAGTTGTTTGTAGCTGCTTGATATTCAGCTTTGATCCCTTCCACTCTAAAATGACATGCAGAAATGGAGAAAAGTAATACTTGCATGCAGAGAGCACCTGGACAAGAGTGGCTGTTTCATAGCTGCTAGAGTGAGAGTAAATAACCAACTGTATCAGTTTACATGAGTAATATATTTAGGAACTGCAATCAGTTTAGAAGTCTGTTTTCCAAGCACTATGTCATAGCCCTTGGGAGCTTAGCTCAAAAGAAAGCTCTAGCAATATGTGTCAAAAGACATTTCTAAATCTAAAGAAAAATCCAGTTCTTCTGATGCTACAATCAGACCAAGTACCCAGTCAGTCTTTTAAAATACTGAAATAAGAAGTAGCCAACAGAGGTTTATAAATATATTTCTTTACTCTTACTGTAAAGTCTGTTCATACTTTAGCTAGAAAGGCATCAGTCCAAAAAGTTTGAGAACTGCTCTTCTATAGAGGACAATTTATTTTACTTATTCCCAAAGGATATTTTGTGAAGGTGAGAATAAGTTACCTCAAAATGAGACACAATAAGATATAGAAGCTAATTTACATACAAAAAAGTGAACTTGCAAGTACATTGAAAAGAATATCAGTAAAATATCTAGACATACAAATGGAAAAAACTTCAATTGTGGTAGTTAAAATAAATACGACTACAATTAGCAAGCATTTTATCCTTTTGTAGATTATTGCACATTTATAGAAAATATTTTTGTACTTGTTCTGTTTTGTGAAATATTTCATGATTGTTTTTGGTAAAAGTAGCCTATGGGTTTTGAGTAACAATTATTTTACAGTATCTTAATGCTTATACTCTTAAGAAAGAGAGGAATGCCATATCTTCATAGAATCTTATGGAAAAATAATCATACCAGTGATCTGAAACACAGAATGAACATATTTAGTGGAAATCACAAAATCATCAAGTGGTTTCGGTTGGAAGGGACTTTAAAGATCATCAAGGTCCACCCGGCTGGCACTGGCAGGGACACCTTTCACTAGACCAGGTTGCTCAGAGCTCCATCCAGCCTGGCCTTGAACACTGCCAGGGATGGGGCACTCACAGCTTCTCTGGGCAACCTCTTCCAGTGTCTCCCCACAGAAAAGAAACTTCCTCCTAATATCTAATCTAAACCTACTCTCTTTCAGTTTGAATCCATTTCCCCCTGCCCTGTCACTGCATGTTCTTGTAAAAGTCCATCTCTCTCTTTCTTGCAGGCTCCCTTCAGGTATGGGAAGGCTGCAGTTAGGTCACCCTGAAGCCTTCTCTTTCCCAGGCTGAACAATCCCTGCTCTCTCAGCCCTTCCTCATAGGAGAGGTGCTTCATCCCTCTAATCGTCTTGGTGGCCTCCTCTGGATCTGCTCCCGCAGGTCCATGTCCTTCCCGTGCTGAGGACCCCAGATCTGGATGCAGCACTGCAGATGGGCTCTCACCAGAGCAGAGCAGAGGGGCAGAATCCCCTTCCTCCCCTGCTGGCCACGCTGCTTTGGATGCAGCCAGGATCAGTTTGGCTTTGTGGACCGCAAGTGCATGTTGCTGGCTTGTGTCCGGCCTCCCATCCACCCCAAGTCCTTCTCAGCAGGGCAGCTCTCAATCTGTTCATCCCCCAGCCTGCGTTGATACTGGGGGTTGTCCCAACCCAGGTGCAGCCCCTTGCACTTGGTCTTGTTAAACCTCATGACATTCCCATTGGCCCTCTTATCAACCTTGTCCAGTTTCTTCTGGATTACATCCCATAACAGCATCTCAAAATACTGGATATGAACCTAACAAGTGAATTAGTCATGCTAGTGCAGTCTCTTTCTTAGTGGATAACCTTCTGAATTTATCCCTTATTTCCATTTTCAAAACTAAGTCTTCCCTACCATTATCTTCTGCTATTTGAGGTATTCAGTGATGATCAGTACTCAGTACACTAACATATTAATTAGAAAAAAGTGGCTGTTGGTGGAAGAGTGTTTCATTTTAGTTGAGACATAACTCTCCTCTGGTCTCCCAAATGTGTGTGCATCATAGTGTCAAGTGCATCAAAGTAACTACAAATAACTGACAAAACTAGGGTCTCCAAGGCAAGAACAGCAAAGGGAAGACAGGACACAAGTTCTTTTCCAGGAAAAACTGTTGTGTGTGGTCTGTCACGTCTTCCCAAGTAATAACACATTTTCCCAAGGAAGAAAGCAAAACGGGGGAAAAAAGAACTATGGACTCATCAGCAAGTAGAGGTGTTTGACCAGACCTAGTGGTCTATGCTGCCCCAAAATCTGAAGAAATCCTCTGAGAAGTTTCTTTCTATAAGCAGTCTTCTATAAAGTATCTTTTTCCTTT
Source organism: Aleadryas rufinucha (assembly GCA_013397815.1). NCBI lineage: Eukaryota > Metazoa > Chordata > Aves > Passeriformes > Aleadryas > Aleadryas rufinucha. Next base: position 181,137 of record VZTH01007946.1, on the reverse strand, counting down.
TCCAGTGTTGTTGAATCATTCATGTTTCTATACACAGGTCTTGTGGAAGATTCTGCCCCACTGTCAGATCAGACACTGAGTTGTAAATTACATTTTCCTTCTGCACATAAGTAGTATAAGGTTCCACTTCCATTGTGTCATCCTAGCAAAACAAAACCAAGAACTGTGAATACAAGGAGGAGTTTAGTTTGGCAAAACTCTGCAAATCTTTCATCTGGATTGAAGAAAATAACTGGGAAATAGTGCTTTCATATTTATTCCTCTTCAACTAAATTAAAAAGAAACAACTCTATTGCTTTTTCACCTAGGTACATGGATTGCTGTTTCTGTCAAAGATTTGGAGGGTAAAGCTAAGGTATTGTTTCACTTGCCTCCTTTTTGTCCCCTTTTTACTCTACTTATTTTGGCCTGGAAAAAAAATTGTATTAGGTTCTAATTCTCTAGAAAGAGCAAATAACATGCTGGAGTCTTGACCGTGATTCATTCCTCATCAGTCTGCAATTTCAGTCTACAGACATGCTAATAAAAGTCAGGTGATATGATAGCAAGAACACTGGTACTTAAAACCATTATTTTACATTAATGCAACTACGTCTGTCAGCAACAACTGGGAGGTAGGAACAGCAGGAATAGTAATAACTAGAACTGACTAAATCTCTTCAGAAACTGAAGCATCTTTTAAAGTTGATGACAGATTTTGAGCCTAGTGTATACTGTGGGTGCACAGATACAATATAATTGTAGCACATCTTGTCTGCATAGAGATGATGTTATTTGGATTTGGCAGCAGAGAACAGAGACAGAGCTGATGAGTGAATTGCTCAGCTACACAGGAAGCTTCTAACAACACAGGGAATCCAGTAATATCTCCCAGTTTGCAGCTCAGCACTCCTTCCATCGTCTTGAGTATGATTGTTTCTTTGATTGTGGATTGACCATGCAAGAAAAAGAGTGGCCTTCAAAACTCTCACATTATCATTCTGGACACCAAAAGAGATATTATTTTTCTCTTGGCATCTGTTAATCTTGTTGCTTAATCTTCTTGTTCTCTAATAGTTTTCTTAATATTCTCCAACCCAAGCTATTGCCTCCCTTCCTGATTATTATTTGGAAAGAAGTTGTGGTCAGAGTATCTGATATGATGAGGGAAATGTTTTGGGACTCACTCCTTGTTAAGATTAAAGGATGGCAGTAGCTGAGTGTTTGCTGTTGGAACACACCTCTAGTGTTTGCTCCAAGCCAAAACTGTGGTGAAGATAAGCTTTGTTTTGTCCTATAAAGAGCTAAGAGTAAATATATAAGACATGGTAGGACCTGCTGAAAGCAGAGAGTAAAAATCTAATGTTTTCCCTTTACTGATCGTGTTTCCAGGGCTATCAGAAGATCCATGATTTGGTGATGTTCTAATTTGCATCATTCTCCTTACCTGTTGGGAATATGTAGGAGCAACTTCAGCAGGCTCGGTTTTGTGGCATGACCTGTGAAAAGGAAAACAAGTATTAAAGCATGTTTGGCTGGATCACAGCTTGGTTTCTTTGATCAAAAGCTTATGAAACATTTCTTTTTCTTCTCTTCAAGAATAAAGCTTTCTCATGTTTCTCTCTCCTTGACTTTTGATCCTAAAATTACAGCATGCTAATTTTCTTAAGAGGTCTTTTCTCATGTTTGTGGGAGCTTGTACATAAAATGGAAGCAAAAGATTAAAATCAAAGCCCTTTGTAAGGATATACATTGTGTGCTTAGTGGAATTGTATTGAACTAATTCATCACCTGAGAGGGAAAAGGCCTGAGAGAAAAACAGTTTATGAACAAGAAAATGAGGAACATAGCTGAAGTTTTCAGTACAGGTGCTAATTCAGCTTTCCACTGCACAAATGATTGCTGTTGATTTCCTTGGAACTACTTTTTTTTTCTTCATGGGAAATCCTAAAGGGGCTAGACTCCAGCTTCAGCCAGGGGAATTTTTCATAAATACAGATACAATCTGCTGACCCTTCTGTTCATATGGCAGACTGGCATTGCTCAGTCCTCTGGCATTTAGCAGAACCTATTGGGCAGCAGAACAAACACCCTGATCTAACCAAGAGAGACACTGGCAGACTATGACAGTATCTGAAGAACAGTTTTACTCTCACAGATTCCTATTAGAAGGAAGAGTTCCCCTTTAGCAGGCAATGCAATGAGGGTCCTCAGCCAACTTCTTCCCATTTATATTTTACTCAGGTGCATTATTCCATGAAGCTGTGTGAAGATTCCACAGAATCATATGATTTCAAGACACAGTCAGTACTTTAAAATTTCTTCTAGCACTAGACAATATTTCCTTAGCATCTTATCATACATACATACCTATCACTGTGGAACTTGAAATAGTAAATGGCAGCCAACAAGATTATAATGATCAGAACACAAGGAATGGTGTAGACATAGCGGATAAAGCTGTATCCCTCTAAAGACAAAGAGACAGTCTCAGTTATATCTTCTTACTTCTCAGTTTCTGTATTATTTCATTAGAAGATTAAAGTTGTTTTAGCACATGCACACATTTTCAGCGTGCTTGTAAAAGAAATAGAATGTCCTTCAGCAGAAGAGAAAGTCAGTAATGAAACCTGGCTGAGAAACACAAATGGAGTCTGTGTCAGAGACAGAAGTAGATCTCACAAATCTCACAGTAAACATTCATAATATATTTTCACTAAGCCACACCTGAGCTCCTCTCAAGGACTCAGCTTTTCTCAGTACTCGTGTGTAGTTCTCAAAAGCAACAAGAAAACAAAAGACCAGAACCCAAGGGTCATACAGTGTCAGACATTCCCAACATGGAATGAAGTAATTTATTTTTTTCTGCTAGCCAAACCAGAGTTGATTCTCTTTCTCTTTCTTACCATGACATTTAAATTTGCATCCAAAAAAACCTGCTGATATTCTCATTCCAAGTTATTATTTAATCACAAAGATCATGACTGCTTTTTCTCTGTTTCCAACTGCATTTCCACTACCAAAAGAAAACTACGACATTTATATATACCCCTCTTAGGGAAGAAACCATTAGGAAATAGTGTCCAGAATACAAACAACCTGGTGATGTTTCTGGGCAAAGGCAGTTGGGGATGATACCCTTGTCTTTGCAGGACTTCACTGAAGCTTTCTACATCTTCTAGAGATTTTCTCTCCTAGAAGGAACAAGAGCTGACAAAGCTGAACACGGTTTGAACACCAAACATACAAAGGGAAGCTCACCTGAGGAATAACAGGCTATGGACTGGTTCCAGTTCCCAGCTGGGTGGGACACCATGCAGGTGGTCACGTTGGTCACGTTGGTCACACTGGTGCTACCTGCTGTGAACCTGCTGAGAACAGTCACTGTCCCGTTGTCGTGGCCTTTTTCCTCTGCAGTGGAGCTGCTCTCTGGGACCCACGAGAGCTGAGCCGGTGGCTTCCCCGCCGCTGCCTCGCACACGGGGCTCCCCTGCTCATCACAGAACAGCCTCGGCCTGGGGGGGACTGCAAAGCACCAGCAAGGGGAGATGCATGGAGTTAGTCTGGCACAGCTGGGCTGGGCTCTTCTTGTTCTCTACCCAAAATGAACCCAGTGAAAAGAGGAGGATAAGTTTGGAGGTGCCATCCCATCCCATCCCACCCCACTGCAGTGACATGGGCCCAAAGCACAAGAGACAAAGACTGTCTCTTTTTTCCTCTTGCACAGTTTTCCCCCTTTCATGTGAGCTTCACTACAGCCATTCATATCCTCTGTTAGTACATGGGAGATTGCTTCACATCTGTCATTTCTAACTAGACAATAAAAAAAGGGAAAGAAAAAGGGAGAAGGGTTTTGGGAAATAAGGAGAAAGGAGACATGAAGATACTATTAATGAAATGCATGACAGTTTGTCCCACCAAGAATTATAGAATCCTAGAATGCTTTGGTTTGGAAGGGACCTTAAAGATCATCTGGTTCCAATCCCCCTGCCATGAACCCTGTGGTGCACCTTCCACTAGTCAAGGTTGCCTCCAAGCCCCATCCAATCTTGCCTGGAACACTGGGACATCTGCAGCTTCTCTGGGCAACCTGTTCCAGTGCCTCACTACCCTCATAGTACAGGATTTCTTTCTAATAGCTAATCTAAACCTCCCCTCTGTCACCTAAAAAAAATACTCCTCTTTTTACTGCACATTTCTTACCCAGCACGGCCAGGTGGTATGTCGTGGGGAAATTCCCCTCTGTTGATACCTCTTCGCAGGTGTAATTTCCCTCCTGGGCTATTCCCACTTGCTGTATCTCAAGGGCAGGAGCCGGACCTGGTATGAATTTCCAGTTTATGTTGTCATGGCAATTTGTTCTGTTTGTCATGTTCGTATCAGCCCTGTATACCAAGGAGCAGAGGCCTCCAGCCTTGGGGTTTATTGTCCATCTTAGCATGGTTATAGTTCCTTTGAGAGGGCAGGTGAGCACTGAGCTGTCACCTACAGTCACTGTCACTCTGTTGTTCCCTGAAGGAGAGAAAAAAAAGAACATGTGACAAGGTGGCCAGGGATGTCATAGCCTTGGAGGTGTGGTCTGTACTTCACAAGGAGATGTCTGCATGGGTACACGCCAGCATGAGGCCATGACTGTGCTCATCTGCACGTGGTCTGTCATCTCTTATTACAGCTGTAGATTATGGAGCCAGTGGCCTGTCACAGCCAACCCTCACAATTCTATCAACAAATATCCCACTGGGGATCATCTTAGTGGATAAGACTGGATACTGGAGGAGGACCCTACTCCTGCCCATTGTCTTAAGCAGTTCCACATCCAGAGTGTGCTTCTATCAGCAAATCCTCCAGTGGGTTGCTCACAGGGCTTAAATTATAGAAATATGACTATTGCATTTGGCCACATGATAGTGGCTTTTCTCTGGAACTGTTGCCACCAACAAAGCAAACAACTTTTACTTCTGCATTCATACTAAATCCAACACTGTGGGCAAAGGCCACACAGGCAAATGCCATCTACAACTCTTAGGCATACCACAGGCACAAATAACAATGGTGGAGCTTCGTGTAGGAGGGAAATGATACCTCAGCTTTCTATATATTTTTCATATATTTGTAGGTTTGTAGATTTCTAATACATGGCTGTAGCTCTCAGTACTTTTCCTACCCCTTTTCCCCTACATTTTAGAACAATAAGCTAACATTCTAACACATAGTACACTACATTACTGAAATATTATTTAGTCTTGTCTCTTTAGCCAAGGACATCTTATTTTCTTTTACCACATACCCTAGACATAAAAAATATGGGTCTAGAAACTGCGGGGGGGTGGAGGAAGGTGAGGTGGGGTGGAGTGGTGCTCCAAATAGGGCAGAACCAAAAGGGGGAATTACTTAACTAACTGCTCTTCAGTTGGACACTATTGTTAAATATGCTTATTTGTTAAACTTATAAAATTGTAGAACTCCTGTACCATATATGCATTTTGCCATATTTGCACCTGGATGCCTCCAATTAAAGACCTGCTTTTATATTACCTCCTATATTAATATTGTCTCGAAAGTGTGTTGTTTTGTTTCTAGATTTTGAAGGCATCAAAAGGATTTTGCCTTATGTCTCAGGGTTGTTTTATATGTGCATTAGTGTTGCCTACACGTACATAGGCAGCCTCTTTTGTGAGGCACTTGTGAGACTAAGAGTCTGAGGCACAGGTTGTGAAGAGTAGGTGAGGGAATGGAACTTTTGTGTCCTTTGGCTCCTGCTGAAATTAAAAGCAAGCAATCTCTAGAATTCACAACGTGTGTGAATGAAAATTCACTACTAATGAGCTAATAGGAACAATACCCATAGCTGTAGTCCAAACAAACCTCTACCACTTCACTCATTTCCTCTTTTAGTAGGTGGCCATTAAACTTCGGGACCGTAAACCACTGATCTCTCAGTTCTCTTTGTCACTGGTGGAACACGAGTTGCTCTTTCCTTGGGCTGAGTAATGGTTTTAGAGGCATTCTGAAAGCTGTGTGTGAGGAGAAACTCAGAGTACTACTTTCAAAATATGCATTAATCTGGACAGGCAGCTGAAGTTAACCAATCTGATTGGTGCTGACAAATAAGTTTTTCACAAGTTATTCCAAAAATGTTAACATCCTCCCCAAACCTTACAAGCAGATACACTAAAGCAGCAATTGAAAGCTCATCTGGAATATGCAAAGAATTAGAAGATTTAGTTTTTGTATGATTAGTCAAACCCTTGTCAGCCTTCCTTCATGGTACCAGACGTGATTTTGTTGGGTTTTGCTACCCCCTACCCAGATCTGGAATTATATTATTTCTGCTGTCCAGCACAATGGGAAGCCCAGTTCCTGAACATTCACAATGCTATAAGAAGTGGTCTTAATGGGCATCAACTTTAAGTAGTTGGTCAAGTATTACTATTAGCCTCTTTGGGAAAACTACAGTTGGTTTTACCTTAATAATATTGTCTGAAACTTTATTATCTTCTTGAATCTGGGTGAATGAACCATTCCAGCTCAACCATTTTTGCTTCTGTTTGACTGTTTTCTTGGGAAATGATTGCTGACTTGCAAAATGAACACAGTTCTCTGCATTTTAACTTCTTATATATTCCTTTAAAGGTTTTTGCCTTTTCATTTTGAGCATTAAGTATCCTTTTGGTGAAGACACTTCAGCTATTAAGAGTGTTCTGTCATGCATTATTACCCCAGAAGTGTTTTTAAATGACAAGTATTTTTCTCCTTAGTGGCATTCCAAGAAAATGTGAGGCACGTGTTTTAAACTCAGATGATTTTACCAGGAGTGGAACCTAAAGAAGCCTTTTGTCTCGTGATAGTTTCTGGATGAGTTCAATGAGTGTCTGTGAAAATTGGAGAACAAAGTGTTTCCTCTCCTAGTTTAACATTGCTGAGAGCCTCAGAGCTCCGAGTCACGCAGAGTATGGCTGACCTCATCTGAAAATGACTAAGCAAACCCAAGCACTCAAACAAGCCCATGTGTTGGAGCTGGGTTTTTTTTGGATGATGTTTGAAAACGTTCAGCAAGAATGACAGTGCTGTACATATTTAACTGTGTACACTTTCATTTACATATTAAAGCAGCATCATTTTATTTGTCTTTCAACTCAACATCTCCTTAGCAGCTCATTGCAACGTAAAAGTTCCCCAACATAATGGGTTTTCATGCTTCAAGGCTGTAAAGAAAGAGGGAGTGAAAGTGGTGCTTTCTGCCATGCCTTTCTGTCATATTCTCCTCTGAATGAATCAGGTACCATTCACTTCAAATAAGAAACCACATCAGTCAGCTTAAAATCTGCTGAATCAAGTTTAAATACAAGTTTAGGTTTACAGAAAATTTGTAGAAGGCTTATGAAATCCCCTGTATCTTGTTATTAATTCAGAAGGCTCTTAGTAAGGCAAGAGCTTTTCCCCAGATGGCAGATTATCAGTAAAAAATCTTCTTGCTTATCCTATCCACACAGCTTCCTAGTTTTGCAAAGGTGCCTTATTAAAAAAAAAGGTTAAACTTTTTACTTTACTGCCCTCTTTCATTGCTAGAGTGCAGGTAAGCAGCATTAGTGTAAATATTAAGTGTGAATTTTCTTCCTTGATTTGCTTTTTTTTTTTTTTGTACCTGCTGCTGGAAGCATGATCTTTTGATATCTTTTACAGAAGAATGTGTCTGCTAAAAATCCTTAAGGGTTTGGTGAATTTGTGTTTCTGAAGTAACTTTGAAGTGACTTACAAGCAAAATAGGACTGGGCCTGGGTAATACTTGATGGGGAGCTTCCAAACCATGAAGAATAATGTCATCCATTTTCTTAGCAGTTTCTGGTGAACTTTCTATTTCAAGCTAAAATACAATCTCAGTAAATGTCAAAATTTGTTAGTTTTTACCACAGAGTGAGCTTTATTTAGAAGCAATCCAAAATGTATATTCCCAGAAATTAATATATAAATAACTATGGGATCCCGAAGCATAAAGGATGTTCTTTAAACAGAAATTATCCTCAGCCCTATCCTGTCCTTCCTGGTCAACCTTAGCGTTTTCTTCAGTGTGGAGATGTTGCTAGGACCTCATGTTGGACTGAAGTTGGACATACTCTGCTTTCTCCAATTTCTCTGAGCATACCAAAAGCCATCTAAGAATCTAAAAGTATATTTTATTAGAACATAAATCAATATGCTAGAAAAGGACCGTTCTGCAGGGAACACAGAATTGCTGGTTGTACTCATGAAAATAAAAGACATGAAAATAAATCTCCTGTGCTTCCTCTACCCCTAAAAAACAGGTTCTTTCCCTCAGTCCTCTTTTCTACTCCACAAGTTTTGTTGACTTGTCAGGCTGCACATTTTTTACATGACCACATCTGAGCTCTTTTCCCCTCACATCCATGACTTTTTGTGGGTCTGCTCCAATCAAGCCCTTTGTCAGGGCTCCTGATCTGCTTTCTTTGTCCTCCTTATGCTGCCTGCCCCAGCCTGCGCTCTTGGATATGTACTCAGCAGCTCTGAGGGAAGACTCAATCTCCCCTTCCCTCTTGGAATTTCACTAAACCTAGAGGGTGTATGTCTACTCTGCAGGAGAACTAAACAAACAAAAATATTTATTGTGGTTTAATCCCAGCTGGCAACAAAGCCCCACACAACTGCTGGCTCACTCCTGCTCACTCCCCCCACAGTGGGATGGGGAGAGAATCAGAAAGGTGAGAAAATTGATAGGTTAATAGGTAAAGAAAAGCCATGCACACAAGCAAAGCAAAACAAGGAATTCCCAAGGGCAGGCAGGTGTTCAGCCATCTCCAGGAAAGCAGGACTGTATCATGCATAATGGTGACTTGAGAAGAGAAACATCATAGCTCCAAGCATCCCTTCTTCATTCTTCCCCCAGTTTTATGTGCTGAGTTTGATGCTACATGGTCTGGAATATCCGTATGGCCAGTTGGGGTCAGCTGTCCTGGCTGTGACCCCTCCCAGCCTCTTTTGGACCCTCAGCCAACTCACTGGTCATGTGAGAATCAGAAAAGGCCTTGGCTCTGTGTAAGCACTGCTCAAAACATCCCTGTGATGTCAACACAGTTTCCAGCACAAATCCAGCTCCATAGTAACTATTATGAAGAAAATTAACTCTATCCCTGCCAGAAACCACCATAGCATTAAAGAGGAAAGGTTCAATGCTGCAAGGGTTTTAATTCAGACCTGTCACCACACCATTGTTTTCTGGAATAGTCTTTCGTGCTGTAAAGTGGTTAAAAGTCATTTGCTGACATTTCCTCTGGGATAACCAATTGCTTTATGACCAGTGCATTAGGGCAGATATATGGCATCCACATCAGCATTTCTCTACTCAAACAAAGGCTCAGAAACAAACCAGCATGTTGCATGCCTACATCTCTCAAGGTGAAACCTCATTTTACAGCTGAGCTGAACTGACAGCTTGCTGTGGCTGAAAAAGGGGATAATCAGTGCAGCAAAGGCCTCATCCTCTGTGAACCTGCAGAAAACAAGTGATGTGAAGAGGTGTGAGCTATCAAGCTCATCTCGGTGCAGTGCTAACTGTAGGATGGTAATTAAATGTCAGCACTGTTAACTATTTCATTGCACACAAGAGAGATGAAATGAAAGGTCATATATCCACATATTTATTGTAAATAACATCTCATTTTCAGTCATGTTCTTCACAAATGAGTTGACTCTGGAAAACAGCAATCATTTTTTCATTAGCCAGAAAGAGCAGAGCTCAGGCAACCAGGAGTACGTGCTGTCTGTCACGTAGATGTGGAAAACAGATGAGTCCGGTTCTGGGAGTTCTGTACAGCACCAGGCTGAACCATTTTATTTTGGTTATGAATGCAAATCCCTTGTGAACAGGTTTCACCTTGGAGACTCATCTGACAGTAGCAGGCCTTTAGACTGAGGTCCTCCAATTTGACTCCAGCCTCTGAAATCTAATTATGCCATCCCTCATTGTCTCTCCTTGACTATTGAAGAAGACTTCAAGCCATGTCTGAGAAGGTTCTCAAGCTCTATTGCAGTGCATTGAGTGCATATTCCAACACAATGACAGATTCCACTCTTATGTTTGAAAATGAACATATCCTCTCTCAGGAAAAAACAAACTCGGTTGAGGAGTTCACATTTGTGTTTCAAAAATGTGCTGGTTATTGTTGTCATGGTACAATTACTGTAATTTGAAAAGACTGGGGGAAAGACTTTGCTCCATTTTTTTCAGTGTGGTTTATGTAGTGTGTTTGACAGCTCTCACGAATAACTGGTTGCACCAGCTTCTTTGCAGTATCACTTATTTAGTCATTTCTCCTGTTTCTCAGAGACTTTCTCACACTAAAAGAAGAAAGATTTTAAAAACAGGAAAATTTGATGGTGAAGCCACTAAACTTTTGAGGGGAATCACTGCAAAATCAGAGACAGCCATGCAGGTTGAAAGTGCTTTTGGTTGCTTTCAAACATGAAAGATTTCCAGCCTCTGTTATTCTTTATAGCAGGTTTTAAACCACAGTAGAACTTTTTATTGCCTCAATTTCCATGACAGCCTCTTGCAAAATTTAACTGTTAAAGAGTTTTTTGCACTATAAAGAGACTGCTTTACTTTCTCAGACATATTTCTCAGACATCCTATTGATTCTTTATTTCTTAAAGTAACAATTTACCACAGCATTTTGATCGATCTTCCCCCTACACCTCCTGCAGATATTAAACTTAGAGATACAATGAACTGAAACAATTATCATACCACAGCAAATGACTAACTGTATCTTGGAATGAATGTAGTATAGGAGTCACAGCAAGTCATAATCAAAAAGGCAGCACCGGACGCTTGGAAGAGTTCAGATACAACAGTCTGTGCTCTGCATCTGTTTTCCCCCTCTACTGCCACAGAGTTCCTGTGACACTCAGCAAGGCTTGTCTAGAATGAAATGAAAGACAAATAGAAGTGCTTTGTACTAGGGTAGGAATTGCTAACGTACTGACAGGCTCTTATATAGTGTCGTTTTGTGACTGTGAAAACAGAGTCACAACAGCACAGGATGGAGTGTAGGCTAAAAAACACCCCTGTGTTTCGGGTGAATAGTAAGTAGTCAGACTACTTTAATTTTCATTATAGAAATATATCAAATAGCTGACCTAAGCTCATATGACTCTGTTTCTTGAAACTGAGATCACAGCTTTTTCAGGACAGATGTGTCTTTAAATGGACATATTAAAAGACTTATACCTTTATTGCTCGTTTCACACTCACACTGTCCTATCCATACTTATCATTACTCCTTGAAAAGATGTCCTACTCTCATTTCATTCTAGTTAGGCTTTTTTCTTATCTTCAGAAATTCCTTTCTTCCTCATACTCAAATTGTTATTTTGTTCTTCTTTTAACACATTTCTTTTCTGTCACCACTACCATGCCACTTGCAGTACTTTTCTTGCCACCAATACTGTGCCACTCTTTTTTGCCGTTTCATGCAAGCTGAAATAGCAACCTTACACACTTTGTCATTGGTTTTACAATATGAAGTGCTCATAGCATGGCTGGATTTTTTTTAGATTGCAAACTTCAGCGTGACTTTATAGGTTGCAGAGGGCTGAGGACACTGATAGAACTCAATAGTGATCCCAAGGTTTCAGCCTTCCCATTCAAGGTGGAAAATACCTTTGCAGTTGCCAGTTCCTAGTGTGTAATTTTTCTATGATCTTTCAATTCTCTTAAGCTTTCTCCAGTATTTTTTCAAGCAGTCTTTCAAGGCAGCTGATTTTGAAGATGTTAAAAATGAAAAGATGTTAAAGCTCACTTAGGTAGAGACGTGTTTGATACAGTGTCCTCTTGAAAAAAATAAGCTGAAAGAATAAAGGGACAACTGCATGATGGATAAAGAACTGGATTAAGGAGAGAAAGAAAAGGCAGTTAAATGGAGGTGCCAGGTTGAAGGTAGCTTGCTGATAATGTTTCTCAGAAGATGATTTTTTCCGTAATTCTGTTTAACTTTTTTACTAATGGCATTGGCTGTATCAGGAGTGTGTGAGGAAATTTGTTGAAAGCAGGAAGAATACAATGTTGTTAGTGTAAAGAATCGATATGTCACACAAAAAGAACCAGTTGACCTTGATGAGTAGAATGGTAGATGTGTGCTGAAATTCAGCAGCTAAAAATGTTATAATAATAGAAACAGGTAGTACAAAAAATTTTGACTGGAAAGTAGAATACAGAACCATGCCTCAATCAGTATTAAAACCAGCTTTTCAATAAAACGGGTGCTTGTTTTGGTGCTCAAATTGTTTATGAAAAGTGTTTTCTAATAGAATGCCTGCAAAAAAAAAAAGGCAATTTAATTTCATCACTGCAATGAGATCCAGTGATTCAGTGATTTATCCTCACGTAAATAGGTTATGTCTCAATATAAATATGACTGTGTAGAAAAAAAAAAGGATGGGTACAGTTCTTAAATGAAGAAATTAGTTGGTGTTCAAATGATGTGTCAGGGTCATGTAGTTTAGAGAACAAACACTGTTGGCCAAATCCTCAGCTGATAGTAAATCATCACTGAACTTAACCAGCTGTCACATATTATATCAGTCTAGCTGTAAACTTTGAACTTTGCTACTTCTGCACTGTGCAAAGTAAGTAGATCTTTCTCCTTGCAGACTGTGAGCTGGAATGGATGAGAGGAAAAGGGATTTGCTCTGGATGTCAAAGTGCCTTGGGTAGTATTGCCTTCAGAGTAGCACTGTGACACTATGTGTAACAAAGTCCTTCCAGTTCTCACTATAGAAACAGATACAGATGGTTTTATATTTTGTTCTGTATGCTGAACTTGGCCTTTTACTCTCGGCCACATGAGAAGAAAAATAAACCAAGTACTCCTCACTTACGCTTAAGCGGCATTTTCCTACTATTCTAAACAAAAACAGATCATTGACTGCAAACCGTAGGTTGTGTGCCTTCTTTTTCATTCTTTGCAGAGAGCAGATAAGGGGCTGCTGTGAAAACATACTTATGATCTCACTTTTATATTATTAAAATCTCAGCCATACCTTGTTTAGGGCTTATCTTTAGCATGGTAGTTTTCATCCCAGCATTTTCTTATTCAACACCAAGATAAGGCAGCATAAGAAAATCCCCTACGCTTTTTTTCTTATGAATGATTGTACCTCTAACTACAAAACATATCAGCCATAAGTTTTAAATAGCGTGTGTCTCCAGAAGTGCATTCACAGTTAAATAAAATCTGCTTGCTTTGTAGGTCATGAAGTATGTGGTCATCTTGCAAGACTGAACTTCCTTCTTTCCATGGTTTTGAAAGCAGACAAGTTCAGACACGAATGCACTCAGTGCATTTGGACCACAGCAAAGTAAAATGTTAGGATCATAAGGACGTGCTTGGAAGATTGCACTATGGCAATTTAGATGTGTTCTAAGAAAATTTTTGCTCAATTTAATAGCACAGAATTCCTTTTTAAGAATTTGGATGAGAAAAACTGACTGCTTGGATTTAGATGTTTTTAGGGTAAAAGAAGTCAGAATGATTCCAGCACATAGTCCCAAAGGAGCAGCAAAGAAATAGTAAAATGGAAACAAATGTAAGTTTAGCATAATAGCTTTTTTAGGCTATGATTTTTTTTGTATCTGGAGCAAGATTCCACCACAAACTAGAATAGAAGGCAACAGAGACAGGCGCAGTGAAACACACTAGGACAGAGAGAGTCAAAAGGCAATGAAACACTAGTACACTAGTGAAAAAGAATTTACCAGTTTTATTAAGGAAAGAAACTAAATGAAAGCAGTAGCATTCAAGAAAGTTATGTATGCAGGCAAACTTGAACTGTAGCTAGGTTGCTCTGTAAATCAACTTTACTTTTATTCATCTCATACTCTATAATTCCAGCACAATGTCACTGGCTTCAGCTTTTCACTACTGATAAAACTGAACAACCATAGAAAATTGTGTCTCATTACTGATAATGGATTTCTTGCAGCTTCCTGTGAAGCACTTGGAAGCATTTGTGAAGCATCCTACTGTCACAGAACTACAGAGGCAGGACTTACCCAGTCAAATGCTGCAAATATTATTTCAATATAAAGAGAGATTTATGGAATTCTCATGGAAGATCTTGCCTATCCTTACCACTTTCCTTTGGAGCATGTACACAACCACTTGAGGTGTCGTGTGTGCTTAGTTAAACTAGAGAAATCTTCAGAGCGCTACTAAAAATGTTTTAATGCCAAGTCTTTTTCACTGCTGCTACTGAGGCTTGTCACAAAAGGATTTTTAGTATGGATCATGCCCCAGCAGCTTCAGTAGCTTATTATCCAACTCTGCCTGAGGGCAGATATAGGTATGACAATTATGAAGCAACCTCAAGCCTTTTTTCTAAGCTGCCCTATCTGCTGTGGTAAAGACTAACCAGTCACACAAAAACAACACACTAAGGAAATGTTAAGGAAAATGTTAATGGAGATAAAGTCTGGTTACACACAACAGTTTTTCCATTACTTTATTTCTTTCAGAGTATCTTGCTCTAGTCTTCAGAAGGGGGGACATAGTTCCTTCTGAGCTTCATGCAACACTGTGTATGACATACAGAACTAAAATTATCTGGACAGAATACACACATTGGATCAGCTTGACACATTTAGCCTGTAATCTCTGAAGGAAAAAAAGCCCTTGCCACTAGATCTTGCTCAGAAGAGCCACCCTAATATAGAAGCAAACAAGTTTAGGAGCAGTGCTAGCTAAAAACTTCCCATCAGATGTGGGCTGCTTTTTATTGGGTTAGGGGAAGAGGCTTCAGGCGTGAAATAAGATGTTATTGGAACATCTTTTTCTACATTCTTTGAACAGCAATATATTTCATTAATCAAGACACCAACAGGTTAAAATCCAAACACCTTAGGGAGAAAACACCCCACTTTTTGGCATTGGACTTTTTTAAAATATTTCCAGCAAAGTGAACTTTTAAAAATAATTTTTGCCAGTAGGATTCCCCTTTGTGTCTCCATTTTGTTCAACATTCAGTGGTGTATCCGCACTCCTTTACTTTTTGAGCAACTGTATTCAGAAATGTAGACTGTCTCTGGATTATACATATTAATCTGTATGAACTTGAGCAGGTTCCTCAGTATTCTTTTGAGATAGTTCTTTACCTACAGAACAGGGACAGATTTTTTACCACCAGTGTGCCTGTTGTGAGGTTAGTTATCCAAAGTTTAATAATGTTCATGAAGTATTTAAATCTTTTCCAATGGGTAGCACTGAGGTAACCATTTGGGATCCCTTATTATCACTCAAACACATTATAGATGGGTGTTCCATCACTGCCAACAACAACTGCATCTGTTTTGCTTTAAAATATCACAAAGGAGATATTTTTATTTTCTGACCAAGTGGAATGAAGTAACTCATGTCCATGTTCTATCTGTCCATAATAGGAATGGACACATGAATGTTACATATTATTCAGAGATGTCCGAAGTTTAATTTGGATCTCATGGACCTATCTGCCTTCTTCCTCCTATCCAGAAACAGTTTAAGTCTCTGGAACTGCTCCTCAAATCCCTAGTTCCATTATCAAGTCCCTGGATTGCTGTGTGGTGTCTGGAAGAGCACAAGCCCTAAAAATGCAAATGAGCAGTATGTGGGAAACATTAACTGCTGTAGCTAAACTTCATTAAAACTAAGTCAACTACACTAAAAGACAGAAGATTTGGACTGCCATTGCACTTGGCACAAAAGCCTTTCCCACCTTGATACTGGTCATGCCCCTTAGAACGAAATTCCAGAAACTGCTCCCCTCTGTCAGCGCATCAGAGACCTTCCACTTCTCCTCTGAAAGACGCAAGAGATCCCTGCCCTATTTCAGAGTGCCTGCAGCCTCTCTTCAGCAGAAACTACATGTCCAAAAGCTTCAAGTTCACAAACACTTTCCCAGGCATATTGTTAGTATGTCAAAAGGATCAGTTTCTCAGATGATGTGGATTTGGAGGTCTCAGTAAAAGGCTATTTGTGATAAATGGTATATTCCCAGCTAAGGGTCTCTAAATAGTTGCCTACATCTAAGTCACAGGGAAAATGCCTGGCAGTCTTGTGACCACTAAGAAAAGAGGAGCAAGAGTGGATATTGGGAAAGCATGTCTTAATTGTGCTCCATAAATTTTAGCATTTAATAAAAGCCACAGAGTGTTTTCTAGCTTTTATAGAAAGAAAGGACATTTCCTGTTCTTACATCCCAATAGCCAATTGGTCCCAGTTAGACTCACCTGATAATCTCATGACCATGGTGATGGTGAGCAGCACAAAAACATACACAGTCTTCCCAGCAATCTTCATGTTGGTTCCTGCTTTCATGTCTCAGGCAGCTCCGTCACTCCATCCATCCCTCCACCAACTTAACCGTGGTCATGGGGAGCATTTCTTGCCTGCCAGTACATCCTCAGCAGCCAGCATCAGTGTTTCCTCTCCCCCTTTTCCATGCCTCTCCTTTAGCTGTGCATGATCCTGATTGACTGGCTCCTCAAAGCTGGAGAGGTTCCTCCTTCTGACTTTTGAGAGCACTTTTCAGAGCTTCCTGTGCTGAGAGCCCAGGCAAACGCTGAGGAAGCAGGCTGAACAATTCTACCTTCCGTTCATTGGCTCTCCTCAGGAGGCTGATCAGTGAAGATAAACCCTGCAGCAGAGTTCAGAGAGAGTAAAAGCAGAGGAGATTATTCAATGCTGCGTTTAATATCAAAAAGGAAATGCTAGTCTTGGGAAACTAGAGAGAAACTTATTCTTCATGTTTCTCATTATTTTTACTTCTGCTACTTCTTTATCACATCTTTGGCGCTACCTCCAAGAAAATTCTTCCTCATGTCTTTCTCAAAAAAAAAAAGAAGCAGCCTTCCGTCTTCTCTGTAACTGACATTTTCAATTATTTCTCTCCTAAGTACCTACTTAGCATATGGAATTTTACACTTCTCATATATATACATAGCCTTGTGTGAGCTTTCAAGTTCAGGCCTTGCGGACTCTTAAATAAGTTGTAGGTGTACCCTTACTCCATCCCCACCCCTGCCAGCTAAAATATTACAAATCCAAACCTCATTTTTTGCAGAATCTGAAAAAAAATTGTGAATATGGGACAGTTTCCAGAAAACTTGCAGAACGTCTCATTCTGGAGGACTGAAACAAGGACACAGTAAACATTTCTGAAATGAAACACTGATACTTCACATTTAAATGATGCTTTTGTTTAGAAATTGATCTATTTTGAAGGGGTCAGAAATCTGTACAAAAGCCAAAAAATTGAGCAGTTTTTTTTCTTTTTTGGCACAACTGAAATTACATTTTTCTCTGGATGACTGAAACAAAAAATAATCCACTATTATGTGCCCTTAACCTAGTGCAGGCTTCCCGTGGGGTCACAGCCTCCTCTCAGGCGTCCACCTGCTCCAGTGTGGGGCTGCTCCATGGGCTGCAGGTGGATCTCTGCTCCAGTGTGAACCCCCACAAGCTGCAGGGGCACAGCTGCCTCACCATAATCAGCACCACGGGCTGCAGAGGAATTGCTGCTCCAGCACCTTAAGCACCTCGTCCCCCTCCCTCTCTGACCTTGGTGTCAGCAGGGCTGTTTCTTTCACATATTCTCACTCCTTTTGCCAGGTGAAGTTGCTTGGGCATTTCCCTGCCTCCCGCTTAAATGTGTTATTCCAGTGGACGGGCTTTCCAGTGAGCAGCAGTGGAAAAGTTTGCGTGCTGAAATTTCACCAAGTAACACGATGACTTTTATGGGTACTAGAAGCTGTAAAGAAATGAAGCACTCTTTGTGCACAGAGACTTGCTTTCAAAGTTTAAGAACATTCCTTCCTTTTACAAATTTTTTCACTGAGTGCCTTGACTTCTGTACCAGCAAAGATGGAGATACTTTATGGAGAAGAGAGGAGCCAGCCCGTGGGTGTGGTGAGAGTAAAGAAATGGGATGCATAAAGCAGCATAAATGTTGGTACCATGGGAAACATGCTGAGCAGTGAGGGAACACAAATAGGACAGGCAGGAGCTTTGTGTAGATGAGAAGGATTTGGGTAAAGCACATGTGTGTGTTACGTTAGTCCTGTACGGGGTGAATTAAGAGCTGCAGAGTTTTGTGGCTCGTTCTGCTACTGGCAATATTGTAATTTTCCTGAAAATTTCCACAGGAAAATACTGTCTTTGAATAAGAAACTGAGATTTCCTTTGAGGAAAAGCTCAAAAATGTAAGGTTAAATCAGTATTTTGAAGAGAAGCGATGATCTTAAACTGCTTTTCTCTTTTCCTTGTTTATGAATAAAAAATGGAAACAACAGTTATTGTGGTTAAGGACAGGTAATACAGTCTTGCAATCAGAATGTAGAAGAGACTTGCCCATGTTCAGAGGGAAAGGGTGAAGCTGTTTCAGAATGAAAAGTTTATTTTAAATACTTGTCACCAGAAATAACACAGAAATTGAATGTCGCCCACATCTTTCACTGAAAAATATGTTTGGGGGTTGTTTTTTTTCAGAATACCCTTGTGTGGGTTGTTTAAAAAAAATACTGTATCAGTTTCTCCACTTCCTCACTGATATCATAATTTCAGATTTGGGGTTCCCTCTCCTTTCCTAAGACACAGCATTTCCCCAGCACAATTCTGTGGGTCAGTGGTAGAGAAAAGGCCTCAGCTATTGAAAGCTACAAGTCAGAATAGTTAGCAGTGAGGACAGAGACATAAGAGGAAAAGAGAAAACAGATCAAAGTTGGCAGGAAATGAACTGCTCAGGTGCTAGGACTGCACACCGTGTTTGAACTGTACTGATGACTGCAGTCTGATGTTCTGGTAATTTTGTTTGATCAGACCAGTGTTCCAAAATTGTCTGCATTGATGTTCACTGGAACACAGGAGTGTGAATTAAAGTCTTATGTAAACAAGTAAAAGAAAGACCAATAATGATCATGTAAAGAAAATAATGCAAGACACAAATTCAGCTGGATGATCTTGATCCCAGGATCATCTCATTGACTACAGCTTCTTGTGGGAGGAGGATCTGTATAAATTTATCCACTTGATTTTTTAAATTCAGTATAGGATTTTGACACTCCACTGTTCTGAGGTCTTCGATGTGCTGCTATTCACAGTAACACTGGATTACTTATTGAGTATTTACCATTGACCTTGGAATTAGTAATGCATGTGAATAGATATCATAGCTGCATTTTAGACAAGGGCATGGAGAGGAAGAAGATATGTTTATGTAAGTAAAGATAAGAAACAAGGCTGGAGACAGAAACAGGCAAAATGTAAGCAGTGTCATGCCTCAAATATAAAAGAAGTAGAAGAAATCTGATGCAAAGACAAGAGGATATTAAGATGTAGAAAATGTGCAGACTTGTAGCGTACTGGATACAAGATTGCTGCATAAACATTAAAAAAATAAAAGATGCAATGGGATAGGGGAGATTTTGGAAGAGAGCAAACTCTCTTCTAAATAAGAAAAGTCCAACCTTAAGTTGTCATCATGGAAGATCTTTACTATAGAAATTAATTCAGAACCAGAAATTAGACAGCTATGTACTTTGGGTAGGGAAGAATTATTTGAGATGTCATTAAGATACTTTGGAAGCAACTTTCTGGTTGAGCACAGCAGAACTCGGGAAGTGAGATATGAGAAGTGTGTAGCAGGTCATGACAGAAAACAGAAGTTTACCACAAGAAGGGATGAGTAATCGCAGCAGCCTTTTCTCCAAGTTACACACTGAGAGCCAGGATGCCATGACATAGAATTCATAGGATCCTAGAATGGTTTGGATTGGAAGGGACCTTAAAGATCACCTGTTTCCAACCCTCCTGCCATAGGTAGGGACATCTTCCCCTAGATCAAGTTGCTCAAAGCCCCATCCAACCTGGCCTTGTAATACTTCAACAGATGGGGCATCCACAACTTCTCTGGGCAACCTGTTCCAGTGTCTCACTACCCTCACAGAACAGAATCTCTTCCTTATATCTAACCTAAACCTACCCTCCTTCAGTTTAAAGCCATTCCCCCTTGTTCTGTTACTACAGGCCCTTGTAAAGTCATCTTCCAGCTCTCTAGCAGGTTGCTATTAGGAAGGCTGCTCTAAGGTCTCCCTGGAGCCTTCTCTGCTCCAGACTGAACAACTCAAACTCTCTTAGTCTGCCTTTATAGTACAGGTGTTCCAGCCCTCTGATCATCTTGGTGGCCCTCCTCTGGGTTCTCTCCAGCAGGTTCACGTCCTTCTTATGCTGTGGGTTCCAGATGTGGGTGCAGGACTCCAGGTGGGGTCTCAAGGTGAGAATGACCTTGCTTGCCCTGCTGGCCACACTGCTTTGGTTGCAGCCCAGAAAACCAAGCACTACCTGGCTGTGTGCAAAAGGATGTGTTTGACTTTCTGGGCTGCAAGAGCATGTCACTTCTCATCCACCAACACCCCCAAGTCTTTCTCCTCAGGCCTGCTATTGATTTATTCTCCACCCAGCCTGTGTTTGTGCTTGGGATTGCCCTGGCCCAGGTGCAGGACCTTGCGCTTGGCCCTGTTGAACTCCATGAGGTTTGCGCAGGCCCAGCTCTCAGGCCTGTGCAGGTCCCTCTGGATGGCATCCCTCCCCTCCAGTGGGTGACTGCATCTCACAGCTTGGTGTTGTGGGCAAACTCGCTGAGGATGTGCTCAGTCCCACTGCCCATGTAGCCAACAAAAGTGTTAAACTGTCCCAGCCCCTGAGGAATGGCACTCATTGCTGCTCTCCTCTGGGACACTGAGCCGGTGACTGCATTGTTTGAGTGTGACCATCCAGCCAAATCCTTGTCCACTGTGGTGTGGTCTGGGCCTCTCCAGTTTAGATTCAAGGATGTTGTGTGGGACAGTGTCATGTGCTTTGTTTGTACTAGTCCAGGTAAATGACATCAGTTGCTCTTCCCCCATCCACCAATGCCCTCACCCATCATAGAAGGCACTCAAATCTGTCAGGGAAGCCATGTTGGCAGTCGCAAATCACCTCCTTACTTTCCATGTGCCTTGGCATAATTTCCAGGGAGATCTGCTCCATGATCTTGCCAGGCACAGAGGGTGAGGCTGACCAGCCTGTAGTTTCCCTGGGTCTTCATTACTTTCCTTTTTAAAACTGGGGTGGGGGGGTATGTTTCCCTTTTTCCAGTCAGTGGGAACTTTACCAGATAGCCACATATGATCCTGTAAAAGGCCAGAGTGGAACAGAGGATGACCTAGATGAAGAAATAATGCATGTAGAAGAATGAAAGTTGTCAGGATTTCCTGGCTGCATTAATTAGAAACGCAGTGTGTATTTAATGTAAAGGAAGAGAAGAGGAGAGATTGGGATAGCTGAAGCTGAAGCCCAAGACATAGTTGAGGATAAAGACAATACCAACAAATTCAATTAAAGATATGCTTTGAGTAAGTGCCCTTTTCCACACAGCAACAGAGAAACTCAAGCATTGTTTGTTTAAGGTGCTATGAAGCCTCACAGCCTTGCTGGAGACTGAACTTTCCCTGTCTTCTGAGTTCTAAGAGCACAGATCTAGGCTCTGCCTGTGGTTTTCAGTGTGGGTTATTGCAGAGCCATTTTATGTTAATTATCATAAATGTTATCAGATATTATTTGGCAGTCTCTGTGATCTGCTCTGTTTGAAGTGGTTTTACTCAGCTTAAAGTCCTTGCTGACAGTAGATTCCATGCTAATAACTAATTTAACAAGAAGTGCAGGAACTGTAAAGCTGGTTTTTAACTTTTAACCACATGCAGACAGAAATTAAATTTGTTCCAGAAACTTAGTTTCCAGTGATGACATGAATATCAGAGTGCTGGAACCCAATCTGGTACGAAGTTAAGCTGGCCCAGTTTTGTTCACTTCTCATGAAGCTACCGTGACTTTCTCCATGTGAGGATTCTCTCTGCTGTCTCTTCCTATGTCAGCTGAGAATCCTAAAGATACAGATAGCTCAATCGTCTGCAAATAAATTAGTAAATCTCTGAAGCTGGGAATGGTTCTGGGAAAGGAACATGATTCTCTGTGTATCTGTGTGACAGATCTGTTTCAGTCACAGAGGAAGTTCTCACTCCAACAATGAAATACAGTGGTTTTGTCTGGCAATTTTGCAAGAAGGTAAAATTAAGGCTGGATTACAGTATGCAATGGCCTTGTTCAATGTATAGGGCATTAAAACTAATTTAATTCTTTCAGAGATTGCAGTGTGTGTCACACTTGTCAGTGAATTTCCTGCCTTTTGATGACCTGTCTTAGAACCTAGAACTTGTTACAATGGTGGAAAAATAATCTCAGAAGTTTTATTTGCATATTCTGTAACAAATACTTTAATTTTGCATATCGAGGTATGTGAAAGAGAAAACGAAAGTATTCATAGCATCACTTTTTGTGTAGGCAGATGCAAAACTTCTCTATATACTTAGCTGATGCACTTTGATGTTCCTCCAGCTATTCCATTTCTTGACTCTAACAGAGTTCATCCACTCTACCTGGAACATCATTGACAGGTCTGCCTCAGATTTGATTGTCTGAATATTTGCAATTGCAGACTCTGTAATTTGAGGTTTTGTGTTCGTCATGCCATGAAGGCCAGTGTGCAGTGGTCATTTCCTAGCCCATGGATCCCACCACATGGCAAGTCCCCTAGCAGAATGGCATAATGCAGCAGACTGGCTATGGAGATATAATGTATAACCTTTGTGGAAGCAAAGTGGCATAATATGCTCATAAAGCCTCTTCCTGGTTGTTCTGTGGTTGGGTGTTGCTTATTCCTAGAAACACCCACGCACCTGAAAGTCCTGATGAGAATAAACTTCCTTTTACACAACTCCTACTGGAGGGTAGGTAAGGCTGAGGTGGAGCCCACATTCCCAGAGTCCTTCTTGCTTCAGGGAAGCTTACATTAAATAGCAAGACTGAAACCTGGGGCCCTGACTTTGAATTCAGAGCTGTTGTGAACCCTTTATACACATGTGCAGGTAAATGAAATATTGCTCATGTTTCAAAGTACTCCTGGGGTTGAGTGTAGGTGATAAAAGTACTAAAGACCTCCCTACAGCCTAATCTGAAATTCTGCTTCCCATCACTCCTGGGAGTCCTGTCCCAACAGCTTCTGCAGGCCACGTCCATGCTGTGCAGATGCTGACAGTGCAGAGCTCCCTGGGCTGGCTTTGAGCTGGCTTCAGACAGAGAAGCTGTGCAGTGAAGCCAGCACAGCACTGCCCGTAGCCAGGGCACAGCAACTTGTGTGTGCAACTCAGTGCTACCTGGTGGGCATGAAGGAGTCCACCCAATGCCATGCAATAGCCAGACAGCTTACTTGGAGCCAGTTCTGGGTCACTGACACACAGCAAAGGCACACCGCTCCTTCTGGGATGAAATGTTGTGTCTCTCTTGAAATCAGCATTAAGATCCTTAAAATGCATGATGTTCACCAGCCCAGGATCCTGAGCAGGTCAAAATGCCTACGAACTTCCTTTTGTGATTCATTGTGATTGTGTTCTAGCCTACCTCTCAGTAAGGCTCCCTTTGAGCACAGCTCCAGATTGCACAAGGAAGACTGGGCTTACTTGCAAAAGTGCTCTGAGAGCAGATGACTGAAAAGTGAGGAGGAAGTAGCTCAGAGGACCGGATGAACTGACACATATTTCATGAGAGGAAAGGGGCAGGAACGTCCAGATGAAGCCTAACACTCATCTCTTCTGGAAGTCCAAAGCATTGGGGTCTGCCCCTCTTTTCTTTGGTCAGGAGGTTTCAAAGAAATGAGGAATTGTTAAGGCTCTGCTTGAAAAACAGGAAGATGTTTTACTTCTCTGATTCCTTAGATACTTAGACACTTGACTTGAGGAATGAGCAGGATATCCTCACTTGACAGCAAAGACTGAGGCTATTTTTTTCCAATGGAGATGCTCCCTAGCAATCTCCCAGGATAGGCAAGCTAAGGATATGAAGGAGGAAGTTTCGCACTTGCAAACCCTCTGCAGCATGCCAATAATGTGGCCTGGAAGTCTGCTAGCTCAGCTAGTCTGGGACTAACCTTGGTGCTGCTCTGCATGTTGTGCTGTGTCTATTATCCCCAGTGTGGCTGCACAGAATACTAAAGCTGTATGTGATCTATCCTCCATTATTTCAAGTACCTGGACTAAGAAAACATGAGAACTCTGTGGAGAATTTTTCTCTGACATAAGTCAATGGAAGTTAGTGGAAAGAAACTGGTGTATGGAGACGTTTGGAGGGTGTAGAGGCATTCATTTCATTTTCTGCAACAGATGCTACACATGTAAGCAGAAGCAGGAGATTCTTCTGCCTGATTTTGCGGGTTTGGACAGTTATTTCTGTCTTATTTTGCAGTAAGGCTGAGAGCAGATGATTCTGGTAGAATGAATATTTCTATTTTTATTTCTATTGAAGAAATTCAAGTCCAGCAACAGATCATTCAAAGGTGCAAGACACTTTCTAATCTTCAGGAGTTAGGAATTGGCTTAAATGACAGTACATAAAGCTTAGTATCTGTTTCAGTACTGTGCCTGCATTGTTCTAATTTCTCATGTTTACCACAATTGCTGTCCACTATTCATATCACTGCAAAAGAATTAATGATTTATGTTTTATGAGGCTTGCTTGCTTTCTTATTTCAACAATATCTGGTGATAAGGATATGCACAACCCATTCATGTGCTAATGTAAAATTAGTTCCTTTCCCTGCCTTCAATTGGTATGAGGTGAGTTGAGACTAGTCCATCACACCTGTGTTAGGCGTAAAATAGTTCAGTTAAAGTTTGTTTAATTAAGATGTGTAAATCCAAAAGAATCTAGTATAACTCCAGAAAGGTCATTTTATTCATCAAGTCTTGATTTTTCCTGATAATCTCAATTATTTTAACGTGCAGGATGGAACTTCCTGATTTCATGGTGCAGTTCTTGACACTTTCTGAGGAAGGTAGACTTCATCTGGGGGGTTCAGGATAGTCCAGAGGTAAAGATGTCTCTTGAAGTTTTGCTACTGGCTCATTCTGTCACCTTTTCTTTTTATAAGTGAATTGTAACCACTGCTTCTGTCTCAGAGAAGCTCTGCTCCCAAGGCTACACGTATTCCACCCATACAATGCCTGTACTATGATGGGGATGCATATACTGGAAACTGAGAACCCATGGGCTTCTCCCATGTCAGCAGACTTGCTAACCTAACAGTTCATTTTTTCTGATACTAATGTAAAACTAGGAATCAGCCCTGTTTGCTACACCAGAACAAACAAGGCCTGTCTGACACAGGGAAACACCAGACTGGTGGTGTATGGCATCTATATGATCTGGAAAACAAAATCTTGACATCCCTGAAAATTGAAAAATAAATTCTCAGCTTGCTGTCCACTATTCATATTACTGCAAAAGAAAAGCATTTGCTTGGGTGATTTTGCTCTTTAACAACAATGGCTAAAACATGACATCTCAGAACCATATGACTCTATCTGGGGCAGAACTCCAAACTTCACTTAATTTGGGAACTTGGCAATACTGACAACACTTCAGGTGAAGAAAAGAACATGATGGTACAATGCTGATAGTGACAATAAATTTGGGGTTTTATGTTTTAATCAGATCTAAATTTTTAAACTAGATATTGGTGAATACAAGTGATGACATTTGACATTTGCAACACCCTAGTGCTTGGCAAAATTGTCTGAACAGTAAGAAGAAAAAGCCAGTGAGTCAGAAGCTCAAAAATTGTAATCTGGGGCCGTGCTTCCTTATGCTGCTCTGTTCCCTCTTTAGAAACTGCTATAGCTACTCTTTGGATAAAAATACTGAAAGTAGAATGAAACAGCACTAAAATCCAGGAAATGCTGCAACTTGAATTTTGACGAGACAGAAGTGTGGTACTGAGCAGAGCATTTTTAAGCTTCCCACTTTGGGCTGCCTTTCTGAACCCTGTGCCCTTTGATTATAATGGCAACTTACAACTTGAGCCCTGCAAAAAGGAACTGTTTACCCTGATAAGCTAGAAATACCAACAGTAGCTTACTAACGAGTTTGGCATGGCTTTCAGTGAGTATGCAGCAGGAGTATGGCAGCTTTGTTTTCTCCCCAGATCACCTTTTCAATATATTATTGTGATCCAAATAACGTCTCAACAGAGAATTAAATCTCCTGTGATTAAATATTCTGCTTGCTTTCAGGGTAGGTTGGGACACACACATTTACTTCATTACCTAGACCAGCTCAAGCTTCCCAACTTTTCCCTGCCAAGACTTGGTTCAGTAATACCATCCAGAAGACAGAATGACTGTCTATGAAATGGCATATATAGCTAATGCCTTGAAATCACTGAGGTTTTTTGGTACATATTAGTGTTTGATTTCTGTGAGAATCAAAAATCTAAATTTAAGTCCAGAAGGATCAGAACAAACAGAACAAAAGTCACTGGAGCACACTTAGTTCATGGAGTTCAGCCCAGGCTCTGTACCCTACAGATACAGAAAATCTTTTCACAGGTACTGTCTTGATGAGTAAAAAGAATAATCTGAGAGCTCAAATCATACAACTGTCTTAAAAATACCTGGCCCAGGCAGCTGAAATAACTAATATTTTTTGCATTGGACTTTTAACCTGATAAAGTTGACCACCTGTACAATCTATGAGAAGGAATCTGCAAAGTTATCAACCGCCTTTTCTCCTTGCTTGTTATCTCTGCTGAGAAATGGGTTACGAGCTCCTGTTTCACCAGAAATACTGAAAGACCAGAAATTACTTTAGAAGTAACATCTCATCTATGTTGCAGAGTTCTTCTATCGTATCTATTTACATTTCACCCTACTTTTCAGCTATTGTAGCAGTAGGATCTGAGAGATGGGTCTTTTGTTTCTTCTAGAGGAGAAAACTGACCCTTTCCGTCCGTTCTATCCCCTGGGTTTTGCTGGAATTCACAGAGATCCAAAATGTCTCTTTCACAACTGTTTCAAAACATGGTGTCTGATAATCCTTATTTTCTTTATTGTTCAGTGCATAACACCAGGCAGTTGGGATAACACACATTTGACTTGTGGGTGATCTTAGTAGATCAAAAAACCCACTCTGGTTGCCCTTTCATCACCACCTTGTGGTCACATCAGATGATGCTGCCCTGTTTCAAAAATACATTTTAGGATGGAATGGAATACTTTATTCAGCCCAGAGCCCAAGATTTTATTTGTTCAAAGGAGTAGAATTTGGTGAAGGAGATGTGGGGTTAATATATTTTTGAAGGTCTACTTTTTGTGAAACTTTAGGAGAAAGAATGTACCACTGTATGATTTTTACCTAATGTAATTGCTTGAATAGGTATGGCATAATAATTGGTTCTCATTATATGCAGGTTTATTTTAAAATATTTAAAGTTTTATTAGATTTTTTTTTTCAATCCTTGCTGACATTCACCTCCATTTAGACTCCTGTGAAGATTCATCTTTTTTAAGTAAGTTCATTCTTCTGTACATTTGAGAACAAGAAAAATGACAAAATATAATTTAATGAGGTTTTTTTTCACATTATGTCTAAAGACTTAAGAATTTAAGCATTGTAAGAATTCATGCTTCAACCCCATGCCATAAAACCTGAAACAAGTGAACTGAATCAGGGGAACATTGCCTCTGATGTACTTGTTAGGTGTAATTTAAATCATTGTTTTCATATAAAACATTGAGTTTGTAGTTGTCTCTCAATGCAGTGTAAATGAATGGGCCAGAACACAGGCATAGTTTTTATTGTGAAAAGGTACATAAGGAGTTTAATAATTCAATATTTTTCCTGGCATAATGGGCTTCCTGGCTTCAAAAACTGAGACTCACTGGTTTAGAGGGTTTGGGCTTGCCCTGTCTGTTAACATGTCGTGTTTAGATGACATTATCAGGCAACATATGAAATGAATAAACTCTATTTGATTCAATGTAAGATAAACGCCTGATGTAGAGATATTAAGCAAATTACTTAATAGGGAAAAGTTCATATGGATGAGTTGAAATACAAGGTGCAGTAAAAATAAGCAAGGGCCAACAAGCCTGATGATAGAAGGACAGATAGCAGTAAGAGAAGATTAGGCAAGCACTATTATTTTGTTATTGTTACACCAGGTGCATTGTGAGTATTTGCACTCTTTTCCTGAGGATTTGATACCAGACAGTTCCCCATCTCTGAGATCATCCCAGCCAGATCTTTTGTACTGTTGGTCAGGCTAGAACTTGTAGATTTTTAAATCCTTTTGCACAGAGATAAGTAGGGCTCTCTCCAGGCTGATTATATCCAAAGAATAATCCAGCTGAAGCAAAAAACAATTTTGATTGTGAATAAAAGTCTGGATGCTGATAAAGCCTATATGAAGCCCTAGCATTATGTTCACTTTAAGTGCAGCCCTCTAGACTAAGGATGTCCAGCTCAGTGGTAGCTATGAGTGACACACAGCCCATTTTATGATCCTACAAATACCAATTTGTACTTTAAAAAAAACCCTCAAATTTGTTATTAACTTCCTTTTATAGCAGATATTCCTGTAGTTGAAATTCCGACCTTTTACTCTGTTGTAAGCAGGAGCTAACTGTGACTCCAGTAGTGTTACTGTGTTTGCAATCTCATTACTGAGAGAAATCCAGATGGAGGCAGATATATGGATGTCTGAAAACCTTGATAGATATCTCATAGCCTTATGGCTGTTTTGCCAAGCTGAGCACTATAAAAAGCCTTTTTAATGGTAGCTAAAATCTGATAATGCAATAAAGGATGGTGGTTGCATTCTTATGTCATTAGTTCTTTAGAAATTGGTTTTAATTCTAAAGAAAAAAAAAGTATCTAAATCACTGATAAGATTAGGACAAAAGTTTCCATTGGCTCTTAGAATTACATGTCTGAATGAGATGTCAAGGCTCCCATGCAACGGTGCTATGAGCAGAACTCCTCAATGAGTGGTGACACCATTTGCTTTTAAATATCATATTCAGAAAATCTTGTCATATTTTCAGCACTGAACCAAAAAGACATTACAAAGGGATGCAGTCCTTAGAATTACTTTTTAAGCACTTGCAGATATGTTGTAAGTTTTGTAAGTTTGATACCGAGTTCTCATAGGTTTTTACTCCTCCCTAAGGTGTGTTGTCCTAATGCCAGATGAAGACAGGAAATTTATCCAGAGGATTTAGGTCTCTGGTCAGCTCTTTCTGTCATATCATCCAATTATCCTGGAGCATGTTTATCTTTGGAGGAGCAGTTCCAAAGAACAGTCTGACTTGAGCTCAGCACTTGTGCTCCTCTCACACAAGGCACAAGCAGCTTTTGCACTTAATATTCAGGCCTGATCTCGTCTCTGTCTCACATGGGTCTTCCATACAGTCTGGCCTGTGCCAGATTCCTGTTGTGCAGTACATCTCCAGCAACCAGAGTCATGGTTCTCTCTTCACTTCTGTGCCATGACACCCCATTATTCTGGTGGATTAGGTCCTTGAAGCTGGCGAGCTTCCCGCCCTCCACTGTCATTTTGCAGAGCTGGGCTTCCTGTGCCTTCTTTGCCTTGCTTCTGTTATGGGGCTGATTTGTGGCTGATAAACACCACAGCAGAGATCAAATGGGGTAGGAGTTTCTTCTTGTCTATGTTTCATATAAGAGAGTTTTCTTATTCTGAGCTAGTGGAAAAAGCATATTCTTTCTTTAGCACTGAAAATGTGAAAATTACACAGTCTCTCAATCCTTCTACAAAATGGTAACAATGTACTGTTTGTTACGTTTGTGGTATTGATGTTATTGCAGTGAAGTGGTGCTCAGGCATCAGCAAAAGTGGAGTTCTGAGCCCATGTCCTGAAAACTGAAGGCCTCCCAGGTACTTCAACAGAACACAAGGAATGGAGCAGAGATCATGGACACCCAGCACATTCTCGTGAGGCTTTGAACTGGTACCAATCCTGTTCCATATGCCTGTTCTAGTGCATACTGCCTATCTCTGGAAAATTTAGCATAACCAGAAGCAAAACCACATAGCCTGGGGGAGCTTGGAGCACTTTTCAGGCCTATTTTGGCCTATTATTTGCAGGCCTGATAGGATATGCCAGGTTTCTGTCCTTTGCTCCCCATCTCCAAAATACTTTTAAAAATCACCTGACTTATCTCAGTGGTAGAGAGTTATTTGCTTAGATACATGATCAGTGCTCTGACTTACAAAAACTAAGCACCTATTTGCTGCAGCAAGACCACTTTCACTCTGTGAACTTGATCTTCATGTTAATTTAAAACATATATTCAGGACACTAGCTTTCTGCTGCAGGATTCTTTGTGGCTTTCAGTCACACAGTTGCATTACCACAAAGAACTAATAGCAACGCCAATGTAGTTTTGTGAAGTGCTTACTGTGCTGCTTCTCAGTGCAAAAGGAAAATGTTCTCTTTGCTCTGATGGCTGATTTACACACCATACTGTCTTTTTTTAAAAAAGAAACTTTTAAAGACCACTTTTTTAAAAACAGAGTTTACACTGCTTAGAAACTCTACTGCTTACACAGGCACACACATAGACCTGTACGCCTAGGTGGTACCTCTTAGTATGTTTATAATTTCTCAAATACTTAATAAAACATGGATGTGGCTGTGCAGAAGCTTCTTTTAACTAACAGTCAAACTACTGACTGTATTAAGTGGAAATCTTACTTTTGCCTGTGTTCTTCAGATGTACTGCTGATGAGAGAGTGGCTGTGAGGGAAAGAGCATAAGAAATGTCCAGGGGACAGGGAATGTCAAAACCTCCAAAATCAGACCATAACAGGTTTGTCTCTGCCTGTTGCTGTATCTAGTCATTTATGTGGTCATTCTTCTGGTCATAAGAAGAGAGCTTGGTATGTCAGGGCACACACACACAAAAAAAAACCAAATCACAAAACAAAGAGGTTTTTATTCAATGCAGACATATTAAGGCTTCCATGAAAATTCCCAACACTGGTTGCAACTTCATGTGGCTCAGTGATACAGGACAAAATAAAATGGAAAGTAAACTATCCATAGCATCTGCTTGTTTCCAAAACCAATTTGATTTATTTATGTCCCAGAAGCAAGAACAACCATAGAATTTCTCTGTAGAAAAAGCATCCTTACAATGTCTCCCTTCTCAAGGGGCACACTCACTGGCAGATTTGAGGCCTCCCAGACAGTGAGGGAGATACTAAATACTTAATAAAATGAAGGTTTTCCTACTATGGAGACATGTAATTCCAGTAATGAAACTGTGCAGTGCTCTTTCTCATCAGTGGCTAAAAGGGGCCAGCTAGAAGTCATTGCCACTGGTCATGGTGCTGGCACAGCTAGAGGTGAAAAGCAGAAAGAAAGGCTGGTGCAAGACATCCTGCTTCAACCATTGGCTCTGCTGGGTTTGACCCATTTTCTGAGAAAAGTGTCTCTATGTGGAATACCTGTGCAAAGTGGAACCCAAGGATCCCAGTGCCACAGACTCCCAGGACAGCTACTGACCCACACAGGACAGGTAAAGTTAGACTTTGTTTTTTCCCCAGCTCTTCACCCTTGTCTTCTTTCTGGCACACAGTCTTCTCTTTCAGGGTAATGTGACCTACAAGGAGACAGACTTTACAAGCCAGTTTCTAAAGCAAGCTCATTCTGCATGGGG
Organism: Aleadryas rufinucha; assembly: GCA_013397815.1. Taxonomy (NCBI): domain Eukaryota; kingdom Metazoa; phylum Chordata; class Aves; order Passeriformes; genus Aleadryas; species Aleadryas rufinucha. The sequence continues at coordinate 149,503 of VZTH01007946.1, read as the reverse complement.
AGTATGGACTAAATGGGAACACTTGTTTGTCACTCTTCCTCAGTTTCCTTGCTGCTCTTCAGTATTTGGGATTTGGTTTGATGGTCATGGTTATAGGTTTCTTCTTGAGATACTTCTATAGGACTTCTCCTCTGAACTCTAGAGGCTCATGACAAATCTAGCAATCCTAAATCCCCCTGACTTGGGAAATGCAATGAGTCTTTTTCTCTGTCCTGTTACTCACCTAGGGCTGTGTCACTCTCACTCCATTACCCTTTTCTGAAATGGCAGGCCTAGCCCTTTGTTTTTATTTGGCTCCTACTTAAAGGCCTAGAATTGGCTTGAATTTTAATTTATACAGCTATCCTCCTGTCTTTAGGAGGATAGCTGTATAAATTTCTGTTTCCAAATTATGTAATTGCTTTTGCCAAGACTCCTAGGGTCTGGGTCTATGCTCATATATCTGTGTATAACATCTTAGAGCAGCACTGGACTATACCTGTGCTTTCATTCTCTGGATGTTCCTTTGAGAAGGAACATACATGACTGTCTTCTTTGGGAAGAAAGATTCAGTGAATAGTGCACTGCATATATGAATTGTACACTTATGAAGTCTTTGTCCCCTGATTAATTCTGGCCAGGCCTTTATGGGGACTCAGCACTAACAGAAAGGCAAAGACTGCAAAACTTTAACCACTGAATCTCAGATATGTCACTGCTACAGGTTTTCAAATCTAAGATTATCCACACTTTCTGGTATGAGTAAAATGTTATTGAATTATTGACCTGAATGAAAAAGTAAAGGAAAAAAAATATCAGGCTGAGGCAGATATTTACCACAGATGACTCCAGCCGAAACTCCTAACATTTGATAATATTATAAACTGTAAAAAACAGACTTTTATAGTGGGAACTGTTGCACACTCTTAAGAGCTGACTGTATCAGTCCCATCTACAAGCATGATTCTGCACAGGACTTGCATAAAGCCTACTTGTGAAAAAAACATGGTATAGTTTCACTGGACTAAAAAGCTTTTCCTCCTACTCATGTTTCAGGGTGTTCTTTTCTAGATTAAAGCTTTTTAGCCTCTCCTTTTTAATCTAATCCCTTTCCAAAGTGACACATTTCACTTAACAGAAGCTCCTGAAACCACTGCTATGACTTCCATTAGTCCCACTGCACGAAAGGAAAGGGTCCATGGATTAAGATGCCGCACTGTCTGTAGCATAACCTAAGTTCAGCCTTGTTCCAGATTTCAGACTTCCTGTTTTCTATTGAGCAGGTAAGTGCATGTAGTTTTCTAACTATAACCCTATGCATATTAGAAGTGCTATTGTGTGAGTAAACATGCTGAAGACTAAGAGGTGCTTACCTAGGTAGGTATTGCTAACTTAGGATAGATAGAACAGCGGTCTCTGGAGAGCTCACACACTGAAAAGATGGGGGTGGATTTTTCATAGTCCTCTGACAGACAGATACACTGAGTAAAACATAAAGAACCTGTGGTCACAGATTTGCTGCCTTGCAAATAAGCGTGTGGCAGGGGAAAGACTTGAAACTTACTGATCTCTGTTTTGGTAATGGAAAGTTAAAAGTAATGGCTTGTTTTCTCACAAGAAGTTCCACCTACCCCTTGCTCACTTTGTACCATTAGTGTAAACATACTACATACTATATCAAGAAGATGATAGGAAAAAAATAGCAAAGAAAGCCACATGTGAAATGCATATTATTAAAGGTTTGAAAATGAAGCAGTAAGAAAAGGCCCAAACATTGCATAGCATATGTGCATTATTTTACAGTCAGTAATTAGTCACAATGTGGCGGTGTACACAAACCATAAGGAAAGAATATGCAGAAAGAATTAACGAGGGACTTTGTTATTTTGACCATCTGTGGCTGGGCCTTCACAGGAATGACCTGCAGCTGAGGCAAACTTGGTCTTGTAGGAGAAAAGAAACTGCAGAGGAAACAGCTTTGTTACAAGTTCTGGTGATAGTCTTTCACCTGCTTGACACAGATGCCATGCTGGAACTTGGAGTAGTGTCTTCTCTTGGTCTGAGGTGCGCTCTCTCTCCTCCTCCAAGACAGTTCAAGAATGGATTATCTGCAAATGGGCAAAGCTCCAGCCTGTTTGTGATCCTGTGATGTCCCTGAGCCTCGCTGTCCTTGACAGAAGTGAAACCTGTGGCTGGGTTTGCAGAAAGGAGCTTTTAAAAGAGATGCTCCTGCTTTCTTTTCTCTCATGCTCTGGCTGGATACCCCCACCTGCAGTGATGATGTTACTGCTTCAATCTCAGCCTGACAGGCCCTAGCAGGGAAGGACAAGTGCAACTTCTCTGTGGCACTTGGGAAATTTTGACCCAGACTAGTGATGGCTCCTGGCTGTAGCAAGTTGCTTGGACTCAAAGTTGAATGAAATGTTCAGTACAAGTACACTTGTTAATGAGGTGTGTCCTGCCAATTGTGTGCAGAGCTCAACTGATTCAAATCAGTCGAGTGCCTTCCATTATGCCAGGTTTGTTTTCCTGTGGAAACGCACTCATCAGACCTTTCTACAATATGTTTCTTTTATTTCTGCATATAAGGGTGAGGTAAAGGCTAGGTTTGAAGAAGAAATTAAAGCAAAGATCCAATTTAAAAAAACCCCCAGATTCTAGAGTTACGTGGCAATTTCATTTGTCTCAAGTCCCAGGCTGTACAGTTCTTCAGAACATTAGGAATGACTGCAACACAGAGAGTAATTCACCCAGGACTGCATTCACCAGCATAAGGTCAAGTGCTATATGAGTACAATATTTTGCTGCTACGTCATGAGCTGACAAACAGAACAATTAAGCATCTGGGTGAATGAGGGGGGAAAAATGCTCTTCTTTTCATCTGCAACCTTTTCTCTACTTCAAAAGTGGACTGAAAATGCTGTTTCTCTTACGTTTGCATGGGAATGCATTTATTGACATGCCTCCAGATATTTTTTTATCTGGTTATTCATATCTCAGTGCATGAGACTACATAGAATTGTGTGTTGGTTTTGCACAGCCTGGTTTTTGGTAGTGGGGAGGACCACAAAGGCGGCTTCTGTGAGAAGCTGCTGGAAGCTTCCACCACGTCCAGCAGAGCCAATGGCTGATGGCTCTGAAGATGGACATGCTGCTGGCCAAAGCTGGGCCAATGAGAGATGTTGGTAACGCCTCTGTGATAACATATTTAAGAAAAAAATCAAAACAATGAGGGACACAGTCTTCTTCCAAGACAGAGAAGAAGAGGAGGTGAGAACACGTTAGGGAAACAACATGGAGACACCACGGTCAGTGGAGAAGGAGCGGGAGGAGGTGCTCCCGGTGCCAGAGCAAAGATTCCTCTGCAGGCCGTGGTGCAGACCATGGTGAAGCAGCTGTGCCCCTGCAGCCCATGGAGATCCACGGGGAATGCAGAGATCCCCCCACAGCCCCTGGGGGAGGTGCCCACACTGGAGCGGGTGGATGCCTGGAGGAGGCTGGGATCCCGTGGAAGACCCGGTGGAGAGAGAGGGCCCTTGCTTCAAGGCGGAGGCAGCCTGTCCTTGGAGGACTGCACCCCGTGGGAAGAGACCCACGCCGCAGCAGTTTTGGGAGAACTGTGTGCCCGTGGGAGGGACTCACGCTGCAGCAGGTGTGGCAGGACTGCTGCTCGTGAGAGTGGAACGATGCTGGAGAAGTTCAGGAGAACTGTCTCCTGTGGGAGGGACCCCATGGCCTCACAGGGAAGGACTCTTCTCCCGGAGCAGCAGAAGAAAGTCTCAGGTAATGAATTGACCAAACCCCCAAGCCCTGCCTCCCTGCGCTGTCGGTGGGAGGGAGGGAGGGGCTGGGGAAGGAAAAAGGTGTTTTAAGGGTTTATTTTACTTCTCATTATCCTCCTCTGACTCTGTTAATAATAAATTCACTTTGTACTTCTAAGCTGAGTCTGTTTTGCCCTCGGAGGGTTTTTCTCCCTGTCCTTATCTCAACTCATGAACCCTTCATTAATTTTTTTCTCTCTCCTGCCCATCTGTGGCAGGGGAGGGTGAGTGAACAACTTTTGTGGGTGCCTGGTGCTTGGCCAGTGTCAAACCACAGCAACGTGCCAATGTTCTTTCTGATGTGTTTGTTACATGAAAACCAAGGTAACAGTTCTAAAATATGCTATCTGTTCTTTAATCTCTATCTTATATGTCAGGCAAGTAATAACACTTATCTTTTAGGGCGGTCAGAGAGTTTAAACTGAGCCAAAACAGCACTTGATTCATTGTGGGGATTTTTTGGTGTGGTTTTTTATTGTTGGTAGACTTCAGGGAAGACTCAAAGGTCTTTCTAAATGTTTGAATCCGAATGCTTAATTCTATGGCATTTTTGGTTGAAGCAAATTGAGACACTCAGAAATTCAGAATCCATTATAAATATATTTCCAGCTCTGCCTTTGGTTCAGGATTCTGTCTGGTCTCCTCTGCCCTGTGTTTTCAGCTCTAATACTGAATGGTGCCTTGAGTTTCTGTGCAAGGACACTGCATTCCAACAGACATCTAAACATTGCTGTGTAAACCACAGTGCACAAAGAGTTTAGGTTTTTTAGCCAATCTCCTCAAAACACAATAACAATCTGGCTCCTAAATACAAGGGGTTTGATGGTGGATTATTTTATTTTGTTCTTATTTGGAAATCATGGTGACAAGTAGCATTTTAAGTGCTTCAAGGAAGATAATGAGATAAATAGTTTTCTGGACCTTTGTGGTTTGGGCTCTATAGGGGGACAGGGAATTATGGCAGAAGGCATATATTTAGTTGCTGTGAGAGGCAGTGGTAATTGGTATCCTCAGGTGATCCAAGGTAAAAGGCAGCTTGTTTGCAGTGAACCAGAGAAGTCCTATGGAGATGAGCCATAACGTCCTTTCTTATGTGTGTTCCTTTTCCTAAATACTCTTTTCATTGCTTTGAGGGAGCTGTTCTTATTCTGAAAATGTGTAATGCTACTGCGCTGCTATTAGTAGTGATATCAGAAAATGTCAGGAGGAATTTCTTCTCCTCCCTTGCCAGTTAACATCATGCTTACATTCAGGCTTCTCTGTGTGCACAATGATAGGTGCTCACATGCAGTGACAAACTTGACAAAATAACGAAAGCTCTCTGTTTTCTTGGTCTGCTGTTCCTGGCTTTAGGCTCATCAACCCTGTCCCCACTGAGCCTTCTCATCTCCAGACTGAACTGTTCCAACCCTCTCAGCCTCTCATCATATGAAAAATGCACCAGTCCCTAAATCATCTTTGTGGAGTCTGCTAGACTCCCTCCCTGCAGTCCATATCTTCCTTGTCCTGAAGAGCCCAGTGCTGGACACAGCATTGCAGACATGGTCTCTCCAGGGCTGAGTAAAGAGGAAGCCTCACCTCCCTTGACCTCCTGGCAATGTTCTTTCTAATGCAGCTCAGGAAGCTGCTGGCCTTCTTTGTTCTGTGGGTGCACTGCTGCCTCATGGTCAGCTTGGCATCCCCCAGAATCCCAAGCTCCTCTGTAGATCTGCCTTCCAGCAGGTGGAAGCAGAGAATTGGAAGGGTAAAAATGAGAAAATTTGTGGGTTGAGAAAAAGACTGTTTAACAGTAAAACAAAGTTGCACATGTAGAAAAGCAAAACAAGGAATTCATTCACTACTTTCTATCAGCAGGCAAGTGTTCAGCTATCTCCAGGAAAGCAGGGATCCATCAGGCATAACTGGCTTGGGAAGACAAATGCCATAATGCCAAATGTCTCCCAGGGTGTGCTGTATGCTGATTAACAGCTGAACAGCAATCCTGGCCATAAACTCCATCTAGCACATTCCAACCAAATCTGTCATCGTCATGTACTGAACACACCAGCAAGAAGACTGGTGTCCCGTGAGAGGAAGGAGAGACATTCTTAGCTGCTCTGGGACTTGCTCAGGAGCCTCAGCTGAAACTCTGACTCCAGAATGCTCAGGTTTCTGTATCCTCCCTCATCCAGAAGGATTTGTGATGACTTTGAGAGTAAATAGAGCAGGGAGTAGGGGCAAGGCTGGTTACAGAACCCTGTGGACTGTGGTATGTGAATCTGATATCTTTTATGCCTGATGGAGGAAAGAGAGACGCTGACCCATTCGAGTGGAAACTGCAACAAAAGATGTGAGGTATTTTTCCTTCTGGCTGGAGACCTGACCAGTCTGGATAAAAGCTAAAGAAACACAGTGGAGCTGACAAAGAACATGTCCTGAATACCGAGGACACTGGTGGCTGTGGCTAACTTAGGTCACATCTTTGCTGGTATCTCTGAAACTGTGACTTGCCCTGAAGCCTGTGAAGAGAGGGAAAGAAGATGACCCTCTCTGTGCGGTGCCTTTGCGTGTAACACACCACGTGAGAGGCAAGCAGAGCTGCGCCTTTGCGGACGGTCTGACCCCAGAGTGAGCCTGCGAGTGGAGAAGCTCTGAGCACGAGGGTTTGCAGGGGCAGGTGCTCAGAGCTGCTCAGCTGCTGCAGAGAGGAGATGGAGCTGAGCATGAATTGCAGGCACGCAGCTGATGAGAACTGTAGAAAATCAAACACCAGGACAGCTACAAGTATCAGCTAAAGTCCGTGTGGTTTTCCGCTTGCTGGCCTCCGGGTAGTTAGGTTACCATAAAGAGTTAGCAGTTTCTTTTTTTAGTTTCCAAACGGTTTATTCTTCTAGCTCTTATCTCTGAGTGCTATCACATTGTGTGGGTCAGCTCTGCAGAATGCAGACTCTGCTGTGACCAAACAGCTCCATGTGACAGCAGATGGACAGAATGGAGCTGGGTCTGTAAATGTGAAAGGAGCAGTTTCATGGTGCTGTGCCAGCAAAATCATTGTCTGCATCCTGCTGGTGTCCTGCAGAAACCTCCCCAGGCAGGGAGTTACACCACTTTATTGGCTGCACCAGGAAAGGGTGAGAGGCAGCAGGGCAGTGGTAGAAAAGCTGCACAAGAGAGGGAGTGCAGTGACATGGCATTTCCTCTGAGGTATAAAGCTGGATAACTACTGCATAGGTTACTGTACTGTGACTGAAAAGCAGGAGTTCTTTGATTGCTGATGTTTAGATGAGGGTTTTGGCCCTGACTCCTTCAGTAGCTGATTCAGATGTGAAATGAGGCTCACAAAACTTGAGATGGGGTCAGGCCTGGGTAGAAGCAATGAAGGAACAACAAAGATCTAGGTCGTGTTCCGGCTTGGACTTCTCCGGTCTCTGCCCTCTCCTCCTCCCTGCACTTGTCATGCAAACTAACTCAGCCTTAGACCATATTCTGCTATGGTTCAGAAACTTAACAATGACAGTATGTCATCAGATGAACAATTAAACTCAAGGGTTCCCTTGTGACTGGACCAGTAAGATGTGTTTGAAGAAATTAACATTAGAGAGCTGTGTTCTGTGGGCTGCAGCTCTCTGGATTATGCAAAGAGATAAATTAGTGTGAGCCTTAGATCTCAGGACTGATATAATTTCTGTGCTTCATGTAGCACAGAAATAACTGCTCAAGCTCAAAAAAATTCTCTCCTTTTTTTATTTTCTTTTTCTAGCTGGTAGTGAAACACTTCAGAATTTCTATAGCAAAAATGAGAGTTGCTCAAATTTGTCTTCAATCCTGTGTGGTCGTCCTAGGAAGGTTGCTGCTCAATTATTACACACAAACATTTTTTCTTGATTTATTTTATTCTAGAAGACATCCTACTTAAATACTAAGATGCAATGTATTTGAAAGGGAATGGCATTGTTTTATACAGCATGAATTTTATAAAGCATGATTAATTTCCTATTGCGTATGTTAGATTTGCCTGGATCAAAAAAGATTGATACTTGCATGCGTGATAACAGCACGTGTAGTTGCACTAGAGAGAGGATGGAAGACAGAGCTGACAGGGTAGGAGAGGATCCAGCTTGCATGCTGTGTTTCTGCACAGTTACACTGGCTGCACTGTAGATGTCTGCTTCCTTCTTCTGAGAGGTCTGGTACTGCTGAGTTCTTGCTGCAGGCCACATCAGTGACATATAGCAAGACTTTCTTTCATCTCTGCTCAAGCCCAGACACCTCTGCAGGTGGAAGCCACCTTTGTTTGCACCAGTTTCACATTGTCCTAGGAATCAAGGCACCAACACTGTAAGTGTGAGGACAAGGCTGTTGTGGGAACGCAGTTTTGGTTTCTAGGGGTGTAAAACCAGAATTCCTCCCTTATATTTGTAAGAGAAACACAATACCATAAGGCTTCATGTCTATGGTCTCACATGAGCATGACCAGAGCTGGCCATGCTCCAGCCAGCACCCAAAGGAGAGCTGCCAAGAGCCCTGGCGCAGTGTGGGGCTAAAGTGTGACTCAAAGACAGTAGTTAGTTCTGCCTCTGTAGTGTTTGCAGAGGAATTCTGGGCAGCAATTGCACCTTGTGCCAGAGAAGCCAGCTCAGACAGAGTAATCAGCCAAGCTGCCAGAAATCCCCAGCAGCAGCAGTGTTCTGCTCTCATGTGATACTTCCCGCCTTTCTATACTGACCCTGCCTTCCCTGGCTTTCTTTAACTAGAATGAAATGGACCAAAAGTCTGGCTCCAAGCTCAGAGAGGTTATTTTGCTGCTTCTTTAATCTTCATAGCCTAGCAATCTTTGTTCAGATCCCTCCATCAGGTGGAAAACCCCTAACCATTCCCTTTGTATTTTTTCTTCTGAATGATTTATGGCAGCAGGAAGAGTCAGGTATGGACTCCCCTCCCTCCATCTGCACCAGCTGGGCTGTTCCAGTCCTTGGACAAACCTCCATGAACATCTGCAGGACTGATGGGTGTGTGACAGACTGAGGTGACTGTGCATGACATGAATTAGTACCAGAAGCTCTTCGGAGCTGCTCTGGACTGGCCAAAGGGGTTTGTGCACATTGTGTCCCATACATACCTATTAAAGAAGGTGTAGAGCTGAAGAGCAGCCAGCAAGAAGAGGAGGCTCATGAGGCTGGTGAGGCTGATGACACAGTGAAGAAAGCATACACTCTTCTCTAAAGAGAAACAGGTGCTCTTTTAGGTACATCTCACAGACCCTGTTTCTCTTGTGCCTCTGTCAGGATGGCATCTCCTGGACAATGCTCTCTGTGTGCTGTACTTTACAGGCTGACCTAAGGTAGCTGGAATACAGTGCCAGACACACAACTGGGAGGAAACAAAATCCCCCCATGTCCTTGATGGAGGAACCTTGTCTTCTGTTGTATGACCACTCCTGCCCACAGCCCCACTGCAGGTCTTGCATGTGCATCCCAGCAAATCTCAGCTCTGATTCTCTTCCAGCTGAGTATTTCAGTCAATTACCTATGGTTGCACACAACTTCCCAGCACATCTTCAACTTCACTGCCTAAAGCCTTCACCTACCAGCCAGCTTTGGGAAGCTGTAAGCTGGCTTTCAGTCTTCCTGTCACAACCCATGAGGAACCAAACAATTAGCAAGATCCAATGGCACCACTGGATTACAGTACATAGATCTGGGTGATCATACCTTTGACAGCTTTGTGTCATGACCTTTTGAATTAATCCTGCCTTTCCAGTCAGCCCTGGAGGTGGAAGGCAAATCCACTACATCCATCTCCTTTCCTACAATTTCACAAAGGGCTTTACAGTTCTAACAGCACTCGTGGTTATCCTTCCTTCTCACAACAAATCTCTCACTGGAAACTCAGCTGCACATTTCCTGCTGCAATCCTGCCAGTGCCACTGATGTTTGCTTCGTGCATGAACAGAGGGCTGAACACGGTTTGAACACCAAACATACAAAGCTCACCTGAGGAATAACAGGCTATGGACTGGTTCCAGTTCCCAGCTGGGTGGGACACCATGCAGGTGGTCACGTTGGTCACGTTGGTCACACTGGTGCTACCTGCTGTGAACCTGCTGAGAACAGTCACTGTCCCGTTGTCGTGGCCTTTTTCCTCTGCAGTGGAGCTGCTCTCTGGGACCCACGAGAGCTGAGCCGGTGGCTTCCCCGCCGCTGCCTCGCACACGGGGCTCCCCTGCTCATCACAGAACAGCCTCGGCCTGGGGGGGACTGCAAAGCACCAGCAAGGGGAGATGCATGGAGTTAGTCTGGCACAGCTGGGCTGGGCTCTTCTTGTTCTCTACCCAAAATGAACCCAGTGAAAAGAGGAGGATAAGTTTGGAGGTGCCATCCCATCCCATCCCACCCCACTGCAGTGACATGGGCCCAAAGCACAAGAGACAAAGACTGTCTCTTTTTTCCTCTTGCACAGTTTTCCCCCTTTCATGTGAGCTTCACTACAGCCATTCATATCCTCTGTTAGTACATGGGAGATTGCTTCACACCTGTCATTTCTACCTAGACAGTGGAAAAGGGAACAGCAGAAGGAGAAAGAGTTTTGGAAAATAAAGAGAAGGGATATGGCAGCTATTATCAATGAAATGTATGAGTTTATCCCAGCAAGATTTACAGAATGGTTAAGGGAATTTTAAGGGACCTCAAAGATCATCTAGTTCCAACCTCACTGCCATGGGCAGGGACACCTGCCACTAGACCAGGGTGCTCCAAGCCACATCCAGCCTGGCTTTAAACACTTCAAAGGATGGGGCATCCACAGCTTCTCTTGGCAACCTGTTCCAGTGCCTCACTACTCTCACAGTACAGAATTTCTTTCAAATACATGATATAAATCTGCTCTCCTTCACTTCAAAAAAAATGAAAAAATCTGCTCTCCTTCACTTCAAAAAAAGAAAAAAGCTCCACTTCTTACTGTCCACTTCCCCTGCTGCATGGGGAGAGGAGCTTTGTATGTCTGGGCCCGGACATGGTCCTTTGGATAACTGTAAAAGGAGCAAGGAGAGCCTTACCCAGCACGGCCAGGTGGTACGTCATGGGGAAATTCCCCTCTGTCGATACCTCTTCACAGGCGTAATTTCCCTCCTGGGCTATTCCCGCTTGCCGTATCTCAAGGGCAGGAGCCAGACCTGGTCTGAATTTCCAGTTTATGTTGCCACTGCAGTTTGTTCTTCCTGTCATGTTCATATCAGCCCTGTATACCAAGCAGCAGAGGCCTCCAGCCTTGGGGCTTATTGTCCATCTTAGTGTAGTTATATTTCCTTTGAGAGTGCAGGTGAGCACTGAGCTGTCACCTACAGTCACTGTCACTCTGTTGTTCCCTGAAGCAGAGAAAGAACGAGAAGAATACGTGAGATGGTGCCCAGGGATGTCACTCATGACCTTGGAGGTGTGGTCTGGAGTTCACAGAGAAATGCCTGCCCTGGGACACGCCAGCATGAGGCCATATCTGTGCCAGCCCAAGAGCTGTGATTCTCTCCTTAGGTGGGAATACATCTCCAGTGTCATGGCGGTGTTCACATACATTGGGCCTTGTTTTCACTCCCTCCCTCTGTAAGGTCCTCTCCCTGGGGCAGTGGATAAAGAACACGACTGGCAAGCAGAGTCTGAATGAGCTGCAGAGCCCATCTCCCTGTGGAGATCTCTCAGGCTGCCTTTTCCCTCAGCATCACTGCCCAGCACAGCAGAAGAATGAGTGTGTGAAAACATTTACCCCACTTTTGTGGTGGACATAAGCCGCCCTTTTACTGGAGTCAAGCACAGGTGGCAATTTTTGCCCTGACACTCCAAAGCTTCTAGGAACCAATTTCCCTCACTATAGTGGGGACAGAAGAAATAGTTGAGGAGTCCAGGGCATTTCATTGGAAAGAAAACACATTCCTGTTTGCTGTGAGATGCAGAGATCCCTGAGAGACTCAAGATCACTGCTTTGTGACCTCCTTCACCTCTACTAACAAAAACAAACTAGAAAAACAAATTGCATAATTAATGTAGATTAGGGAGAGGAAGGATTGTAGCTGTATTCTCAGATCCCATATTTTTGGAACTTGCTCTTCTAAGTCTTAGTAAAACTTTCATTCTGAACCTAGTGTCTGAAAATGCCATTACACTTCACTTGTCAGGACAAGTCACTGAAACCGAAGAGTAGAGCTTGACAGGGTGATCAGATTGATCATAAAACCTCCCATCAACTGTGTTTGTAATAAATTTGTTAATTATCATTAAAAATATTATAATCCAAGGAAATCATTACCAGTTTTCACCAAAGCATTGAAAAGCCCAAGTTCAGCACCTTATTGCTTGAGAGCTGAAAGACTGAAAAGATCTATTTGCAGCGAGAAATGTTTTGATTTGCAGGTTATTTGTTTTCCATCCAAAAGTCCCTTCAGCAATTTGTAAAGATCCCTTCTACTAGATTTTCTTTCCCAAGGAAGAGCTGAGTCCATATCACTCTGATGCCCTGCCTTTTCCTCCCCTGCCCTTAACAGAGAGGTCTTTCCAAAGTACCATCAGAAGTACCTGTAGCTCCTGTGACTGCAGTGATAGTGAGAAGGACGATGGTGTAAATACTCTTCCCAACAACTTTCAAAGTAGGTCTTGCTTTTGTGGGTGATATGGATTTCTTCCACCTTCCATCTTACTCTGAGCTCCCCAGCATTCCCTGCCAGTGATCCTGCAGCCAGAGTCACTGTTCTCCCTCTGCTCCTGAGAGCCCCACAGTGCAGCTACCAAGAGCTGGTTCTTCTTCCTAGTGTGAAGTTTTTCTGATGAGAATTGGTGAGCAGAGAGGAAGTGGTATTTGTATCAACTTTCTGCCTAAGTGGTGTTCTGGCCCGCTGTCCCCAGTGTTACTGTGGGAAGACAAAGTCTGCAGGAAAACTTGCACAAAGCCTAAGCAGCCTCATTTTTCATGTTTGGCTTTGATCTCGCTGTTAACAACATTTTTAACATGAGGCTCTCATCTACATTTGACAAGTTTAATGGCACAGATCAATCATGATATCTGGCAGCTCGAGCTAGGGACCTCAAAAGAGGGACCAGGAACAAAGACACCCCTGGGCAATTATACCCTTACAATCTTAACTCCCCATCCCTCACATGGCAGTCTGAACCCACAGCAATATTTGGGTCTGGGATCTTCTCACTCTTCACTGGCTCTCTGTTCCATTACCAAGTGGTTGCTACATGGTCATCTTCACATCCTCTTCAGTCGGTGTCGGTGGGGGTTTGGGTCGGTCCCATGTTGTAGTATGGTGGTTACAGTTCATAGCACAAAATCATGGAACCAATTAGGCTGGAAAATATCATAGAGTCCAACCTGTGACTGATCACCACCTTGTCAGCTACACCATGGCACTGATTGCCATGTCCAGTGGTTTCTTCAACACCTCCAGGGACAGTGAGACTACCACCTCCCTGGACAGTCTAATTAAATGTCTAATCACCCTTCCTGTGAAGAAATTCTTTCTGATGTCCAACCTGAACCTCTCCTGGCATAGCTTGAGGCTATGTCCTCTTGTCCTTTTGCTTGTTGCCTGGGGGAAGAGGCCAATCCCCACCTGGCTACACCCTCCCTTGACATAGTTATAGAGAGTGATAAGGTAATCCCTGAGTGTTTTCTTCTCCAGGCTAAACAACCCCAGCTCCCTCAGCCACTCCTCACAGGACTTGCTCTTCAGACCCTTCGCCAGCTTTGTTGCCCTACTCTAGGACAACAGAGTGGACATACTCTAGCACCCGATCTATGGGCTGGCAACTCTAGCTATTAATACTAAAGTAATATTTAAGTTCCTATCTTTGCCTTTCCTAATTATCATGAATGTTCAGATTATTATCTCTAAGTTTCAGTATAATGCATCTTTGATTTACACAACATGATTGTATAGTTCAGATAAAGCTCAGTTTGCAGCCTAACAATTCTAACTATTTATTTCAAGCAAACACCTATTTCAAATGACATAAAATTTTCAACACTCACAGTAAGAATTTTATCATTGGGAATTAGGGGAAGGATATTTTTAGTTAACCTCTTAAAGGATGCTCAACATATTAAAAGGAAAATCTCTTGAAAAAAATTCCTCTTTCTGCCCACTCTGTCCTTCCCCACAATGTAATAGGCGAAGATATTTTCTCTAAAATGCACTGGCAAACACTTCTCCCCTACAGGGAGGGAGGGTAGCTAGGTATGATGCACATTTATATTACAGCTCTTTCTCTGATAACAGTACACCTACAGTTAGGCCAAGGTTGCTTTTTTTTGCACTACTGTTTTGTTTCTCAACATATTCTTGTGCTATATTCCCCCACATACACACAAAAGTGAGCACTGAGCTGTGGGATTTTGTGTAGAGCCAGAAGAGTGCCTTAATTTATGCAAGATCCCTAAAGGCCTTTCCCTAAGCTACTACTGTCTGTCTTCCCATGTGATTAAGACTGCTGCCTTATACCAGCAAAGACAGCTTTCCTAGGTATAAGATGAACCTCCCTGGAAATTAATGTACTGAATTTAATTTTATGAGAAAAATATTTGCCTCCTCACACTGTGAAGCCACCAAGCTGAAATGAGCTGACAATTATTTGACTGTTCTAAGAACAGAACTCTCCCCCTACAACTATGGTCAGAGCAGATTTATGTATTTACACGGCTGTGTGAAATGGTTGGAAGGGCTTCAATTTTGTGGTCAAATAGATGCAAGACACCCATGACTGGAGGGTTTACTGGCAGGCAGACAACCATGACTTCCTTCACCCCACCCTTCACCCAAATAGTGGGCACTATTTAACCGAGAGAAGACACAGCATCCATAAGTGACTCCAAGAAAAAGCTGTGTGAGTCCAGAGAGAAAGTTAAGCAACTCTGTTTACACTTCTTACGAAAAGACAACAGCAGCAAATACTGAAATCCTCATCTCTGATGTCCTATTGGTTCAGTTATACTTTCCAAAAAGTCACTCTGTCAAACAATCTCAGATAGCAACCTGCACCATGGTCAACACAGCTTCTGCTTCAGCGCTGTGTGGTTTGGCAGTGAAGTGCAACAACCATTACTCATGTTTCAAGGCAGGTCCAAGATGCGAAGATCACATGTAGATCCCTGTGGTGTGAGACGTACCATAGTTTCAACCATATAGTCTGTGAGTAAGGTAGTTCAGAACTAACTGGCAGAGGCAGCAAGAAATAATGGTCCAAGTCATGAAAATCAGAAGATTTCAGGGTCCTCCTCACTGGGGGTTTAATCAGGAGCAACACACCCAAGCACCTGGAGAATGTAGGGTCATTTCAGAAACTAAGGCAGGAAACTCCTGATAAACAGGGAGAATTCCCTACAGTATGGGAAGCAACCTAGTCCAGTTACTTTGGGGAAAGGCCTAATGGTTTTGGGTCTGGGGTTTTTTTGCTAAAGATTCTACCTCATCTCTGATATTCA
The DNA here is from genome assembly GCA_013397815.1 of Aleadryas rufinucha. Classification (NCBI taxonomy): domain Eukaryota; kingdom Metazoa; phylum Chordata; class Aves; order Passeriformes; genus Aleadryas; species Aleadryas rufinucha. The sequence goes on along the minus strand of VZTH01007946.1, from coordinate 134,255 downwards.
AAGTGATGGCTGGAAAATCATGTTGGTATTTCTTTAATTAGACTTTTGGGGTTTGAGTCTCTGGATTACAGTCTGGCCACAACACAGCAACTTACTGCATGACTGTGGAGAGTGGAAAGGTTGTTCATGGGCACTTTGGCAGGGGGAGGGTGGATGGGAGGTTTTTGGTTTTTGTAAGCCTAAAGTCTCAGTCTGACACTAGAGCTGGAGCCAGACAGCACGGCAGTATTGTGTCAAGAGGACCACTGCTGTGCCCCAGGCAGCGGATCCAAGCAGCTGTGCTGCTGGACCTGGTTGTTCTCCAACTACCTCCAGCATAGCCCTGGAGCTGGTTTTAAGTGTCCTTTGCTGTTAGATTGTTTCCATCTCAGCTCAGAAGGTTTCTGTGTTCTGAGACCCTGTTTTAGTTGAATTCATAGATCATGATCACCATGAACCACTGCATGACATCCTGTTTCCTTTATGTTGTTTCTTGCTTGCTGCCTTCCTTTTTTTAGCCATTCTGCAGGAGCCCTATAAAGGGCTCTGGATGTGCATCACACCTCTGGCAAAGGGACGTGGCCTCCCCCTTCACTCCCCATTATGGGCATACCAAATTCTGGTTTTAGCTGCCCTCCTGGACATTTCAGAGCAGGCTGCTCAATGGTTATTAGTGGTTCATCCCCAGGAAAGCAGAGTTTTGTGAAGATTGGCTTCATGCTGATGCTTCTGCTGCTCCGAGGGTTTTTGTCAAGACCCATGTTATAGCTGCGCTGTCTTCTCCATGTCCTGCTCAAAGCAAGCAACAACACTCACCTTGAAAAGTTCTTTTTGTTTCTTTTTTAACAGTCAAAAAACCCCAAAACGTTTAACTTTCAGGGATGTTCATTGGCTTTTTTCTAGTATTGATGTAGTAAGTTTGGGTCTAGGAGGTAAAAAACCATCAAATTTAACACGGATATGGAAAAGAGAATTTCAGTTCTGTAAAACCAGTGGAAACTATTCTTCAGCTGGGACTAGCAGTGTTAGCTGCCACATGAACAATAATGCCTCCCTCTTTTGTGGCGGTGGCTCAACCCACTTTCAGGATTAGTGACATCCCGTGGGTTGATTTCCCCGCCCACAACTCCACCTCTGATGGCGGAACGGAGGATGGGACAGAGGTTTAACCTCCCCGCCTACTAGGCGTGTCTCTGAGTATGGTCCGTCCTTTGTGCTAGAATGTTCTCTCTCCCTCCGTTCACCATTGGTTTGTTTAAGTGATGTTTAATAAGTAAGTTAATGCATATTATATTAAGTTCTGGAAGGTTCTGTTTTATTCGGTTGGTGATTGGTTTGTTTGTATTTGTACCTCCTCCCTTGGAAACCTATTGGTTATGTGTCAGTCCCCTATCATTTCCCTATTGGTTGTTTCCCTGTTCCTCCCTTTTCTCCTCCCCCTAATAAAATCCCGTGCAACCAGAGCTGAGGATGCCATTTCATCGGCGAGTCTCAGGTGGTTGGCTCCCTTCAAGCTGCTTCCAATAAACATGTTGGAATTTGCTGCTACCTGAGGCCTCCCTCTCTCTTCGCCTTCGCCTGCTGCGCCTACCTACAAGGCTTACGCCTGCTCACTTGGCCCTTGGCCATAGACCCTTGGGTAGAGCTGCTGCACTCCCAAGGACCACAAAGAATCCTGCACTGCGCTGTCGCGCCTGTGACACCCGGCGGTGTTCAGTCAGGAGGACAGTGACTTTGTCGCCGGTCATGCCACCGGGCGGTGTGGCCACCACGGCACTCTTTCATTATTTTACTATAGAACCTTTTAAAAAACCTTTTCCACTAATGTGTATAATGAGTATTTAAATTTTTTAAACTGTTTTTTGTTAATGTCTCAAAATATCCAGCCCTTGAGGCATCTGTGGCCTTGAATTCTTTCTTGGGACTAGAAACACTTCTCCCTGCCCCCAATCACATAGTTTGCATAGAGGAAAACGCAGCGCTTCTTAGCATTTTATACAAATAATTTAGCCTTTAAAACTCCATATGCAAGTAACTCTAGTTCCTAAACCACCTTCCAAGTGAAAAGAACATAAGATGTACTTTAAGGGCAAGCACAGATTCAGACACAGCCAGTAGTGCTCCTACTGTGACAAAAAAAGCAGACAGGCTGGTGCATTCACCCTGTCCTTTCCAGCATGCTTCCTGGTGACAATATTTGGTCCAAGTTTCTCTTGGTGGAGATGAAACTCAAGACTCCAGCTGGTTTTCATTCACAGGACCCGAACCAACTGTCCCAAATGCAGCTCACTACTCTCCCAGAACTCCCATCTCCAGCTGGTCTCACAGCTACTCTTGTCCGACAGATATCTGAAATGAATGATGGTTTGACCTGTCTCACAATGCTGGGATAGACAAGATCAGACCAGACAAGACAACTGGTGTTGCCACTTCTTCCAGCTCCATGCTCTTGACTATTGTTTGGGATTTAGGTCAGTGTCAATGGTTATAGATCCCTCTTTCAGACTCTGGAGGAATGATTGTCAGAGTTTTTAATGTGGACTAAATTACTTTTGTAGTAATTCCCTAACATTTGAACTACATTACCAGCAACTGAAAAGAGACATCTGCTGCCACAGACAATGTCAGTGTGAATGCCTGATGTTTGGCAATAACATGCACAATAGAAAGTAGAGTCTTTCAGGGGAGATACAAAGCAGTCTTAAATGCTGGTAATTTACCAGCTCTGTCCACAGTAACCTGCCATTTTCCATCTCTTTATGGTCTGCCCCCAGAGAACCTAGACTGCAGTTTGGTCCAGGAAAAAAAACCACCTTCCACTGAAATGCACAGTTCCAGTCTCCAGGTTTTAGATGGGGGTTTACTGGATGCTCTTGTTTATCCCACCCGCTGCTGTAATTAGAAGTATGCAAAAGGTCCTATACCACCTTAATTTGTTCCTGCCACCTATGTAGTCACATTAAAAAGAGAGACTTAATTAGTGGCTGGGTCCCTGGCCTGTGAACTGGGCACCTCTGTTCCCATCAGCACACCTGCAGATGTAGTGTTAAATGGGCCTATTGGTTTCTCTGCTGCCTTCCCTCCTGTGTCTGGCCAGCTGTTCTGGGTGTAATGTGCTGCAGAACGTGTGCCTGGCAGGGATTACTATTGCAGGGTAATTGGAAGCAGGCAAGTCTGCTGCCTGCAGCCGTGAGCTATGTGGGACTCTGAGGCAAAAATAGCTAAAAGCACTTGTTCTGTTTCATGTGTCACAGTTTGGCATTGAAATGGGGAAATCTGCCTACTAGTGTGGTTATGAACATACCTCTCTCTGGCCAGTGTGTTTTTTGTGTTAATAGATTCACCACAGATTTCAACTCAATTAGGTTGATGCTTTAGTACCCCCCCAAAAAAGGATTAGCAGTGTTCCTGAAGTAATTCTTGAAAGGTTTTGCTTTTTTTTCTCTGTATTTCTAGTTATTTGTGCCATAGGCAGTGACAGGAGAGAGGCCTGCCCTGTAAGTTCCAAACTGGTTTGGAGCCAAAAAAAAGTCATCTGTAGATTTATTTGGGAGCACCCTTCTAAGTATGCAATATAGCAGCCAGTGATTGTGGTCTGTCGTGAGCTACGCGCATTAGAGCTGTGTCTTGCTGTGAAACAAAGCAGGCTTTAATAGGACTTAATTTACAGCACTGAAGTAGAATACAGGGTTTTTTCCCTAGGTTTACACCATTAACCTCTCACTGTTAACCAATTTCACTGATCATAAATTTGAGAAGCAACTTATGGATTTCAGTAGAAGTTTGTCTCACTACAAAATATTCAAGGCTATCTCTGAGAAACATGTATGTTGCTGGCTGCCTTTATCTTCTAATGGTCCTTTCTGGCCTTGAATCTATTCACTGTAATAATTAAACCATCCCGACTTACAGGGCTTTAAACAGAGGGCTGCAGAAGAAAAAGGGGTCTCTGTGTTCCCCAGGATGTCCAGGCTGGCCTGGGTGTAAGGTTGAACATCAGGATATTTTCATGTATTACTTTTATAAAGATACTGATGAATTTTGCTTTCATTTGATGGTGTTAAAACTGCAGTACTTTGAAGGTGAAATGTTTCAAGGACATACATTTATTTCTGTGGTTTTGCAGCCCTATGAACTGTAGTCATGAAGGAGAACAATGTAAAAAGCTTTGTGTGTTTTTTTGATATGCAAACAGCACTCTGATAAATATCAATTAAGTAGTAAAACTTCAGGGGTTTTCTTACTGTAGTGTGAACACAAGTGCCAACAGTTTTGTGGTTGGTTTGGGTTTATTTTATCAAAAATAGAACTGACCTCTACATAGTTCTCCTTGAAGAAACTGATTTTCTTTTTCTCAAATTACTTAATTTTTTTACTTATCAGACTAGCGCTTGGAAAACTGGTGGCTGCAGCCGGGAGCTGGATGGTGTTACAGGACAGGGCTGCTTTGCCCCACTCCGTGGCCAAACAGGGCGTCAGCACATGGAGCCCTCAGCAGCTCCACAGTGTGGCTGGGCTTGGCCTAAGGACACACATGAGAAGACACAGAGCTGAGCAAATCATACAAAACTGGGAGGAGCTGTTGACTCCCTCGAAGGCAGAGGCCCTGCAGAGAGACCTCGATGAATTAAAGGACTGGGTAATCACCAACCATATGAAGTTCAACAAGGGAAAGTGCCAGATTCTGCACCTGGGATGGGGTAACCCTGGATGTATGGAAAGACTGGGGAATGAGACGCTGGAAAGCAGTGCCATGGAAAGGGACCTGGGGGTCCTGGTCGTCGGAAAGTTAGATCTGAGTGAGCAGTGCCCTGGCAGCCAGGAGGGCCACCCATGTCCTGGGGGGCATCAGGCACAGCATCGCCAGCCGGGCAAGGGAGGGGATTGTCCCCTCTGCTCTGCACTGGGGCGGCCTCACTTGGAGTGCTGGGGACAGTTTTGGTCACAATGTAAGAAGGACATAAAGCTATTAGAGATTGTCCAAAGTAGGATAACAAGGATAGAGCAGGGCCTTAAGGAGAAGCCGTATGAGGAGCGGCTGAGGTCACTTGGTCTGTTCAGCCTGGAGGAGAGTGAAGCAGACCTCAGTGCTGTCTAGAACTCCCTCGTGAGGGGAAGAGGAGGGGCAGGCACTGATCTCTTCTCTGTGGTGACCAGTGACAGGGCCCAAGGGAATGGCCCTGAAGCTGTGTCAGGAGAGGTTTAGGCTGGATATTAGGAAAAGGTTCTTCCCCCAGAGGGCACTGGAACAGGCTCCCCAAGGAGTGTTCACAGCACCAAGCCTGACAGAGTTCAGGAAGTGTTTGGACAACACTCTCAGGCATATGGTGTGATTTGGGGATGGTGCTGTGCAAGGCCAGGAGTTGGACTTGATGATCCTTGTGTGTCCTTTCCAACTCAGCACATTCTGTGATTCCATAAACAGCTGGGCCTGCGGAGCGCCAGCCGCTGTCGGGGCCCGGTGCGAACGGCGGGCACACACCCCGCACCGGGCTCTGACAGCCCGGGACTGGGCGGGGGCAGCCGGGGCACCGCTCCGTTGTCCCTCCCCCCGTCCCGCCCGTCGCCTTCCGGGGCCGGCCGGATCCCGCCTGCAGCCGCTGGGATGCTGCTGCCCCGGGCGGGCGGTGCTGCGGGCCGGGCCTCGGCGCCGCTGGCCGCCCTGTCCCAGGTGCTGCGGCTGGAGCGGAGCCGCCGTACCGGGATCGTGTTCCCGCTGCAGAAGCTGGAGCGGTACCTGGCGCCCGGCACCGACACGGCGCGGTTCCGCCTCTTCCAGCCCGGGCTGGCCGCCCTGCAGCGCGCCGAGGCGCTCTTCAGGTCCGACCGCGGGCACCCTATCGACTACGTGAGCTCCGCCGTGCGCATGGACCATGCCCCGCCGCCGGCCCTGCCCGAGGTCAGGCGAGCGCTGCTCCCGCGCCCCTCCGCTGGGACCGTGCCGGGACCGTGCCGGGACAGCGGCTTCCCCCCGCCCGGGCCACCCCGGGCTGGGTGAGCTGCGGGGGTAAAGGAGTGTAGGAGGGGTTGTGCAGCTCTGGGGCGGCAGTGTCAGAGCGCTGCGTAATATGTTGGGCATTTACTGCTGCTTTTTAAAAATATCGTTTATTTGTTGTTGTTCCCCGTTGTACAGCTCGGCAGCCTGGCACAGGACACGGCTGTCCCCGGCCACTGGCAGCACGGGCTGGGAAATGACCAGGACTGACTGTAGCGAGAGGTGGGCAGGTATAGATGTGCCCTCTCTGCCTCTCCCCCTGCAGGTGTGCTTCATCGGCCGAAGCAATGTGGGGAAATCATCTTTAATCCGGGCCTTGTTTTCACTGGCTCCAGACGTGGAAGTTAAAGTGTCAAAAACTCCGGTGAGTGACGTTTTTAACTTCCCTCCCTTTGGGTCATAAGCTGGTACCAGTCCAGAGGATAAGGCTGAGAAGGGTGGGAGGGAACAAGCTCCTGAGTAGCCTGAAATGACAGAAAGTGCCAGCTCTGTGGCCATCAGCTCATGGCTGGCACTGGCCTTGCTCTAGCCCAGGAAGAGGCAGAAGGAGCCCAGCCTAGCTCTTCAGCCAGACAAAGGAGTTGCACAACCTGAGCAGGTGTGCTGTAAAGCTCTTTGAGAAGAACCAAGCTCAGAGACCCATTAAGGTATTTTTAGTCTGTTTTATGGATAGAGCCGTGTAGGATTGCTGCAAGGGTAGGAGACTGGACAGTTTAAAGTATTCTGGGGGGTCTGGTATAGAGATGTTTTGTACAGCATCTCCTACACTGCTTAAAGCAGCTTTTTTAAAAACCTCTCCTGTGCTTCATCTTGCCTAAATCCTCTCTTCAGGGCCACACCAAGAAGATGAATTTCTTCAAAGTAGGGAAGTACTTTACTCTGGTGGACATGCCAGGGTATGGCTATCGTGCCCCACAGGACTTCGTTGAGATGGTGGAGGCCTATCTGCAGGAACGGCGCAAGTAAGGGACCTTCTGGTACCTCACAGCACAGGGAAAGCCAGGCACCCCTAATAGAGTGTCATATAATGAGGGGAGAAAATGCAGAGGGGCAGCTGCTTCCATCCATTAGTTCTAACATCATTTCCCTGGAAGCTTCTGCAGTGTCACTCATTCATGCTCTGACAGATCAAAACAGCAGGAATGATTGAGGTGCTGCTCCATGCTGACCCTCAGTTTCCATGCATGGCTTTTCTTGGCTCTTCCTATACCCAGATCCCATGTTACTTTTTTTTGCTTATGAATTTGGAAGGAGCAGAGCAAGCATGAAATAATGGCGGCAATTACTGTTGCTTGTATTTCTGGCAGCTTGAAGAGGACTTTCCTATTAATTGATGGTGTAGTTGGACTCCAGAAAACAGATAACATTGCGGTAGAGATGCTGGAGGAGTTTGGGATTCCTTATGTGGTAGGTAATGCTTCATTCTTGGGTTGGCTATAAGGTACAGGTAATCTATAAAGGTGTGTACCCTGTGCCTGAGCTTATGCAAGTTGATCTACCTAAGCAGTAACCCCACACCCTTTATTGTTAACAAAATAGGTTTAAAATGAGGGAGACAAGTGGGATTTAAGAGGGTTTTTTGTGTCATTTATTAAATAGATACATTTTTTTTCAGTGCTCAGCTTGAGCAGCTTGAAAAGGCCCACTTCTTATGCAGGCCATAGAAGTGTTTTGGTGAACTGTATTAGACCATTTTTTTCCCCTAGATATGACCAGAGCTTTCAGACTGCCTTGTAAGATAGTCCAGGACTCTTAGAGATGTTCCAGGTTAACAGCAAAATTATCTTACTTTCTTATTTTAATCCTTCCTTTCTGGATTCTTGCAGATGGTGTTAACAAAAATTGACCGAGCTTCCAGGGGAGTGTTGTTAAAGAACGTACTGGAGATCCAGGAGTTTGTAAAGGAGAACACTCAGGGATGCTTTCCTCAGCTGTTCGTGGTCAGGTAAAGCTCCTCTCCAGTCCTTTCTGGTGATGAGTTCAGTAGGGCAAGATACCTAAAACAGGTCAGTCTGCTCTAGAGGCAGCACCTCTCTGTGCCCCAAGGATGGAGGGTGGGCTGCTGATGGGGAAATGTCCCTTTCCTTCTTCCCCCTTCTCTCCAAGTGAGTGGAGTTTGTTTCCAAGGGTGCTTCTTCCTTTGGCCTTTCTCAAAGGCAGGTAGCAGTCCCTGTGCTGCATGCTAGCGGGCATTGCCATTTTATTTGGAGTTCTGGTAACCATAGCAGCTGTAATTGTTGGATTACACAGCCTAAGTGCAGGCTCTTCCCAAGGTGTACTGCAGGATATGTAATTGAACACAGCCAGTGGCTGTTTGTCTTTATTACTCCAAGACACAGCAATATCTGGCACTGAACATCCATGCCTCTGTTTCGACAGTTCTGTGGAGTTCTCAGGGGTTCACTTGCTCAGGTGTTTTGTAGCCCATGTTACTGGAAACCTGCCCGCTGTAGAGGCCAGCTGAAAAGACCAACTCCTGCTCTCCTTGGCTCATCAGGAACAAAAGGTACCAAAAACAGAGGTCTGGGGTTTTTGTTGTAAATAACTCAAGTTACTATACACTATTTTTGAATACATTAGTATTTATAAAGCTAAGATTTTTCTTTATTAAGTTCATCAGTTCAAGAAGTTTGCAGTGTGAATTAATCCAGGTTATTATAAAGCTGTTTCATAAAACCTGCATGATTGTGCTGAGGAGAAAAAAAGCAGAGAACTTCCAAAGATAAGGGAAGTTTTAATACATTTTCTCTTCCTTCACTGAAATGTTCAAAAAGCTACCACTGCATGCCTAAGCTCTGCTATATTTAGAATATTAGAGACAGTCTAGTAATATCATTAATAAATACACATTTAATTTAGGAAAGAAAAACTAAAGCCCTAACATTAAGCAAACTGTACGTGCCCAGTTGAACTGAATGCTACACAGAGGTTTGCTCCCCTCAGATAGGGTTAGAATAGTGGGGGCCAAATCCTACCACCTGTGCAACCTACCTGCTCTAAGGCCATGCAGGGTGGAAATAGCCAACATGTTGTCTGGGAGGATGTGTTTGATATCTTGTATATTTTACTTTTGTAACTCTTCTGTGTCCTGTGTTGAGTAGGTGCAGCAGGATAGCGTGCCTTGCTTGCAGACATTGAGTTGTCCCTGTTCCACAGGGATGAAGGAAAGAACACATCTTTGATGGGATCTGCTTTTCCATCACTGTTGGCGTGAAACAGAGTGGAATAAAAGACTGACATCTAGAGGATCCCTCTCCTCCACATTGTCATCAGTCAGTGCTGCATCTACCTTCTGTTCTGAGATCCAGCATGAAGTTCTGCCACTGCACTTGGATGAATTGCCAGATCTGAGTCACACCATCCGTGATCTGTATCGGCTCTACCCTGGCAGCTGAAGCACAACACTGATGTGTCCTGTGCTCTTTAGGGGAACTGTGTCCCACAGCAGCTCTATCTGGCTAAGAGCACCTGAAACTGTCCAGTTACAAGGCAGAACTGGACAAAAGGACTCAGACAACAGAACGTAGTCTGAAGCTAACAAGTGCCTGTGTCAAACCCTGGCACTCAATCTTTGTCATATCTTAACATAGCCCAATGTGGTTATGCAGTTGTCAAAGTTACTTGCATTAAGTGTTTAAACCTCAAGAGAGGAAAGTTCTTTTCTAAACCACTCTGAGGGTGCAGAAGGACTAGAAATATCACTTTCTTTCACTATGCAATTTCTTGTAACAGACTAGACATGAGACTTTTTTTGCTAAGCTCTCCCGTTCTTTGCCCCTTGTTGATGAGTGGTGGGTGGGCTTGGCAGCATATAGACACAGTAGAGCTCATTTCAGTTTTAAATTCAAATGTCTTCAGTTGTTTGCAGTTTGTAAGCTTCACTGCAGGCACCTATCATTACCTAGTAAAGCTTTGCCTCTTCTACAGCTGTTATTTACAGAAATGATGTTGAGTATTAACTTCTGTGGAAAAGGATTTCACCTTGTGCATCTTCCCTGGTCTTTCAGCAGTACTTTCTCTGTTTCCCTCTTCTACTCTGTCTCGTCTGGTCTGTCACCATAACCCTGACACTACAAAGGCAGTATTTTTGCAACAGTGTCCAAAACTAGAACACTGCAGTCTGGACAGGTGCACTAGTAGATGAGTAAAAAAACCTGGTTGAATAATTGAGCTGAGGGAAGTCAGTGGGTCATACTCCAGCTGCATGGCAGTTAGAAGTGGATGCTGCAAGGATCCATTCTGGAATGTGTCCAATTTAACATCTTTACAAGTAATCTGGAGGAGGTGGATTGCTATCAAATGTGCCCAGGGCCCCAAACTGAGCGGAACAGTGGACATGCTCAAGGGCAGGGCTGGAGGAAAGGGACTGACAGCAACTGTATGAAATACAACAGGACTGGAGCACCTTCCCTTACAAAGACAGGCTGAGAGTTGCCCAGAAGGTAGAAACCTCATAGCAACCTTCCAGTATGTGAAGGGGGCCTAAAGGGAAGCCACAGAGGCACTCATCAGGAACTGTAGTGATAGGACAAGGGGGAATGGGTACAAACTGAAAGAGGGGACTTCCCTTGGGCACCCTGGTCTAGTGGGAGGTGTCCGTGTGCATGGGAGGGGAGGATTGGGATTAGATTATCTTTAAAGTCCATTATTCCAACTCCTTCACATTCTATGATTCTGTGAACATGGGCAAGTGTGCCTTGCTTGAAGGGAAGGAAAAGACCCTGCCAACCGAACAGCCTGTGAAAAGACATGCTTTTTGACCTCGTGGCTGACCCTCTTTCGAGAAGGGGGGTGGAACAGACATCTCCCGAGCTCACTCTCAAGTCACGCTATCCTGATCTGACAATCCAATAATGAGTGTCACGTACAGGTTTGGGGAGGGTCACCAGACCTGTGCCCCCGCAATTCCGCGGTGCCCTCAGCACAGGCAGGCCCGGCAGCGCCGCCCACCCCGCCCGGCGCAGCGCNGGATGAGGAGGAGGACGTGCCGGTGAGTGGCGCCGGGGCTGCCCTTCCCGGGGATCCACAGCCCAGCCGCGGGCGGGGGCGCGGTGGGAAGGGGCCGGGGCCAGCGGGGCGCTGACCGTGGCCTCTCCTGCGCTGTGCCCCTGCAGTTCGAAGAGGACGCGGAGGACGCCGGCGGGGGCCTGGACGGCGGGCAGGGCAGGAGGAAAAGGCTGTTCTCCAAAGAGCGTGAGTCGGGCCGGGCCAGAGTCCTGCGGACGGGTCACTCAGCTGAAACTCCGAGCTCACAGCTATGGGGGCCCAAAACTCACTTCTCCTTAGCAAAACAGCGGCTTTCATTCTGTGCCTTGGCTGCAAGTGCAGAAAGCTGCCGTGTAGACCCCCCCTCAAAAATACTGCTACTGAACCTAGCTGTGCCCAAAGTCAGCTGCGCTGTCAGTGTGCAGTGCTTTGCAGCCTATATGAATATTCAGAGAGCTTGTCCTCAGACATGCTTTTCTGTATGTACAGCACACGGCTTTTGTTTGCTTCTGCTTATTTCCTGTATGTTTTCTCAAGAATTGTCCTGCCTGATAGATGAGAGTGCCGTCCTGGTGCAGGAACGTGCAGGCTGGTGAGTTCTAACTATATGTGTGCAGCACTGAATGGATGAAAGAAGCCTCATGCTGAGTGTTTCTTTGTGCAGTAAGGTGCATGATGTATGGATTCGGGGACGACCAGAACCCTTACACAGAATCAGTGGACATTCTTGAGGACCTGGTAATAGAGTTTATCACTGAAATGGTAAGTCAGCTCTAGACAACATGGTCAAAACATCCTCACCAGAACTTTAGCCTTCTGAAGGTTAATACCTCTGATTCAAATACTGCATTATCCCAGGCCCCACTCATGGCATTAGTAGGAGAAACATAAACTTGGATTTTGTTTTTCCAAGATTAAAGCAAAACTTGTGCATCTTGCTCCGTGTGGATCTAGAACACTGAAGTCCTTAAGCAGCAGTTAATTAGTACTGTAGGAGTGGATATACTCACTGTGGCGTCATTGTATGTGCAGCTGACAGAAAATAAGGCTCAGATTTGAAAGTCTGTCAACTTTCTGTGTTTGCCCAGTGTCTGTACATGGATGGGAACTTAGCTCTGCCCTGCAAAAGAAATGCATTCTTGGGCCTGAGACCACTACTCTTCCAGATCTGGATACCCTTTCTAAGTATCCAAACATTCCCCTTTCTTTTGAAAGGGTGGTCTTTCTTATCCATATCAAAATGCCCTACACTGTTCTCTGATATGGTTACTTCACATTACCTCCAAGTTGTACCTTATCTTCAGCCATTCTGCAGGCTGGGTGTCCTATGTGTAATCTGGCCTTAGTTCTGATACCATTATGTGATGTATACATATAGTGGTATGTTTGGAGTGTAAGTGACAGGCAGCTGGGGGACAGCAGAGTACTGAGAAGTACTTCCCACGATTTACTGGGAAGTTCTCTTGTGACTAGGATGATGGTGCCCAGAACCTGCAATTGCTTACTTCTTTATTATAAAATGACAGGAAATAAAGTGGAATTGAGAGCTTAAAAAAACACCATGGCAAAGGAATGCTGCTGACTTTTTTTCCCCCTCTAACAGACACACAAGGCTATGTCCATCGGGCGGCAGGGTCGGGTACAGGTTGAGGACATTGTCTTTCTAATACGCAAGGACCCCCGGAAGTTTGCCAGAGTTAAAGACCTCCTAACTATGAATGAAGAACTGAAACGAGCCAGGAAGGCCTTTGATGAAGCAAACTATGGGTCTTGATTCTGTGCACAAGCTGCACTGGGGCATTGTTTGGGCACCTGCTGCTCAGTAAGAAGGAAGATCGTGTGCACTGTTTGGAAGGGTTATTCAGGATGGAGGTCACTGCTGGGATGTCTGCCCTCACTCCCAGCCTTTTCTGAGAAATATTCAAGCAGCTGAAATGTTACCTGATTGTATGTGGTATACTTATGCATTTTTATACCATTGGATGAAATGAGAAAAAGAGCTCTAAAAATTCCTGCAGTGGGAGGAGTCTGTTTGAAGTAGGCCTGTGTTCAGTCAGATGGCTCGAGGGCTGATGATTCACAATTCTCTAAAGTAATTTCAGTTGTCACTGGGTATTCCTGTGACAGGAAACCCAGAAAATGGATCTTGGTTATCTGTAGTTATCTGTATAAAAACCTTAAACCCAAACTACTATCGAAGTTGTGCTCTTTGCTCTGTATATGCTTTTTGAATAAAACATAAGTTTGTGCCCACGTTTCACAACTCAATGTACATCAATCAGTTCATACAAGGTGGGTAATACAGGGGATTTAGCACTTCATACGCTATGAAAGTTGTTTTTGTTTCTGTCTCAGTGGGCACAGCTCTTTTATTTTCTACCACTTTTAAGCCTAAGAAATTGAACTTAGCCCACTCATTATTTACTTGCCTTTACAGCCCTTCCTTACTGCTGTTACGCAGGTGCTCTGTACTAAACCAGATTCCTATTCTTCATTTTACTTTTTTTTTCCTTACTATTTCCTGGTGATCCTGATTATGGGAATTAATTACAAGCAAGAACCTGGCAAACACCACTAAGCCCATTTGTTCTAACATGATGGGGTACCTGTGCCTTATATTGCCAAGCAGGCAGAAAGTGCACTTAGATTAAAAAGATTTGGGGACAGTGAGAAACATCAATCAGGAGTTTACTGTTGCAGGCCACAGCTGTGTTTTTCCCTACTTCTGGAACAGCTCAGGGGAGGTAAGTTCAGTTAACTCCTCATTTCAGAACAAGGGTAACAAATGCTGAAACACCAATAATACTGCACATCAAGGCTGTCCCCTCTACAAGCAGCACAGAAGGAAGGGTGTAAGGCTTGGAAAGGTGTTGGCAAGTCTTTTGTCCAAAGCAGCAGTAAGTGATCAGCTGCAGCCTTCTGCCATGGATGGTAACTATTTGCACTGTGGATTTGACAGCAGCATTTAACATGTGGTCGAGCAGTGGAGAGGGGACACTGAGTAAGGGTAACAAAGCCACTGTTCCTGGACAAGGCTAGGTAAAAGGATGGAGATTATTCAGCTTTTTGGAACACCCTTAAAAATATAAAAAACAGCCATTAAAAAAACGTGTTTTACAAAAACATAATAAAATGGTTGCTACTTTCTTAACGGAATTCAGGATGTGAGTTACTGAGACACCATTAGGGTTCAGAGGTGTTTACTTAATAAAAAAACAACAAAAAACTAGTGACTTGATCCCTTTCCTCCTTCAACTCCAGGGTCAGACACCTATTGCTGCAAAAATAGAATCAATATCTGTGTTCTCAGCAGCTTCTTTCCACACAGGGCCAGGGCTTCCTTCCAGCAGTAGCCTCCTAGGGGTCCCTGTTGTGCTTAGTCTGACATGTCCTGTATCAATGTTGGAATGCTCTTCCTGACTCGGAGACCCATCCCGGTGAGCTGGGAGGATGAGTGATGAAATGTTCTCACAGACCCCAAAAAGCTCAGGAGGCTTTTGCCCACTAGTCTTTAGAGCTGTCTTCAAGTGTGCAGATGATTTGATCCTCCTTCGGCAGAACCGTGCCCCGAGGTGCTGCTTTGGCCAGCGCGTGTGTTGTGACCCGTACAGAAGGTATTTACGGACAGATGTTTTGACACAGTGCAGCTTTTTCTTCAAGCTTAAGGGGAGGAAAGTGCACAAAACAGAACTTTATCAGCTACTAAAATGTTACTTCATTTGGAGTTTGGAGAGATTTGGTTATTAGCCCTCTCTATTATTTTCCTTATCATACCAAGGAAACAGAACAGCACCTTGTACAATAGTAGCCAAGGCAGTCTGAATAAAGACAGCCCTTGCTTCATACAACTGTTACCATTAAACATGCAGATGATTTAAGTTGCATTTTCATCTTCCCTCTTAAGTTTTGTACATGTTAGCCTTTTAAATCCTTTCACAAGTGACTGAAGCTAAACAGAATGCTCATGTCAGAGCTCCCAGTAACCTGAACTAGTGATCCTGTTTGGGTTTTAAAAGAATGGCTTAGACCACTGTGTTTCACTATACAATAGCAAAATACATACTATTAAAATGTAAAGTGTTAGACTCAGAAATCCCACACCCATGCAAAACTACCTGCATCCTTGAGCCTCCACATGGTGCAGCCGGTTGCTTTTCAACAACTTGTTACGCAGAAAATAAGCTTCTGATTTGAATTTGTTGGTTTTGCACCACAAAATAGCTTTTCTGAGTGCCTCTGACAGCTCCCCAAATGATGCAGCTGTTTGGACCATCTGTACAAGAGATCCAGCGTGCTGTGATTTTGCTATTCGAGAGGAAGGTGATGCCAACTTCGCTTTAAAAGGTGTTGATGCAATGCTTAGACCCTGAAACAAACAGTAACAGAAATAGCGTTGTAAAAAGATGATGTGTCTGATCCTTTCTGCTGGAAGGGAGCAGAACGCAGTGATTTTTGTGAGAACATTCCTTATTTCCTAAGGAGAAAAGGGAAGAGTAGTCTTGTGTTGTGGAATACAAAGAGGCAGATAATTAAAATATGTATTCCTGCCTACTACTGACTTGCTCTCTGGTCATTTCACTTGACAAACCAACAAATGCCCAAATTGCTAAGCAGAAATAAGTAGTGATTTTCTGTGCAAAGCTTTCACACTAACTTGGATTGTTAGACAGGCAAAAATAAGGCAGGAAAAGGGGACATTTTCAATCAGGGATATCATGCTTCAAGTGTTAAGAGTCTTTAAAATAAAAAAGAAAAACCCAAACCACCAATCTAACATGTAAAACAATACCATACAAACCTCTTGTGCTGGACGTCTGGATGGCCTAAGCAAGCTCTTCACATCAAACCCTGGGTGCTTCCCTACAGAGAGAGAGGAGAGTTCCCATTATAACACCAAGACAGTTTTATTTCTTTGCACAGAGATGCCACAAAGCTCTCGGCAGGCTCACACCTGTACTCAACATTTCCAGGCAGACTCAAGGGGACTACACTCATTGTGCATTGCAGCTGGCAAGGAATGAAGAGCATACAGAGGTTTACAGATGGCTGCAAAGGAACGCACAATCACCTGGATGGCTGCAGTCACTGGCCATAGCCCTGACTGCAGAGGAAGACTTGGCCATAGTCCAGAACAGCAAGCACAGGATACTTGTATCCTGTACCTACCGCCTTACCTACTCTTGTATGGCCTGCAGACAGTGCCCTTAGCTTGTTATCTACACAAAAGCAGGAAAATACAAGTAACTACTTTCATGACCTGTATACTGCATTCATTACCTGCTTCTCTCCAGGCTGTATCCTGTTTGAACCACCCCTGCTGCCGCCACCCCCCCCCCAAAAAAAATCATACTGACATTATCCACAGCTTTATAAAGGCAAGGGTACATGCAGCATTCTATTCTCCCAAGGACAGGGAGTTTGTGCTAGAACCACACTGTGGGTAGTAGAAGTGCTTGGCCCTGTTGGACAGAAGTTGCAGTCAGTCTCTGAGATGTCAGAAACCATTACACTGTGGCACAAGGCTTTACCTCTCCTGGCTGTGGGCACCACAACTGTCTCTCCAATGTCCATGGGGCATGAGATGCTATGGTTTTTCATGGCACTTGTAGAGGTCTCAGATTTTCTCTTTTTCCCAACCTTCGATACTGCCTCTGGCATTGCTGGGAAGAGCTTCTTCATCCAGCTGGTAGACTTCTTGGTTATAAGCATTTTTGCCTTTTGCTTCTTTGCCTCAGAGAATACATTAACTCCAAGGAAGTCACTGATATCAGAAGGGAAGGTAAACCCCTTGATATAGGGCGTCTGTTGAGTCTCAGATACCAGATGAAGCATTGTCCACAATGCACCGTACAAGGACATGAGGGTCTGCAATACACACCGGTACTGAATCCTGAAGACAGAGGACAAAGAAGCATGGAGTCTCCTCTAGCAAAACATTATGCACACTGAACAACTACCTTCAGCTCAGGTAAGAGATTCCAAGCTGCCCTTTCCCTATTTCCCCTCACTACAAACTTACTTTTTTACATTCCATCACCCTGCTTTCCTTAAGTCTGAGCTTTACAGAACTGTTCCAGATCAGAATATAGAAGTGTCTTAACTAGTAATTCCTGATCAGGAGCCCCTCTGCTTCCATAGAGTTTTGCTGAGTGCCACACTTGGAACCCATGAGGTTCTTGGGTCACATCCAAATCAGTTGCCATGAAGTCTTCCCACAAAAGCACCCTGCACCAACTTAAGCCTGATGCCACAGAATTGCCTGCTCTATGCTTCTTGGAGATACAAGCTTTCTTGTGCCAAAGAAAAGCTCTAATAATGCTGTTACTCCTTCAGCTACAGACAGCAGTTACTTTCCCAGACTGAGAGAGACTGGAACACCAATTTCCCTGGAAAACTCAGCAGTATAATAGAACATGTTTATTCCAGCTTTTCCATTTCAGCATGAGACAGGACTTACTGCTTGCTGCACAGAGTACCAGGTGTTTGTGGCAGGCTGACACTAACACTGTGATTTCATTAGAGCTACATACAGTTTGTTAAGATCCAAGAACAAAGCCTTCCATAAGAGCATGTAAGAAGTCTCTCCCCACTTGTACAACTCTGCAGGTGCTAGAATCAAGTCCAAAGGCATGGAGGGACCCTCCCTTCTCCTCCTCCCAACTGAATAAAGTTCCCCTTAGCAGCAAGGCCTAATTACAAGCCCTTCTCCCTGAGAGACACATCAAACAGACAGACAAACAAGACAGACTTTTGAACACACAAACCAGAGCCGGCTCAGGAGCCCCGAAGCCACAGTATTCAGGAGAATGAATTCCTTCGAGCAGAGATGTTTAACGGACAAGCTGAAGATTACAGTAGTTAAGGTTAAAAAAAAATAAACAGCATGTAATGAGACTTGCTGAACACACCAACTAGAGGCAATTCACAAGGTGATATCCTGGAATAATCTGGGAGATGAGTATCCAAACTTTGGATTGCTCAAGGCCAGAACAGCTGCCAGCCAACAGCCTGAGGTTCCTACATAATAACTTGAAAATAAGGTGTTTGGCTATCACAGAAACTTCAAGTTGCACGTATGAATTGCACAGTTGAGTCCACCAGCAATGCAGAGCCTACAGCAGACCTAGTTTTGGTCTCATGACGTGCTACTGGTGAATTCTAAGAATGTTTTTGTGGTGAAAAAAGGATACAGAAAAGCTTTACAGCAACAATCCAGCAGACGTAGTATGAGCTTGCAGCCTCCCAATACCTTCAAACTCACTGTTTCCAGCATAGGCTGGCTAGGAACCAAGCACTCTGTGTGGGCTTCGGATGCATTTTTCCTGTGTTGATACAGGGATGAGGAGTTGGTTATGATTTAGCATCCTCTTCCTTTAGCTCTGCAGACGGAGTTAGCGGATAGTACAAGATATGGGATCATGGCACTTACTTGGGAATCAGTTCTACCAGAGTTTCCAGGCAGCCTACCAGATTCATTTTCCATAGGCGCTTCAAACACTGTTCAACCTAGGAAAAAAGAAAACTCCTTTGACTGATATTTTGAGAGATTGAGTGCCCTAGTCTAAGAATTGTCACTGTATTAAATTACACTTTCTCCTTATCAGTTTAATAGCCCAAACTGCAAGTTTGTGTGATGGGATGTTCTGGGATGTTTCTATATCTGCACTGTGATGAAAAACATCCTTTCATCACTCCACTGAAAATACGGAATTAAGTGAAGGACTGGAGTAGGCCATGTTTAATTGGTGCTGCATTATTTCCTCTGCTGTATACAGTGGCCTTTAATACTGTCAAGAAGGAAAACACATAAACAAATCAAGAAGGTAAGCACCATTCCTGGTCTATTTCAAAACAGATATTAATGAAGATGCTGACAACCCCTTTCCTGAAAAACTGGCAAGGTGTTCACGTTTCATCTTAAAACAGAAAGTATCTAATAAAGTAGGCTAGGATTATTATTCCACCCTTCCATTATTACAATTAATTGAGAATGATGTCCCTGTATTACCCATGTAGTCAAAGGCACAGAATTGTACCTACTTCAGGTCTCAGCATGAGTATTGGAGACCAGGGCTGGAAAATGGAAATTGCACTTGCTGCACAGAGCCAAGAAACCCACTGGGCTCAACTGTGAGGGGACAAATATGCATTTGCTCCCAAATATTTTTTGCACGATGCTCCGGGCGACAAGTGCTACTCCAAAAGCTTTTCAGGGAGTAATGACTGGGAGCCGGGAGTACCCAGGTGCCGGGTCCTTGCCGCCCAGCCGGGGCTGGTGCTCACCTGCTGCAGGGCGAGGTAGGGCCGGTGCCGGAGCATCCTGCTGTGATACACGTAGAGCACGGCGCGCAGAACGCGTCCCTCGGCGGCCACGCCCGGCCCCGACAGCCGCTTCCCGGCGATGTCGCATCGCCGCCGCAGCACCGACAGCAACCTCACTGCGGACGAGACCCGGGCACCGCCTCAGCGCCGGGCACCAGCACCGGGCACCGCCTCAGCGCCGGGCACCGCTTCAGCGCCGGGCACCGCTCTGGCCGCGTCTCCGGCTCCCACCGACCAACCCCCCACCGCAAACACCCGGGAGCGGCTTCAAACACCCCCCATCCCCCCTCGGCACCGCGCCGGGACCTGCGGGGTGTTGGGCCGCCAGCGGCACCGTGGCGCTGTTCGCGGGCCAGGGCACGTCCAGCCGATTCCAGGGCGCGTCCTGCCCGTCCCACGCCGCCCTGGGCGCCGCCATCTTCCCGCTGCGCGCGGCAAGCTCCAGCGTGGGCGGGACCATCCGGGCGGGCCCGCGGGGAGAGTCGCGGGCCGGACCAAGTCACGCCGCGGGGGTGCGTCATGGTCCGGGGCCTGGCGCTGACGCACTGCATTCCCAAACGCTGTAAGCGAGAGGGGAAATAAGTATAAATTATGAGTGTTATTCACACTTTCTAAACCTCGCAATTCTCCAGTGTGTGCCTCGGGAGCTGTGGCCGTTGGGAGCCAGCGCAGCAGCAGCTGAGCTGCTCCGTGAGGTGGTGCAGGGGTGTTCCCGGGGGTGACCCCAGTCCCCAGCCTGTCACACTCACCCCTCAAAGTGCTGGAAAAGCTGCGTGATTGGCTTCACACCAGGAGCAGTCAATATCCAAACTAGAGGATATAGTCTTATGATGCACCAGGGAAGGTTCGGGTTGGATATTAGGAAGAATTTCTTCACAGAAAGGGTGATTAGACATTGGATTGGGCTGGCCAGGGAAGTGATGGAGTCACCGTCCATGGAGGTGTTTTAAGGACAGACTGGAGGTGGCACTCAGTGCCATGGTGTAGCTGACACTGGTGTTCTGTCACAGGCTGGACTCGATGATCTCAGAGCTCTTTTCCCACCCAGCTGATCCTGTGATTCTGTGATATTGGCGTTCTGAGCAAGGAAGGGCCTTGCTACCCACACCCCGGGTACCCACCTTGGCTGTCCTCATCGGTCCATGCTCCAGCCCCTGCTGTTGGGATTTGCTATGGCAGGAACAAAGGGCCACTGCCAGGCCTGATGGATGCACGTGCCCCATGGAGTTGATTGCTGTAATTTATTAGTGTTGCTGGAATAGTTTCCTATCAAAAAGATTTTTGTGGTATTCTGAGTTCTCCTCCCTCAAGTACAAGACATTTCCTGCCTCTTTCCCTCCCTGCTTGAAGTTGAATGTACTATTTTCCTACTTGCAAACATTGGGACTCCAATTGATATATTTGTTACAAACAAGGGAGTTAAATTGAGCACAATTTTTGTACACTCTTATCTTCTCTTGACTCCATTTTGTTGTACACTTACTCTGTTCTTTTAAGAAATCTCGTACAAATACAGATAAAGTCATATCCCTTTAAAAAGTCAGAGCAAAAATTGGCATTAATGGTTGCACCTGTAGGGAAGAGAGATAAGAGCAAACCAAGAGCCTTTAATAAAAGGCTGCTGTGAGCACTTGCCTATCCTAGAAAAGGGAGTGTTAAGGTCCCTAAGCTAGGAGTGGAGGTTAGAGGTGAAAAGAAAAATGGAGCCTCCAGGGTGTGAGCAGAGGATCACAAAGGTCTCTCTAGCTGAGCTTCTGTGGTGTTTTGAACATCCTATTAGTGAGGAGCAAGCCTGGGCTATCTGCTTTCAGTGTTGCAGAAGAATGGAGCAGTTGGCTCAGGGGCTGTTCCCACCACTCCATTCTGTATTCATAAAAGGTTCTGGGAGCATCTTTATCCATGCTGATGGTACTGCTTCCTTCAAGGTCTACCACAAGCTTGGTAAGAGCATAGGTAGCTGCAGATGCCAAGAGTTGTTCCTATAAAGGGCTGAAATGTGGGGACAGAGTAGGGGAATTTTTTCCCCCCTGCTTTTTTTGTTTTTCTTTCCCCCTCTCTTTTCTATGTATGTTGTCATGAAGCTATTCTCCTGCCTGTGCTTCATTTCAGAGGACTGTGGGTGAGTGGTAATACAGATATACTAATTTCTCTCGTGATGCTCTACTGAATCATTTGGTTCTAGGGAATAGCTGTGATGAAAGCCTTCTACCACTTGTGTTATTTGAAATAAATAGTCTGAGGCTTTGTTATATGTACTGCTCTGTTCATCTTCCAGCGTATGGTTCCTTTGTTATGGTAACTCACACAGCAGATTTATGATTGGTGCTTTCCCTTTTTTTGGTCACTGTGTGTAGCCAGCAAGTGGTAATGAGTCTGTGTTAGGAAGGGCTTGGTTGGGCTGCAGCAGAGGTCAGTGCTAGGCTAACTCTTCAGGGACTAGAGTGGTTAGTAAAGAATAAAGATCCTGGGCCTTCCCTGTGGCTGGATATCAGTTAGCAAACAACAAAATGCAGCAGCTCTTACTTTGGGCTACTGCTCACAATAACATGAGTCTCCTATGTTGCTTTCCAGGACTCCTCAAATACAGGCCTACTTTCCTCAGGTGGGACTGATGTTAGTTAGAGGAGTTAGTTACCTTGTTAAAAAGAATGCTTCCTGTTCCCTCTGTTGAAAAGGGTTCTAAAAGCTGTTTATCACTGCGTGTACAGCTGTCTTTCTCCCCTGACCCTCGTTTTTCCCTTTCAGATGTTGGCAGCATTCAGCAGTCAGAGGACAAGGTAAGCCTGTGTCTTTACCTTCATTATGTGTGCAGATATAATTGTGTTGTAGTAGAAGGCCAGCTCAGGAGATGCAGATGTCTTGGGGAAACTATCCAGATGCTAAATTTGCTCTGCCCTGTGACCTTTCTCCTGCAACCTGGAAAAGGAAACAAAATGCTTGGACTGAACTCAAGTAAGACAATGGGACAGGGAAACAATGTGCACAGATGCTGTCTACTGTGGAATAGGCCAGAGTCTTGTTGTCTCAGCAACAGATATCTTAGGAGTGCCAGTTAAGGCCATTTGAAAACTTTAAACCAGCTTAAATGGGGGGTATCTCTCATCCTGAGAGTTGTGCTCAGTCCTCAGGAGCAGAGGAGGGTACTGGAATGGTGGAAAGTGAGAGCTGTGATGTTCTCCACAACGCTTTGTGCTGCATTGCTTCTTTGGTCTGTCTGCAGCTGTTGGAGTACTTGGGAGTGGTGATCTATGAAGCCCTGGACTGGGGAATTGACAGCCAAGTGGAGCGAGAACTGAGCGATCCTTTGGAGAAACTGCTGTGCCTCATGTTGAAACTGGATGACGAGGCAACGAAACCACCAGTCACCCTGCAGGATGTTATCAAGGTTTCCTTCTTCCCACTTAGTAAATATAGCAGCTTTAGAGGAGTTGATGGAACAGTGCTGTTTGCCAAGAGGCAAGACCATTTCGGGGAAAAAGCTGGGTGGGCTGTTGGAGGACATAGAGGGAACATCAGCTTTCCCATCAGAGGGAAAAGGCAAAACCATTTTAGATGTTTGTAAGTGCCCATGGAAGAGAATTAAGAAGGAAGACTGAGCATGGTTCTCCCACAGCTGTGTCTACAAAGTCCTTCTGTACACAGTCTCCAAATTCAAACCCTAGAACACTGTGGATATTGAAAAAACTCACTTTCCATAGTATTCGGCTACTGCAAAGGCTGGGATTTGAATGTCTCAACTCAGACAGATATTTTCCTCTCAGCCATAATTTAAAGGTATGAGAAACTTCCCATCCTTCTGTCTGATCAGGGCAGGGAAAAAGAACAAGTGACTCCATCTGCTGTGGGTTGTTGTTCTTTGAACTGGAGGCTTCCTCTTTCAGGTGCTTGTTTCAAAGCACACCTTAAGGAAAACAAGATATACAAATTATATAGCTACTCTCATTGTACATAAAAGATTGGACATCTTCCTTCTTTGTTCCTCTGTATCTGCAATAGAAAAAGTATAAAGGAACTGTGAAGAAGATGATTTTTAACCATGGATTGAGGAAACTGAATCTTGCTTTATTCCTTCCTATCATGATTTTTTAAATTTCAAGATCTTTTTTTAAATAGCTGCACTTCTTTCAGGCCTGTGAGGAGCACTTGTCGAGGCCTTCTGAGGCTACCAGCCATTATGAAATGACCTGTAAGAGTCTATTTACTGAATATATGGAACTTCAGAAGCTTGTGACCATCATCCGGACCTCCAAAGAGGTACATTTAGGATTACCCATTAGCTGCTATTCCTTCTACCTTCACACACTCACCAAGTTCTAAAGTAACCTTTTCATTGCACTAGAAATGGAGCACCTGGATGAAGGTCTGTTTTCACAATGTGAATAGCTGCTGTCTCTGCACCATTTTTATTTATTGTAGCATTTGAAAGTTTAGGTGTTTGGAGCTCCTAGGCTTTTCAGATAAACATGAGTAATTTATGCTGGATAGGTGGGAAATCACTGAAAAGTGTGAAGTAATGACCTCATGTGCTTGCTTCTCAGAGACTGAGAAAAATGGATGTGGAAGATTGGGTGGAAAATCCCATTCAAAAGAAGAAAAAACATTGTGTAAGGGATTTATTTTCTTCATTATGGGAGACTGAGTTTTTGGTCAGTATTGGGTCTCTGAGGCTTTCCATTGATTCTTCTATGAAAAATAGAGCTTGAACACAAATTAAACTGCTTAGGTTGTTCAGGAACTTGAGTAGTTAAAGACTTGTCTGCAAAACAAGCTGGGGAGTGAACTTGAAGTTAAACTATTTCATATGTCAACCTCATGTGGACTTCTATTCTACCCAAAGATTGTCTTTATGGTCTAACTTAAACCACTTCTAAAAATGAAGTTGGAGGCAGTCTTTGGAGTAAGTGCCCACAAGTAATTACTCAGGCTGTTTCTTCCCACAAATGAGCCCCGAATTCCAGTTCTTGGCAGGAACTGACACCTGCCAAAAGCAATCCATTCCTTTCTCATAGCTGGACTGAAAACTTCCAGAAATCTGTTCTGTTGTTGGTAGTTCTGGGGTGGACTAGTTCACTCTTATTGTGTGGGATCTCTGTTGGTCAGGACTGGCAGGGACTGAAGGCCAGTAGCACTGTCCATCTTTGTGATTGTGCAGCTCAAACAAAGGGGTGAAGGAGGGTGAGGAGATGTCACTCCTGTCTTCTGTGCACTGCCTTTCTTGTCTTTGCCTTCTGTCCTTCCATAGATGTTGGACTGTGTGTTTGGGGCAGGGAAAGCAACTTAACTGTGCTCTTTTCAAGGCCCTATGCCGTCAGAGCTCAATCAGAAACAAATAGCTCTTCAGGCTGGAGCTCTGCCCAGCATAAACAAATGCTCTGTAGTCTGGAGTCTGTGGAGACAAACAGCAAGCCCCAAGAGACTTGCGGACTTGCTCCCTTTGTCTAAATAGCACTTGCTTTGAAGCGTGCTCAAACTATTCGTATGAAAATGTTTGTGAAATGTGTGTTTGGGCATATTCTCAATTTTGTGATCTATTAAAATAAACTGGCAAGCTATCTCAAACCACAAACTCATCAACTGCTATAGCTCTTTTCTGCAGGGAACACATGAATAAATACATGGGCTTTGCCGTGTGGCCTGAAGGCCAGTGTATTTGGACTCTGCTCCTTCAGGAGGCATGAATTCCAAAAGCTGGATGTCTGTTGCAAATCCTCTGCCTCTAGTTTCCAAGTCCTTAAGCACCAGTTGATTGCATTGCTCTGACAAACTCTTGAGTTTAAAATAACCAGGATGCCAGTTTCTCTGAGATCCCACAGATTAGAGCTGATGCCTTGCGTGGTGCTAAGCAGGTAATGTGCTCTGTGGACCACACTTTTTCATGTTGACTGATACAAAACAGGTCGTCTGAAATGCAGACCACAGCCTGACAGCGGGCAGGGTTGTACAGTTTCAGCAGAGCTTATCTCTGCATGTCCCAAGTTGGTATTCACCTGGAAATCTAAGCAGTGAGACCTGTTAGTAACACAGCTGCCTTACCACTCACCTGTTGAACTCAAGGCAATGGGTTTAGTGTGTTGTAGCATTTTGTCTTGTACTGCAGAGGTTGTGGAAAGTTTAGGTGGTTTTTGACAATACATGGGATGGCACAAATAGAATAATTGCAGTGATCCAGTCAGTAGGGTAATAAAGGCATAAGTGATAATGATGTCACCAACATCTGAAAAATGTTTTGGGTGTGTAAGTTGCTCTGAAATGGCTGAAGGCAATTTTTGTCCCCAAACTAATGTGGCAATATTACAGTACAGAAGTGTCTCTTCAGGTCACGTCTCTCAGTCAAGTTCAGTCACCATGTGAAATGCAGCTCTATAAAGTGCAAATGTCTTGGGATAAGCTATTTCAAAAGTCTCTAGTACTGATGAGTTTCCCAGAGACTTTTGTGTGTTCTCCCACACAGTATTAAACATAGGCTAGGAGATATGGCTAGTGTTTGGTCATTCTTTGAGAGTTCTAGTTCTCTGGAGTTAAGGTATGACTGTACCAAAGCCAGGCTAAAACAGTTCAACAAAAATATCTGTCTCCTTGAAGGCAGCCATCAGGCAGAGCTTGCATAAGAGTCTTCTGGTATTATACCAAGATATCTGAAGGAGTAAGTTGAGAGAAGATGCTTCATGCTGTAAGTAGAAAAGGGAGAGAAGCCTAAGTCAGATACTTGGTTCTGAGGCAGTTTTCTAAAATGTTTTGCTTCCCTATCACTGTTTATAATACAATGACTTGTTCTTACTCAATTTGCCACTGGGATCCAGATAAGCTGTTGATTTAGCACTTCCATTACAATGTTGTCTAAACATGCTATTGAGTTGATTTTTTTTTTTTCCTCTGTCTTTAACTTCTGTTGGGTTATACTGCATGCCTGAACATCCTCAGATACTAGAACAGAAACAGGATGAGCAGATGTCAGGGTTTTTAACTTGTGTCTCCAGGCAGAGACAGCTAACCTACGCTGCTGTTAAGTATAAGATCTCTTCCCACTTGTCTTCCTCTTTTGATTCTGGGCACTTCAGACCTTGGTTTCTGAAAATTTAGAGGATTTTAATGGTAAGATTTGGGATTTCATTCCCAGTGTTTCATAGGATCTAGTAATATGAGAACACTCTTGCACCTGGAGCACTTGCAGAAAGAAAATGGGTCTATTTATCTACCTGGCAGCAAAAGCTGTATTTTGCTGAAGTACATCATAAAGTTAATGACAAAATTTGGGAATGAGCCTGGTGAGCCAGCTACCAGTTTCCTTGTAAATTAACTTCTTTGGTACTGCACCCTGATCTGGAAGTGAGAAGAAGGGCATGTTAAGGACACAGTTCTGTGTTTCTGAATGACTTCAGCTGCTAAGTGTGCACTGTTACATGGAGGGAGGGTATGGTGCTTTGTGAGTTCTAGCCAGCTACTGACTTGGCCCTTGCTGGTTTCTCCAAGGCATCCCTGTGGCCCGATGTCATCTGTGAGCTGCAGGCTGGTGTGAGGCTGCGCAAGGCCGCTGAGCGACCGCGGCGTTGCGTGTCTCCAAAAGAACGTATTCACTCTCCCTATGAACTCCTTTTGGATGACATTCAGCACAAGAGGTACACCCTGCGGAAGGTGAGTGATGGGAGTCAACAGACAACTTTGGAAATATCTGCTCTACTTCATTTCTGAGCAGTATGTGTTGAGATCTCTTCTCCAAAGGCTTGTCTTTCTCAAAGGTACACAACAGTTTCATGGAACGGACTCTTGCTTGCTTGTGCTTTCCGCCTTGGACACTTGTGTCCTTCCAGCCTCCTTGAGCTGAGCTGCACCTGGCATCTTTTACTTGTTGCTGTGTCTTCCCAGATACTGTGGGGTGTATGCAAGTGCAAAAGCACTTTTGAGACAGTTCTCTGCTCAGCCTCAGGCAGAGGCCTCTGGGCAGTGCACTCAGCTACTGCAGGAGTTTAGTTAGGGTAAAAGATGTTGAGCCCCTCTCAGGGAGGGGTAGGGACTTCCAGCTTCACCACTTGGTTGGTGAATATGACCAGATACAAAAATGTCTGGGGCACCTCTAAAGGCTTGGGATGCTCTTTGCTTGCTGCAGCTTGAGCTGGGAATGATGAGCAGATCTAAAACATTGGCACAAGGCCTTGTGGCATTGGCGTGCTTTGCAAACAGACGTCTTGGCAGAAGATGAGACACAACTCTTCTTGTAATAAAGAGAGCAGTATTACAAAAAGTGAAAACTTTGCATACTGCACTAGACATCAGCTTTTTTTCCTCTTTGTTGGTGCTGCTAGAGTGTAGCAGGTTTAAAAGCTTCAGCTAAACCATGCGCCTTTATAAAACCCCAGTTCTTGCTTGGCTTGACTCTGCCTCTGGGTAAGGCTATGTCATGTGTTTGGAGATGATTCTTTTGATGGATATTTAAATTAATAGTATTGGAAAGGAGACAGTACATCATAACTAACTTGTATTCCTTGCAATGTACTGTGTATCAATTCACTGTGCAGTACAGAACTGTAACTCAAGGTGGCAGGATGATCTGGGTCTTGGGTTTTTTTCTTTTTTTTTTTTCCCCCTTTCATTTTTTTTCTTTTTGGTAACTTTTTTCTTTGGTCCACGAGAAGCACAAACATGTTTGAAGAGTAGTAGTCAGAAATGCTGAAAGAAAGCAGAGTGCTACTGCTCAGGTCTTTGTGAAGACTCTTAAACTAGGATTTCCCCATCTGCAAAGCTCTTTTAAAGCTTGTCTAGCAAACAGTGGTCTAATTTGCAAATGAATGAAAGCACTGCTAGTGTGGGAAGCTGTAGTGTTGTTCTACCTGCACTCCCACGTGTTCTGAAGTTGTACACACAAGTGAAAGTAAATGGCGTGGCCTCAAAATACGAGTAAGTGAACAAGGCAGCTAAAGATGCGCATGTGCAATTGACTTTTTTGTCAGTTCTCCCCTATGCAGCAAGCACAGGGCTTGATGCTTCACATGAATAACTGCCCTGCAATTCTATCTTGCTATTGTTCCTAGTTTATATGGGGCTGTAAGCCAGTCTCTGGGACTCTGACTTGTGCATACAGCTGCCTGCTGCTATAGTTCTTGTTACAGTCTTGTTAACCCATTCAGTTGCTCTTCTCCCTGGAGCTGAGCTTCTACTGATGAATATGATGTGACCATGGTGCTTGTCAGGATCACTCCTGACATTAATGCGTGAGCACAGGGTTTTCCAGCAGCTTCTCAGAGCAGTTCATGAGTTGCTGGGGCTAGAAGGCTTTGTGTTCCTTGTGCAAGCCTCTGAGGGCTGCGCAGTACTTCTGATTGCCTCTGGTTTGCCATGGGCAAGTCTTAGCACACCAAAACCCATGTAAGGAAACTTCATTATTCTACACTTCCCAACCCCTTTGTTTGTTTTGTGGAGTCTTTTTGTTTGTTTGTTTTGTGGGGTTTTTGTGTTTGTTTGGGTTTATTTTTTTTTGGTTTTGAGGTGGGGTTTTTTTGCTTCTTTTTTTGTTTTTTTTCTTTTGTTTTTCCATGCCTTCCCCACATCCCCTCTTCCCAAATCCTGCCTTGCATCATTCGCTGTGCCACTGAATGGCAGGGTGTACAAAGAGTAGAGAAAGAACTATTTCTGAAGCATCACTTCTGCTCTTTCAGGTGACCATCAAGCAGAAACACAGGGCCTCCACAGCTGATGTAGCTGCTCCCAAGCCTTCTCTAAAGCCGGTAGGTGAGCTGGTGCTGCATCTCATGATAGCAAAACAAGGTAATTCTGGAGCTGACAGGACATTTTGAAGGAATATAAAGCTAATACCTTAGCTACTGATTAGTATTTGGGAGGGGATTATATTAATCATACTTAACTTTTGAATAGATCCTCCTGCCAAATATGGCACTAGGAAAATGAGAATTGACATCTTCATCGAAGAAAGAGAATCAATCTTCCTACTTCCTCCACTGCTTCTTTAATTTGGAACATTTTGTGGTCTTGAAAGAACTCCTGGAGTTCTCAATTTCAAATTTGAGAGTCGCTAAAGTATTCTACTATGCACAGTGCTGAAGGGTGTCTCATGTGCAGGGCCCAGTGTCCTCTTGGGTGACAAGCACTTGTAAAACAGTGCCATTGCTGATGCAGTTGTTCTGTCACCACTGGTCTCCTTGCTCTCTCCAGTGGCTGTTTGTGGTGCTATGCTTTGCCTGCAGATGTTGAAGGTGAATCTGAAACAGTGTGTGCCACAGGAGCCCGGCTGGCATGAACAGCTCATGGCAGAAATAAAACAACCACCGAAGCTTCAGGCAGCAGCACAGGAAAAGGGGAGCAGGCCCAAAGGTACTATACTTAAATTACTGCTATAGAGTGACCTAGCAAGCAAGCAAGTGAAGTCAGCATTGGCTAAAAATAATAGTTGCTCTTGGAAATTAAAGTCCTTATCTTTTCAATAACATTTGTAATGTAAGGGGCAGGGAGGAATACAAATTTTGTGTGATAGAGGTGGTGTGGCATAAGAATAGTTATTTCTAAAAAATCTTTGTGGCTTTTTAAGACTCAAAAGATATTTCAACTTGCACTTTTTTTTTTAATGGATGTTCAAATTTGTCTGTCCACTAAGTGAGACTACAGCATTTTGACCATCACCTAAGACTAAAAGATTATGTAACTACCAGGACAAAGTCTGGCTAAATCTCAAATTCCAATGTGTGGGTATCAAATTTGTCATTTTCTTGTCCCAGCTCAGTATCTCATTTAGTCTGTGAGTATGGGGTTTTTTGTTCTCCCTCTCCCCTGCAGAAGTGCTTGTGGCATCAAATATTGCTTTGAACTCTCCAAGTGACCGTTTCTTACATCTCCAAGATGCCAGTACTGAGTTTAAAATTGCCAACACTACAACACAGCAGCTGGGACCAGGAGCTCAGGTAAGGCTTTAGGGGAAAGGACTATGGAGAAGCCTGTGTACTTCAGGAATTAGAGCTGCAAGCATATACATAGCCTGGAAGGTCAGGAACAAATCCTAGTGTAGGAAATCTTGTCTCAAAAGTGAGCAAATGTGGTACTACTGGGTTCACTGAAGTCCTTTCCTCTACAGAAGCTAATTTCATATTCAAATACTTCTGTTTGTGGCATGACTGCAACCTGTAGGTACTGATCTCTTCTCTCTGACTAGTGACAGCATCCAAGGGAATGGCCTGAAGCTGAGTCAGGGGAGATTTAAGTTACTTATTAGGAAAAGGTTTTTCACCTGCAGGATGGTTGGGCACTGGAACAGACTTCCTGGCAAAGTGGTCACAGCACCAAGCCTGACAGAGCTCAGGAGGCATTTGAACAATGCTCTCAGGCACATAGTGTGACTCTTGGGGTGGTCCTGTGCAGGGGCCGGAGTTGGACTTTGGTGATTCTTGTGGGTCCCAACTCAGGATATTCTATGATTCTACAGAACCGAGGTCTGCTCTGGTCTCTGTAAACTAGATCCTGCAGAAGTTTTAATAGCATGGGAGTCTGACCAATATGGGCCAGAATATTCCCACTCTTACCTCACAGTGCGGCATTTGATGCTAGATGTATTGAGGTATTTTGATTTCATGGGATATGTGAGCTCATGGAAGGAAAAATCTAATGATTTATTTTCAGGAAGCAATTTGATGGGCGAATTCCCACTCATTTGCCTGTGGTGTTATTTTGGGAGCACCATTCTTCAGTAAACCATGATACACAGTCTTTGGGTTCTTTAACTCCTGGCTCTGTCATGAAAAGCATGACTGCTTGGTTCTGGGATTCAGTCTGAGCATATTCTGAAATTCTGTGGAACAGAACTTAAGCCCTAACACATCATGTCTAGCACAGATGCTCTGGCATACAAACAGGAATCTGTTTTCTGTAAATATTTTTGCTTGAAATGCAGTTGTCTAACTGAGAAAAACAGAAATTAATTAATAAAAGCAGAAAATCTTAGCTATATTTGCCCCAGTCTGTGCTATTGTAGGAATGTTCAGCATTTGAGAACCCTGTGGTTGATGTCTTACTGCTAAACTAGAAGGACTTTCATTTGGAGACTAATAGAATCAAATTTGTTTTCTGCTTTTCTGGACAAGGTAGAAACAATGCTGTTGAGATAAAGCATTGGGTTTGAGCTGAGTTAATGAGTTGGGTTAGTCACAGTCTCTTGAACTGTTCTCCAGTGTTGCTACATGTGAGCTGGAGCCAAGAAAATGGTTCCAGTGTATTCCATGGGTTGCATAGGGAGGATGTTGCGAAGTTGGTTCCTGAACAGATGGAACTCTAGTACTAATATCCACTATTGGACTTGGGCAAGAGAGGGAACAGGTGAATTTGAAACTTCACTAACTTGCCTGGAACTTCCCAGCTGTGGGAGAGCAGGGGGAATTAAATTTATATTCCAAGAAGAAATAGAAAGTTCCTAAATGTAATTCATTGGGTTTTTTTCTCTCTGTTCCACTTTTGCCTGAGCCTTGAACATTTCTGGTCAGTCGTGGGCATCCTGGGTTTTGTTGGGCATCAGTAGTTCTAATGAAGTGGCCTTGGTGTCTCTTATATGCAGGTTATGAACATCCTGTCCTCTGGTCTAGAGGAAACCACTCCTAAGCTGCCTTCCAGCAGCCTTCCCTCCACCAGGCCACCAGGAGTATCCTGCATCAGCACAGGCCAGTGCACTTCTGGCTGCACATCTAAACCAGGTCACAAAGTACAGCCAGCGGCCTGATGGGCTCTCAAAGCCTTGGGCTGGGCTCAATATACACTTCTCTGATCACCTGAAGATACTTTGCAGGAGAAGTTCCAACACTAAATAAAGTCTGGGGAGGTGCCCTTAGAAAATCATTTCTCGGCAGTTGACTGAAGCTTGTGTAGCTCCTGCAGCTTCAAAACAATGATTGCATGTCCCCAAAGGCCTGACTGGAATTTGCAGTAAAAGCTAAATGAGTGTTTTGAATATTCAAGCAGAAAGTGCAGCACTTCATTTTATTAAACTAAATGGTGCTAATGAAGCCTCATCAGTGCCTGCTGACAAGCATAATTACTGTAACCTCTGCTTTTTTGTGATCTGAGCATATGGGTTGGAGGGGGAGAGGTGTAAGCCTTGGTACCTTCAGAAGGCAGTGTAGTGCTCTTGAGTGTTCAGCTTTCAGGGTGAATACTTAGAAACTGACACTTGGTTTTCTGCTCCCTAAAACTCTCTCTTCCCATCCAGCTCTCACTGCAAATTGGATGTGTCCTCCCATGAGTGCACTCACACCAAGAGACATTAAACCTAAGTGTTTCCTGAGCACTGGCCAACAGCAGATGCCTCCTTACAGAGGAAGGTCCAAATCTTTAGAGAGAGGCCTTCAAAGCAAGGAACTTGTAAGTCCAACATGGCAGCAAGCAACCTGTCTGATACATCTGGTAATGTCTTGCACCTTGATCCTTGTGCAAGCCGTAATCATGCTCTGTAGTTTTTGTTTTGGGACATATTGTATGTATACCATCTGAAATTGATATATTATTGTCTCCTTGGAGGCAACTTAAGAGAAGACTGGATGCTGTAGTGTCTTTGTGGTGGCTTCCCATTTTGAATGATATGAAATAAAGTTTTCTCATACAAGAAGAGAAAAATACCACAGCATTACATGGGAGTGTCCATCAAGGCTTCCTCAAGCAGACTGTAATTGAGAGTGGGACTGTCATTTTTTCTCCATGTCCCTTCATTCTCTCTAGATTCTGATATGCTCACAAGTATCTTGTAAGCTGCAGTTAAGGGGAATAAATAGTTAACAAAATGTGGATAGCACAGCATCAGTGACTTTTAAATGTATCATGTATGTAGAACTGAAGTTATCAGGCTCTGAATGATGGTTGTGGGCGAAGTGCTGGGGTCTGTGTGCTTCTGTGCAACCTTCTGAATTATGGCCTCACCCTGTTCTGCCCTGACAAGGTGTGCTGTGCCCTTGCCTCTTTCTTTCCTTCTGCATCCCACCTTGGCAAGTCTCTAACTGACCTCTCTGACACCTCTTTGTTCAGCAGTGTGGTGGGGGATGCAGATGTGCTGGGGATAAAAGCACACACAGGGTCCTGGCTGACCACGAGGCCACAGCTTCCATTTGTGTGGGGCCAATAGGTCTTGGGAAAGAGAAGGCCAAGAGTGTTGTGCTGTGGAAAGGGAATCTTTTATCGAGGAGGGGCCAGGGTGGCATCTGTTCTGTGGCCTATTCCAAAGGATAAAATGTCTTGAAGGAATCTGCTTGAAAACTGCAGCAACCACTCACCTCCCTGTAGTAGTGTCTCTGCTAGTGTTGTCAAAGAGTCACCTGATATTCCCCATCACAAGCAAAGCAGGGTTTTGGAGAAAAATGCTCCTGATCCTTTGGGACACAGTTTTGAGATGACCTCCCCAAATAGGTGCTTTCTTCAATTTCATCTGATGTTTAACTTCTGTCTTTCAATAGGACCATTCCTTTCCTACCAAGTGGCCATCACCAACCATTGCTGAGCTGATTAGAACCAGATATGCAATGATGGTGCTGGAAGGGCAAGGCCTCTTCCACAGAGGTAGTGATGGTGTCTTTCCAAGAGCAAAGGTATGTTTCTTCTCCTTCTTTGTGCTGCCCTTGCCTTTTCAAAAGCTGGCTGGTTTCATGGCCCTCAGTGCTGAACTGCAAAGGTGCCCTCTGCCTCAGCTTACCCTGTTCATAACAGCTGATCTGAGTTTGGCCCTAGGCTGGGAATTTTTTTTAGTATTTGTGCAGTGATGACTTCTAATCCAGCTTAAGCTGTGTAAATTGCCTAGAAAGTAGCCTAGTCTTTGCTTGTTGCTTCTTGTCTGATTTCCATGTGAAGAGAGCTGACTGCCATGACTGTTGGTCAGCTCTGAAATCCCAAAGTAAAAAGTTGGGATTTGGTACTGCCAAACAGTGAAACAACGGCTCTTGACTCAGGCTCCCATACCCAAGTTGTGCTGACTCAAACCACCTTGGCAAGTAGACATGAAGGCCAAGGGGATGAGTGGGACAGGGAAGGAGCTGTTGCTCAGGACTGTTGGCTGTTCACGTTTCTTGACTTCTGGCTTATCCCCCGAGTCTCCTTTAGAGGGGGTGTTGCAACCACCCCTCCAGAGCAGATGTCCTGAGTACAGGCCTTTTGCAACACAGATGTGAGGAATTCTGTGCTTCTTGGCTTTTGGGTCATTTTCTTGCCCTCATTTATTTAGCAGTATGGACAGAGTCAAAGGTTCTACTAGCAGAGCTATGCTACTTCCACAAGCTATCTGATGCTCCTGAGACTGAATCCTTGTTTTCTTCTCACCTCACTGACCCTCCTTTAACTTGCCTGCTCCATGACCATTCTAAAATGGCTTTCTTACCCATTGCTGTTTGTTTAGCTTTCTCAAGTTCTACTTCTCAAGATAATATCACTTCTGACTGCCAGCTGTGTATGAATGTGCTCTTTTTTATAAAGTTCAAGCAACTCATCAGCTTCCTTATGACTCATTTTTTGCTTCAGGATTGAATTCAAATTTGCCCTGATTTAATCTCTTTGGGATTGCTGCAGTCTACCTCAAAGAATGTCTCTCTTCTTCCCTCTCTCTTAACTAGCTACTGTTACACTCTTGCACAATACAGCTATTGTTTGCTCAAGAGCCTTTTTTAAAACTCCTGTTGTCTGGCAGCTGCTCCAAACCTCTGCATTATAAAAACACTGGCCTACAAGTAAGAATTTTTTTGCCTTTTTAGCTTTTAATTCCTGTGTCTTTGCTATCCTTTATTGGACCTCTGTTATTGTATATGAATCTAAAGCCTTTAGAAGGTTTGTTTACATGCTTGCTGTTTGGCAGGCAGTGGATACTGTTGGTACAAAGATATTTGCCATTTACATTCACAGATAACTTTCCTTTCCACAGATCTGTTTCAGCTGCCATAAGCAGATGTTTCTTAAGTGGCCTTACAACTGTTACCTCTGCAGCAGGTGAGCTGGTACAAAAGAACAAAATGAGGAGGGAGAAAAGAGTGAAAGAACAGTGCTGAGAATTCTCAGTATTCATCGGTTGTACTACTGGATAAAAGCAGGTTGCTGAGCCCTTCAGTTTTGCCTTACTGCACAAGTCAGGCTGAAGTATCTACAGCTGGGGAGGATGTGGAAAATCTTATCTCTGAAGTAGTATCTCAGTTTTAACTCTTAGTATTAAGTCAGCAATAGCCAGATTTCCTGTGCCAGTATTAGATTCCTTTCTCTGAGATCACCCTCTGCATTTTGCTCTAAAGATTTGATCTAACTGCAACCAAGGGCTTGAACAGGTTCTGGGAGAGGGTCTACACCAGAATCTTCTGTTAAGGACTGAAAAAGAGAACTCCAGACCTTGTGACTGGGAAAGGAGTTGAGCCTACTTGTATCCACTTATTTGTCAGAGGCTTTCTGCTCATGGGAAAGCAAGAGAGGAACTCCAGGCTCATTAAGGCTCACTTAAATCTATTTGAAGTAGTCGTGAAGCACTGAATTGATTATAAGAAGCAAGTAAACAACCACTGGAAATTGAGCAACTGTCTGGTGGTAGTGCTGGGTGAAGTGTAATGAGCATTTGCAGATAAAGCCTTGAAGCTATGGATGTTGACACATTTCAGATGATTTAAACTACCAGAAATAGGAAGGCTGGCAAACTGAATAGGGGAGTTCTCAGCTTGCTCATTTTCCCATCAAGTGAT
Organism: Aleadryas rufinucha; assembly: GCA_013397815.1. Classification (NCBI taxonomy): domain Eukaryota; kingdom Metazoa; phylum Chordata; class Aves; order Passeriformes; genus Aleadryas; species Aleadryas rufinucha. The sequence continues at coordinate 98,294 of VZTH01007946.1, read as the reverse complement.
TATGCCACAATCATGAATTCAGACTTATTTGGGAATGTCACTTGTAGCTGCAATATTGGTGTGTGCTGAGCTTTACTCAAATGATAATGCTGGAGACTTTTTTCTTTCAGGGTTGTCTGCTGTGACTGCTGTGTTAAGGCAAGTCTAGTCTTTACAACAGCATATGGGATTTTTACACTTTCTGTTTTCCCTCTTCCTCACCTAGTCATAAGAAGCTTTCCTTCATCCCACTGATACCTCACATCTACCCTCTAGCTAGTTTCTAAGAAAATAGAAGAGGGAATAGTATGAGGTGTAAAAGTAGCCAGGGTGACACAGATATCTCTTGTCATGCTCAGCTAAAACAACTCTGGTTCTTCTTTCTTTCATCCTGTGTAAAGTGGTTGGGATTACACTGGGCTCTATTTATACAAGGGTTAGAAAGTTCACTGCATTAATGTCTACCTTTTAAGTGCACCAATAAATCAATTGCATGGCATGCAAATTGTCCTGCTAAGAGGGAGGATGTGTTTCCCTGAGAACTCAGGTGACTTGTGTTGTGATTCTAGATGTCCATGCCCTTCAGAACATGTGTACATGTCCCACTTCAGTTCCTAAAATTTTTGAGACTCTCCAGAGAGGAGGACCCAGCTACTCAAGAGCAGAAGAGCTCCAAGTTGCTACATGAAATAGAGCACCAGCAGTATTTTGGGTAAGCTGGGATGGAGTTGTTCTGTCTTTACCTTGAAAGATGTCACCAGTTACATATGCAAAGCTACAAACATGCAGACAGCAGAATGTAGTATTGGGCTGGTCAGCTGAATGACTGGTTTTGGCCACTGGTCTAACTAGGCTACAGTTCTCTGGAAGTATTGTGGATTTTAGATGACCAAAAGGGGGGAAGTGTAGGTGCTCTGAAATGCATTTTCCTCTTTAACTGTCGGGTTTGTGATGTGGATTTAGGAGTGTCTGTATTAGCCCAGACGCAGAAGGTTCCTTGCAATTGCTTCACAGTATGAGAATTTCCAGACCCCATCACATTCTATCCCCCACAGCTGGAGGTCTGTCACTACAACCCAGGAATAGCCTCTTTCTCCTTAGATGTGAAATGTTCTAATTGTGGCTCAGGTATAACTGACTAAACAGTGATGACACAAATGGTTTCTCGGTCTCTCCACACACATACAGACCCTTTACTTTTTGTCCCTAGGAAACAAATTATTCCAAAAAGAGCTTTTGATAGTTGTGGGTGAAAAAGACAGACAATGTGCATACAAGTGAAATATACAGGACTGAAAACATACATTATCTCTTGTTTATATTCTCTTCTTTCCAAAGCAGTTAAGTTTTCTACTGGGGGAACTGGTACCTTCTTTTTCTTCCTCTGCAACCATTCTTTAATGTATCCAGAATAAAGACACAGCAGTTTCTGATTCTAAGGCTTGTACTTCAGTTGACAAAAATCAGGAGTAGTGTTCATTACTGAAGTTAACTGCATGGGGCAGGCAGTGGTTTGGTCTGTGTGTAATGCAAGTGCTGCAGAACAGGCCTGAGCGACTGCATTACTGTCATACTGCAGGATGGCAAAAAAAAGCCTACTGCATGAGGATGCAGCCATAACCTTGGACCAGACACAGATATCCATTAGTCCTTTGGCTGACACACTGTCAACTGAGAAGGTGTCAGTAAACGAAGATGTTCTGGTGCTTTTTAGCCTTCCTAAGTGGTGCTGATGGTTCTTTTTAACCTATGCATTTGGCTAAATCACTTAGCAGCCTGGGAGAAGGGTGGAAGAGCACCATGCCCTCTAACAGAAACCTGGGTCAGCTTTCCTGCTTTTGTTCTTCCCTCTCCCCCTCCAGTGTACCCGTTGTTTTGGAGCCCCGTTGCCTAGCACAGCCCCTGTGCTGTTACACAGGGACCATGGCAGACTGGCTGACTGCAGACATCTGTACACGGTGTGAGCAATATTTGTTGAGTGTGGCTTCCAGTCAACAGCACAGCATCCCCCTCAGGAGAATTTCCTGGGCTTGAACCAAACTGGAACTATTTCTACCATACATTTCTCCTGTCACTTGTTATGTACCTGAAATAAATGAAACAGCTTTATGCACCTACTGACATAAAGGCCTGAATAAAAGACCTCCCTGCTGGTTAGTCTAAGCAGGAAGCACAGTTAGTATTTCTGTATTGTGAAGTATTCTAAAGCTTTGTGGGTTTTAGAACTGTTTTAATTCTTTTCATGTGTCTTGGGAAAAATAAAGGTTGAAGCACTATCACGCCTCTGGCAGTTCTTTCTTTGCACCTGCAGTTGTCATTGTTCTGTGGCACTGTTTGCATTCATTGCTGAGCAGACTTCATCTAATGTACTGAGCAGAGGGAAACTTCTAACCAAAACCCCCATTTCTGAGAGGCAGGGAAAGTGGAGCTCTCAGTTATGTGATCACATCACCATGCATTTTGCAAAGATTCCTTCCTGGTAACTCACAGCATTAAAGCTCACAGCTTTGATGCAAGTAACATGGTAGTGATGGCTGCTCTGTCTGCTTGCATTAGGAAGCAAATTTGATTTAGGAAGCTTGTTTTGGTTTTTGTCTGTGCAGTATCATGCTTTGGCACCAGAGCTTTCTGCGCAGCTCACAGAAGTACCTATTGTATCTCAATGCTGTCATCACCTGAGGGGCATAGGGTTCTTCTTGAGAGATTCTTGCTCGTTGTCTTGGCCTTAAGCCTTTGCCCTGAAATAAACTGAACTATTGAAACACTTCATCGATGTTTTTGTGTGTTTAAAACAAAAAGAGGTATTTCATACTATTTATCCCCAGGACTTGCCTACATGGCAGGGATGTGGGGCCTGATGCAGTTTGCCTTGGTGAGTTTTGCAGGGCCTGGACAGACAGTGTTGAAGGATACAATGGACTTGTAGCTGGAATGAGTCATGCTGAAGAAAATAATGGCTGGAAAGGGGCAGTTCTAGGTAGAGAAGAAGGGAAGAAAGACATGTTTAAGCTGAGCCCAAGGTCTGCATCCAAATTGCCAGGAGGGTCAATATCTCCAGCTGACTTGCACTGGCCTGACTCTGCTTCCTCCCAGCTGCCTGTCTGCGAGCTGGTGCCTACTTGCAGGTTTGGGCAAGCTCTGCAAGTAAATGAATGTGGGGAAACTGGAGCTTGTGCTTCCTTTTGGAGCAAGTTCAGGTGTTCCTCTTCCTTCAGTCAGTTAGGAGAGGTGCAGCCTGCCTACCCAGGTCCTCTCCTGCGTGTGCCAATTGCTGGTGCTGCTGGGAAGCACATCCTTATCAGGCAGGTGGGCTCCTTGCAGGCTGCAGGGAATGGCAGCCAAGCCACAGGTGTGCTTGCTGGCAGGATGGGCACAGTGTGGGGCCAGGGGCATGAGGCACTCTGGGATGCTTGCTGAGTGAGGTAGGTTAGAGAGAGTCAGAAGTGAGCTGAGATCAGCCTGCTTTGAGTAACGTGTAAGGCCAAAAGGCTGCTCGGAGCTGGGGTGCAGCAGCAGGGGGAGAGAAGGTGTCTGTATGGCACTGAGGTAGACTTCACCTGTGGAGCAAAGGTAGTTCTTGGTTCTGTCTCTTGCACCTCTGCTGTGGGGTCACATGGGCTTGTTTCACTGCCTTTCCCTTTCCCTACCTTGTGACCATGAGAGGGGTGATGAAGTGCCCTCACTTGCAGAACAGATAGGCAAAGTGGGGGGGGGGGGGGGGGTGGGGGNGGGGGGGAGTTTGTGCTAAGGGGCAGCCTGACCTTCCCTGTCTATCCCTGATCTAGCACGCTGATGGGCTAACCTCTGTTCCCATCATTCCTCTCAACAACAGTGGTTGCAGTGGCCACGGGACAGTGGCAGTAAAACCTCTGTCCCCTGTGCCCGAGTGACATCTGGTCCTTCTTCGTCCCGGCTGAGCCGGGACACCTCCTGTCCGCCAGGGGGCAGCCGCGGGCCGCGCCGCCCAGAGCCACGGCGGCAAAACAGGGGTATCTCAAAAATAACAGATTTACCTCAAAAATAACAGAGATTTTACCGTCACCATTTATTTTTATATAATTTTGTCCGTCCCGTGGCACTTCCCTAAGCCGGGGAAGATCCCACCGGCAGACAGGGCCTGGGTGACGGCAGTGGGCAGGCGAGGGTGAGGGGGAAGGTGGGGTCAAAGACAGCTGGGACAGAGACACAGCAACACAAAAAGGGGATTTTAGGTGGGGGGGAGAGGCGGGAGAGGCCTGACTGCAGTAACATCGTGTGGCTGTCAGAGTAGTTTGGTGTTTGCTGCATGAAACCAGCTGGGAAAACATGCTGTGGTACAATCACAGAATGGCTTGGGTTGGAAAAGACCTTAAAGAACATCTCATTCCAACCCTCTGCCGTGGGCAGGGACACCTTCCACTAGATCAGGTTGCTCCAAGCCCCATCCAGTCTGGCCTTGAACACTTCCAAAGGAAGGCCATGAGGATGGTGAAGGGTCTGGAGGCCTTATGAGGAGTGGCTGAGGTCACTTGGAACAAACCTACTTGAATAACCTCACCCAGGGCACTGCTGCCAGCACCTTCTTGTCCAGGTTAAAGCTGGCTTTGAGTGGGGTTTCACCCTACATTTGATTCAGTTTGGTTTAATTGTTTTGGTTTGGTTTGGTTTGGTTTGGTTTTGTTTTGTTTTGTTTTGTTTTGTTATAAAGGATAAACATAAGGACTTTCATTTTACACATGAAATAAAACCACAGATGTAGTGTTGGGCGGGATTAGATTTAAAAACTGTGTGGGCAAATTGGGGAAATGGTCTGGAAGAAACAGGAGGCAGTTGAATACAGAGAAGTGGAAGGTCGTACACTTTAGCAACAATATGAACTCCCAGAGTACAGAGGAAGGAGTGATGCGTTAAGCAGCAATTCTTCAGAAAACGGATCAAAAGCTGAATGCAAGTCAGCTATGTCATGGTGTTGAGGTGATGGAAAATAAGTTAAGGGGAGATGTGGCGTAATTGGATCCAGCCCAGCAGAGAGCAGGGGGGAACAAGCAGAAATGGAGAAGGCATTACCTACCAGGGAAGCCTGAAAGAACTGAAATTCTCTAACCCAAAGGAGGAGAGAACTGAAGTCTTTAAGCACATAAAAAGGCATAATCATTGCTCCTTGTCTGTGATGGAGGAGAGGAGAAAAAAAAATGAAAAAGAAGGCTTAAGTCACAGCAGGAAAGGCTCAATTTAGATGTTAGGAAAAACTTTCTAATGACAGGGATAATAAAGAATAGACTGCCTAGGGAGTGGAGAGCTTTAAGATCAAGTTAAGCAACATCTGTCAGGGATGTCCGAGGTTTAGGTGATCCTGCTTGGGTTAGTGGAATGGACTGGTCTGACCTTTCAAGGTCCCTTTCAGCCCTAATTTTTCAGTGGTTCTGCGGGCTGACATTAATCTTCTTAATGGTATTTAAACAGTCAGCAGCTTCTCTTAAGTAACTGCTAGCAAGTCTCTTCTCTTGCCTGCGGTTTAAAATTAACTTAATTTCCATGCATCACTTTCGCCCTCCAGCTCCCAAGTCCTGCACAGCGAACCAGCAGCTGAATTCCTTGACTGCTTGTCAGTACCTTCCTTGTGGCTCTGTAACTACACTCAAACAAGAAGGGACAGAAATGCTGCGTATTGGTGGCTATGCCACCAGTGTGAGGGTGCCCTGCTTTTCTGCATTTATATGCAGGAGATATGGTCCCCCTTCTTGGGATAGTTGGATCTCACACGTGGTTATTTCATTCTGTGTGCTCCAAGGACCTGCCTTTCCATGTTGCCTGCAGCCTTCCGAGGGAGCTTGTCTTACCCTGCCTGTGGCAAAGGTCGGCCTGTTTCTGAAAGGAATCATGTCAGACCATGGGTCTTTGCTGTCTGTTTGCCACAGGGGCCTGGAGCACAATTCTTATGATGAGCAGCTGAGGGAGCTGGGGGTGTTTAGCCTGGACAAGAGGAGGCTCAGGGGGGACCTTATCACACTCTACAACTATGAGAAAGGAGGCTGTAGCCAGGTGGGGGTCAGTCTCTTCTCTCAGGTAACAAGAAACAGGAGGAAATCGCCAGGAGAGGTTTAGAGTGGATATGATGAAACATTTCTTCACTGAAAGGGTTGTCTAGCCCTAGAATGAGCTGCCCAGGGAAGGGGCAGAGTCGCCATCCCTGGAAGTGTTCTAAAAACCTGTGAATGTGGCATTTGGGGACATGGTTTTGTGGTGAACATGGTGGTGCTGGGTTAATGGTTGGACTTGATAATCTTAGAGGTGTTTTCTAACCTTAACAATTGTTTGGTTCTATGATAAGGTTTGAGTGTCCAAGCCCAGACCCTGCCCAAGGTGTGTGGCACTTCTGTGTAACAATGTGTACAACAACAGGCGCTATAATTAATACGTTGTCCACAAGTGATCTCTCTTCAAATGGTTCAGACTCCAGAAAGAAGTCTGAAGTTGGCCCTGGGGCTGGGTCCCTTGAAGTTACTAATGAAGGTGAATTATGCTTTTCATGTGCCAGCAACAGAATAAGAGGGAGAGAAAAAGCCAGACCATGATGAGCAGTATCTGATCCTTGACTAGTGTTGTTGGAAAACAGGAGAGCTGGCGAGTGTGTCCTCAAGGCAGCAATTCTTAGTGTCCGCAATTTCTTAGTTTTTTGCTTAAAACAGAGAAGATGGCATTTCCATAGCTGGGAAAAACTATCTCAAAGGAGAGAGGGAACCACTGCCTGAAAGTCCTCACCTGTGGAAAATAACTCTCTACTAGGCACTGAGCTGCACGTATGGATTGTGAAGGGGTGACACTGCTCAATGTGACCATGAAAACTGGGTGAATATGGCACCAAGAGGATCAGGGCTAGGAGATCAGCGATGGAGGAGATAGCCATAAACCAAAACAGGTTATCTAAAGTCAGGAAAACATGAGGCTTCCAAACTTTTGTTGCATACTCCTTAGTTATCTACCTAAACCAGAACAGGTGACATTTCTATAGCTGAGAAAAATCATCCCTAATGAGAGAGGGAACCACAAATACCTGCCCACAGAGAAGCAGTCACAATTTCTCCCACTAATCTTATCCAGTGGTTTTAACCAGCCGAGATAATTGTGGGCCCATTACATGGGCCTTCACGTTTGCTTTTGTTAACAGAGCAAGATCTGTCTTATCTCTGCGTGACAAGCATCAAGAACGTTATTTCATACGTGTGAGTAACGTATAAAGAAACGGAGTGGCCACCACGGCAGCAGGTTGGAACACAGGGCCTTTCAGTCTCAGCTCTGAGCTCCTTCTTCCAGACCATGCTGCCAGCTCCCAGACGTGGCGGGGCTGTTATTTATACGCGTAATAAAACGCCACCTGAATGCAGCTGGAGTCCTACCTTTGAGCAACATTAGCACACCAGGGACTTTATTTACAGCTATTTCACTTTGCCTCTCTTGATGCTGGGAATGAGAGTTTCAGGTGTGCTCCCCTTTTAAAAAAACCACTGTGAAATATGCATATGTTGAAGTGGGCTGTGCTTTTGTGGAGCCTATATCCCAAACTATATAGTAGCTGCTTTGTTACAATTCCTCTCCAGTGAAAATGTATTTATCAGAACCACAACAGTATGAATCTGACTCATTAAATAAGACCTCATTTTTTTAAGGGAATGTTGGGAGTAATACAAATAGAGCAAGCTTATAAGGCCCTTGCAAGGTAAGGGTGAAGCAAGCTTACTCCTTAACTGCTGCAATTTGGGAGAGGTTTTTTTGGAAGCGCTATAAAAACCATAACTTTCTCGAAATATTCTGAACACTGCTGTATCCCACAGGATCTGGGGAAAGGATGAGATTAGCCACCTAAATGTAAGTTTATTTGAACAAAGCAATTTATGTGAAATGCAGCAGGATTTTTCAAGATAACAGAAAATCATGACCTTTTTCATTTTTTGACACCTAGGAAACTGGAGACCAGCTACACTTGAGCACTCTGCATTTCAGGCTTTGCAGACTCAAAAGTTTCCCAAGTGAGGGGTGCTGCCAGCTGCAGTGAGCTTGATCTGTGCTTAGCTGCGGAGCTGGAGCCAGACGGAATGCTGACGCAGTATGGCTGCAGGCCTTTCTGCTGTTTTTACTCTGTGGAGTTTTTATGAGACCATATCTGTCAAACGTATGTGTGAAGATAAATCAAACAAGCACAGCCACGGCTGTTAAATAAATGTGAAATCTGAGTGGCTTCCACCAGCCCCTCGGTCCCTCCCCCTCGGCTGCCGTGTGTACTGAGTGTTTTATAGACACAGGACAGTGAAGGATGGCTGGTTATGAGAAAGGGAAAGCAGCAGGGAGGCAGCTCCAAGGGAAAGGGGTGATCTTGCAGGGGGAAGCAGAGAGCTACAAGATGGGTTTGGGGCTCATGCTGCTGAAATATTTGGGTCTGGAAAGAGCCTGGTTTGAATCTTGATGACTTTTGAAGAAGGAGAGACTCAACAAATTCCATCAGGGATGTGGTCTGACTGCTATGATGGCATCCAAAATGCAATGAAGATGGAGATTCAGCAGAGCACACAGGAAGGCACTCCATGCAGAAGTGTAATGAGATAGACCATGTTTGGAGCTAATGCTGTGTGAGCACAAGGTTCCTGTACCTTGAATACCAAAGCATGAGAAGGACACCAAGCTTCTGCATGCCTCACAGCCTGTCTTCTCCTGGAAAATAAAATACTCTTAACCTGATCACCACTCACATTTTCCTGCTATTCCCCAAACTGTTGTTCCCCCAGGAGAAGGGTGGTCCTTCCAAGGTCAGGGTTGAGGTTACTGACAGGTCAGGGAGGGCAAGGTCAGGCTTGAAGCTGACTCTCTGTACCAAAGCTGTCCCACATAGTGAGAGGGCCTTGCAGTTTCCAAAGTCATCAATCTCCTCCCCACTTTCACCAGCTATTCACCTCTCCCAGTTTTAAGTGGAAGAAAATACAGCCAACCTCTTCAAGTCCTTGTGTTGCGCCTCTGGGAGCTGCATTCCTGCTCTCGAGTGCTCAGTCACCGAAACAGAATAGCCAATATATCACTCCCATTGTTTTATTTGGGGGTTGAAGTTGGATCAATGTATCTGAAGGCTACTGTAACCAGGAAATGATTCTTCTGATTTCTGACAATGGGGTTGCTTCTGCCACCAAGAAAGCATTTGTCACTTCTCCCTGGCTGCACAGGGGTTTGGCTGAAGGTGCTTGTTTGTCCTGGCACACAGGGAGGGCATCCTCGCCAAGGGGATGGGGACTCAGCAGGAGTCGAGGCTCACGAACCACATAGTAGCAAAGTGTACCATGCTGGTGCCAGGGGTGAAGCAGGAGGAGCTATGCCATGTGCTCTGGATGTGGCATGGAAGGCAGGAGTGTGGGACAAAGATTATTTGATGAGGCTCCTACATCTGTGACAACATTGTGCCTCCCTCTATTTTTAATGTGGACTGACATTAGGAGAGGACTTGAGCCATAGGAATATAGTGTGCTGCACATAGCAGATCTTATGGCAGCTCCCGGTCCTTCTGTGCAGATCACTGATGTTCAGCTGAATGAAAATAAATACTCCGAGATGGGTTTTGCCAGTAAAAACACACAAGGAAAGAGAAGGCTAATGTACTAACAAGTACATTTCTGATGAACTGCTAGTGCAATGCAAAATGATTATTAGGAATAATTAGCAATGCACATGAAACTGCCATTGAACAAATAATCTGTGAACACTCAGAAGGCCAGGAAAACACTTACAATGAATCTTTCTTTGAAAGTAAATAATTTAGATTGGATTTTGTGAGCTCATAGGGCCAGGTTGTTTGCTGATGTGCTGGCACTCTTACTTTCAATAAAATCTAAATCAGCCAGTTTACACAAACTGAAAATCTTATTCCAAGTTTTCTACTGATCATCAGAGTCATTATTAAAGCTAAATATTTAAGGGACTAGCTTTTAATTCACTGTTGGAGTTGGGGTTTTTAAGAGTGTGCTGTAGGTCCTAGTGTATAGCAGACACATGCAGTTCCAAGTGATTCAGGAGGCACTTACAGCTGAAATGCTGAGTCTATACCATCATGTGAGTGGGGAACAATTGTATTCTGATCCCAAATAACATAAACACAATTCATCCTCTGTTGACACTGTTGCCATGTAGCCAGAGTAGGAACCTTGCTGAGATCAGGCTGGAGGTGCAGGTTGGCTTTGACATCTGCTGTCCTGGCTGTTGTGTTAAAGCCCCTCACGCTGGGATGTGTAACATGCCCTAAGGCACAGGCAGCACAGTCAGTGCTTGGGTGCCAGACCTGCCATCATTCTCTTTGTTTAGCCCAGAGGAGACAGGCACCAGTGGTGACACGGACCATGAAGGCAAAGCACTGGTGTGTCACCTCTTGCAGGCCTATCCCTCCATTCCTGTCACCACAGGGATGCTGGCTGCAGGGAGCTTCCTTCTACAGCAGCCATAACTGCTTCTTTACCCCATCTCTCCAGTGGCACTGGGAGCAGCAAGCCCTACCTCCAGGGTTTTCAGTGCTCTCCCATCTAGCCTTGCATCTTTCACCTTCCCAGGACAAGGTTGGTCTGGATGGGCACCTCCTGATCCTCAGGCATTCAGCAGCAGCTGGAGAAGTGCAGAAAGCTCAGTGAGACCTGCTGCAGATAAGGGACTGCATGGGGAGTAGGTGGAAACAGGCCCTGTGCAGAGGGAAAATGAAGTTTTGGGGGGCAGACTGAGGAAGGGGGAAGGAGAAACACGTCGTATTCCTCCCTTCCTGTCCTAGTGAATACTCCTAACAAGGCCTTCCATGCACAGTGGACCCTTCCCAACCCTCCCCCCAGTAAAGTTCCCCCAGGAGAAATGCAGACTAAACCCAAATCTCTGCTCCCTCTCCAAACCCCTGAGGCAGGACACTGCTGTCATTGCTGACAGCTACCCAACGTTCTTTAAGCTCTCCCCTTAGGGAGGCTTCATGCCTGGACACTTTATGCATTGCCTCCATTGATTTGCCCTAACATTTTTGTGACATCAAATTTGAATCCTTCTTGCTGCAGTTTAAGCCTGTTATTATTTCTGAACCTCTCTGTTTTGGGCAGGTAGAAGCAACTGGTGTCTTTCTCCCCTTTTTGCAATCTTTCATGAACTTTCATGAACTCCAAGACCTGCTGTGCTTATTATAGTTCTTCTTTTCTTAAGCCTAAACTTTACCAAGACTTTCAGATTTTCCTCCCAGATCATGTTCTCTAGACTGTAATGGTTCTTCTTGGTTTTGTCTGGATTGTATTTAATTAGCCCGCTTTTTTTTTTTTTTTTCTTTTCTTTTTCCAAGAGTATGGCACTGATGACAAACACTTCGGGTTTTAATCTGCATTAAATCTCAGCTCCAGTAGTTCCATATCCATATTTGTGCAGTCAGTTATTCCTCAGTTTGGACCCTCATATGGATTCCTACTACATCCTTTCATTTTTTTCCCCTGATGGTTTCTTGAATTTGTCTGGCTGTTGTTTGCTTTTTTAAAAAATTCTAATCTTGTCTTTGATGTCCCTGCAGATCCTTCCAGCTTCGGGCATTCTGCAAATTTAATCATCTTTCTTCTAGTCCACAGTCCAAGTCACCAAGAGACTGGAGTTGGGGACAGAGAGAGACCTGTACATCTCTGTTCAATAGGTTCCTGCCTGTGGAGAGTGAAGCCCTGCTCACAGCCTCCTGAATACCAGAGCTGTGTCTGCTCTGCAGTAGATAGACCACACATTCCTTGCTGGTTTATGAGAATTTCATGCAAGACAGTGTCAAAGGACCCACTCGAGTCAAGATACTGACATCTGCTTCTCCTTACTGGCCTGTGAGGTCTGTCTGCTTGTTTCAAAAGGAAATTAGATGGGTTTGTCAAGACCAGACTATGAAGCTAATATTGGTTGCTACTCATCCCATTACATTCCAGTTTCTTACAAATAGCTTTTTTCATTACTAATTCCAGAATATTTCCTGTAATTGGAATTGAATTAATTAGCCTATAATTCTACATATTTTTTTTCCCAAAGACTTCTTGATTTTAACTTCCCTGGCTTTTGCTATGCTTTTATATTAATTCTTAGTAAATCAGCCTAAATTTCACTCTGTATGGATGTCTTCTTTATGCTCAAGGTCAACGGTGGCATTCTAGTCAGTCTACTCTTTCCTTGTTCTTACATTCCTTTCTCTGCACTGGTGGAGAGCTTGCTTGGGCACAGCATGTCTTGCTGCCTTCCTAGCTCAGCATCTAGCTGGGTGCAAAAAATCCCCTGAAATCTGCTAGTTGCTTCCTGGCTCGATGGTTTGCAGGACACTTGTCATGATGATGAGGCCCACACCTGGTGATCTGTAGGCCACTCTCTGCTGTTGATGCTCCTGTTTCCTCCCTGAGCTGTATTAGCTACAGAATTTCACCTGGCAGAAGTTCTGGGCCACTCACCTCAGCACTGGTGCCACCTTCTTTCTTTCTCTTTTTTTAGGTCTTGTCAGAAATTATTAGCATGAATAAGACAGCCAGATCTCCTGCCATGCCCAGCAATTATCCATTCCAGCTACTCCACAGGAGAGGGAAGGAATACTGAGCACCACCGGCAAACTAAAGTTTCCCCACTCAGTTACTTTTCCTAGCCTTCAAAGTCAAGGTTAGATCTGCATTACCATACTGGCAGTGAAGTCCTAGTTGAAGCCAGCTTTGGATATGTTTGCTCAGGTGTAGTATCTTGGAAGTGAAATCATTGCTGCTCCTTTCCCAGAAAATATAGTCATTGTTTGCCACATTTAATTAAGTTTCCCCCTCTGTTCACACAACCTCCCCCACACAGATCTGAAGTTAGTTTTACAGTTTCCTCTCAGCCTTCTCCTTTGATCCTAAAGTAGCTGTCACCTCAGTACCTACAGCCCTTCCTTTCTCACCTTGGCCAGCATAAAATGTGTTTGTGTGTTAATGGCTTTCTCCTCGGGGCGACTCTCTTTACCAGTCAGCTGGATGCTGGATGAAATCATTCTCTCTGCTGCTTCAAATATGTCACACATCTCTGTTTCCCTGCCTGGGTTTTATGTTCCATCCCAACTTCATTCATAGGAAATGATTCTGTTTGAGTTCATTTTGTTTTGGAAAGTGAATCCGTTGCCAGGGGAATGTGAGAGATTTCCAGAGACTAGGTCCAAGTTTAGTGCAGGAAGGTGCTACACAGACTTTGCCACCCACAGCCTGCTGCTGCTGTGCTGCAAGAAGCTGTTTCTTTCTTAGAGCCTCCTCAGCACCAGCCATACTGAAACCAATGTGTCTTGAGTTCTGTAGGGTCTCTGCTCTGGCCAGCTGTGTCTGTGACCTGCTGTCTCCACCTTATATAGCTTCTGTCAGCCAACTTGTCCTAGACCTGAACTAGAACTAACCCTCAGGTCTGCATATCTGGGAAAAACCTGCTTCAGTAAACAGAGCAACTAAAGCAGGGCAGGAGGACGCCTTCAGCTTACAGTGAAGTTTAAAATAGCAAAAAAAACCCCAACCAAACCAAAACCCACTTGACTTAAATAAATGACAAAATAACCACATGCTCAAGATCTAAGTGCAATTATGAGTAGTACCATTTTTAGACTGTTGGGATAAAGTTCTGCAACAAAAGTTATTAATAAAATGCTTCACCACGAGTGTGGCTTCAATAGCGTGACTCAGAAACCTCAATCCAACGACAGCATGTCTGCTGTAGAACCTAATATGGATGCTGCATTTGGCCATGCCTCAGCAGGCTACAGTCAAAGTGCTGGATTAGTCTGATTAACCCAAAGTATAAAGCAAACTGCATTTTCTCTGGTGTGCCATCGAGTCAGTGCTGTTCAGCTCTGGTACTGGGATGGGACAGATCAACAGGATCTCCCTCATGGACATGATGTGTGAAGAGGGCTAATGGAGGAGAGGGCTGATTTGAGGAGGTCTGGAAAAGCAAATCTAGAAGGGAGGAGTGACAGCGTGTGAAGTGCCAGAGCAGAGCTGTGTGCAGTTACACACAGGGACCCCAGTGTGCTCCCCCTCTGCTCCTCAGAGGTAAAACCTTAAGCCGCTGTAATCAGTGACAGATGCCGGCTGCTGAACCAGAGCTCTGCTTCATCTCAAGAGAGGGAAGAGAAGAAGAAGGCACAAAAGATGTGTGTTAGAGTAGCACACAAAGAACTATTACAGATTGCAGTCTCTGAAATGAGCAAATGTTGTTCTCTAGTGTTTGCTACAGATTAACTTTCAATTAAAAAAGAACGCATTTGTAGAGAAGAAGGTCTAGAGAAAGTGTCTGTGATTTTTGCTTTTTTTTTCTTTTCATTTTGGTGTATTACTATGTCAACAGACTCATTAAATCTTACTTCTATGGATCATTTTCAAATTCGTGCTTACACTATGACCCAAAAGAATGAAGGAAAAAAATACCTCCATCCAAAAAATGGTTGGCAGAGGATGAACAAAATGTCTACTTTGGGAATAAGCACTGCCTCTCTCTCTCTCATACATATGCTCACATACTCTTGCTGGGCAGATCGCTGCAGATCAGGATTACTAAGAAGAGTTATGGCCAAATCTGAAACAAGGGAAAACTCTGTCAGTAGAAACAGCTCAGCAGATGCATATTTATTACATTCATTGCAGCAGCACAGAAAACAAAACAAAACAAAACAATTTCTTGGTGCCTGTGTCTGATTTGCCTGCAATGACCTCTCTTTCCTTCAATCCAAATCCTTTCTCTCTGCAGATCTCCATGTATGGTTGGCATTCCACAGTTAGGGAAGCATCAATAAATCAGTGACAGACAAGCAAGGACTTCAGCCTTCCCTAGAGTTTGTAGTGCTAAAAGTTCATCTCCAAGGGCTCCCTCTTCATTCCAAGCAGCAGCCAGGGTGCTTAAGGTTTGCAAATAGGAACAGCATGGGCTCAGTGCTGGCCAGGCTCTGAAACTGGAGTGGGAGGGGATGGGGATGCAGATAATATTGGGTTGAACTGAACACTGTTAGATATTGGGCTACCCAGCGAGCCAAGAACTTGGGTGGTAGCTATTGTTGTGAATCATGGTCAAGAAATGTTGTTATTACATAGGGCTTTACATTGGGTTGGGGCCTGATGCGAACCATGGGGATTCAGCTTTGCAGAACACAAAGACTAAAGAAAGGCTCATGGAGCAAAGGGGCAGAAATGCCTGTATGAAGAGGATCCAGTGTGACAGAGAGGATCCTGTATGGAGCACCAGTGGCAGGGTTCAGGTGCATAGGTGGCTTCTGTAGTACATTATACCAGTCAGAGAACACCTCAGGTGAGACAGGACCTCGGCAGGCTCCAACCTTGGCCCCCACTCACAGCAAGGCTGTTTTCAACACGTTGTGTTGTTTAGGCTGTGTTGTCCAGGACTCTGTCCAGTTCAGTTTGAAAATCTCCAAAGATAGGGATTTCACAATGTCTCTGTGAAACCTGTTTCAATGATGAAATATCCTTCCAGACAAGATTTTTTTTCCTCAGCTTCAATGAACATTTCTCTTGTTGCAACCTGTGCCTGTTGTTTCTGGTTCTCTCACTGGCCTCCTCCAAAAGCAGCCTGCCTTTAACTTCCTTTAGCTAATTGAATACTGCAAGTAGATTCCCCCATATCCAGGATTCCCTTTTTCCTCCAGATTGAACAGGTCCCTTTCTCTCAGCTTTTCCTAATACAGTCCTCTGTTACCCCCATATCTCTTAGTGGGCAGTAATTTTCCTCTGTCCCATCTATTTAGACAGTAAGGTCCTTGGGTACACGCATGGCAAATTGAGTGGGGAGGCAAGGGACATGGATGATCACTTTATAGCTTCCTCCTTGGAGTAATCCTATTCCCTTGCCTTGCTGGAGGTCAGAAAGGGGCTGTAATTAAAGCAGCAGGTTCACTTGGGGAGCAAGACAGGGAAGGAAGTGCAGCACTGAGTGCTTGGTTATGGTCTCATAGATGCCCCCATCTTTTGAAGCAAGATTTGCTATACCTGAACCCTTCCTGACAAGTGTATCTCCAGCTCCACTTACATTGCACCCATGAATGAGAACCTGCAGTGTCCCTCATCAGCTCCAAAGTTTCCCTATTACTGCTCTGTTGGCCTAAATCTTTGCTGCAAACCAACCCCAGTTCCCCTCACGCTCCTCCCTTGGGCTCTGCAGTCTTTAGGACAAGCCCTTATGTATTGAAGGGCTGTTAATGCTCCCTCTTAGTTTTCTCTTCTCCAGACTAAACAAACCCAATTCTTTCAATCTGCCCTCATAGACTATGTTTTCCAAAGCTTTTGTCGAGCTTGCTGCTGCACCTCGGAGGGCTCCCTAATTTGTTTACCCAGTTTGGAGAGCGCTGTGCCCGGCGTCCTCAGGGCCAACTGCAGCAGAGTCATTTTCTCCCATGCCTGCCCTGTGAATCTCTCGTTAATGGGTCCCATCAAGAGACTCGCCTGTTTTGAAACAGCATGACAGTGTTGACTAATTTTTTGTCTGCAGTCCTGGGAGCCTTTCCTGCAGCAGCGCTCTTTATCCAATTAGTCCCCATTTTGCATTTGAGTTCCAACACCTCACTATGGTATTTTGCAGTCACTCTTGTGTGATTTCCATCCTGCTGATTTGAGACCAATTCTCCAATTTATCTAGATTGTTTTGAAATCTGCTGCTGCTGCCTTCCCCTCCACGCAGACCCCATGGCTGCAACTCCTCCCAGCTCAGTGGTGCACATAAATGTTATCCTGATTTCTCCACAATATCCCTGATGCTGTGGTTCCTATTATCTCCAGTTCTGTGGTCAGGCAAGCTGTTGAACCGCCTGGGGCTTGGGGCTGAACCCTGTTTGCAGCAAACACAGTTGATAACTTTTTGGGACAGTGTTACAGTGAGCTACACACCTGCTGGGAGCAGGATTTCACCCACCACGGGTTCCTGCTGGTTTATGAGGCAGTTCTGCAGCACACCAGAGGGCACTGGGTAGTGCTGGGCCATGGTCTCTCCTGATGCTCCTCTGCGAGCAGCACTGCTAAGCACAAAGGATTGGGGAAAAAAGCTACCTTGTGGTCCACAGCTGTGAGGAACTGAACTGAGAAAATTATCCAGGGGGAAGTTTTAGGCAGAAAGATGCACAGAAGCATCAGGAAAATTAATCCCCAGAAGGATCAGGCAGACTTCCCTTTCTACAGCTTCACAAGTGCCCAAAATACCCTGGCCAGCTGGGGNGGGACAGATGCAGGGCTAGTGGGGGCCCGGGACATGGGCAGACCTGAGGACCCTGAAGTAGTGATGAGGAGGAGATCTGAAGGGACAAAGAGAGAACAAGCCCACAGGCACAAAAATGAAAGGAGAGCAACAGGTGGCATGCTGCCTTCCAGCTGCAGGTACTTGTTGCTCTGCCTTTTTAGCAGGAGCCATGCCAGGGAGTTGTGCAGAGATGTTCAGCCCCATCAGTGAGTTTGTTTGCACTGCCACACCCTTAACTTCCTTCCCTTAGCTTTAACTTCCAACTTTCCAAGAGTATCCAGGTTTGGGCCTGAGGGAGCCAAGGGTGGGAGGCAACACTTGTCACATACAATCATAGAATGTGCTGAGTTGGAAGGGACCCACAAGGATCATCAGGTCCAACTCCTGCCCTGCACAGGATACCCCAAGAATCACACCCTGTGCCTGAGAGCATTATCCAAACACTTCTTGACCTCTGTCAGGCTTGATGCTGTGACCATTTCTCTGGGGAGCCTGTTCCAGTGCCCAACAACCCCCTGGATGAAAAACCTTTTCATATCCAGCCTAAACCTCCCCTGACTCAGCTTCATCTTCTTGTTTCCTCAGGTCCTGTCACTGGCCATAAGAATGAAGAGATCAGTGCCTGCCCCTCCTCTTCCCCTCACAAGGAAATTGTAATTGCCATGAGGTCTCCCCTCAGCCTCCTCTTCTCCAGGTTGAACAGACCAAGTGACCTCAGCTGCTCCTCAAAGACTTCCCCTCCAGACCCTTCACTATCCTCGTGGCCTTCATTTGGAGGTGTTCCAAGCCAGGTTGGATGGGGCTTGGAGCAGCTTGGTCTAGTGGAAGGTGTCCCTGCCCATGGCAGGGTGGTGGAACTGAAGGAGCTTTAAAATCCCTTCCAACTCAAACCATTCTGTCATTCTATGATTCTATGAAGAGCAGCAAACATAAGACATTGCATGCAGCCACTATTATTTACACAGTATTTTATTGGTGGATTTGGTTAAGAGCATAGTTAACCTTTTGTCCCAAAGCCATGAGCATGCTGTCACTGTCTGTCTTTGATTGTCTCCTGCCACCTCTTGAGTCCCTCCAGCTCCTGGCAATATCCCATGTTATTTCTTCCACCAAATCATCCACTCAGCCAACCATAACTTATCCCCAGCTTGTGGGCTCACATAGTACTAAGCATCTTTTGCAAGATTTCCTGCAGCTCTGCTGCTCCAGGGACTCAGCATGATATTGGTCTAGCTGGGATCATGCCTGTATGTTGCTGCAGGTACATGAGTATACTTTGGTGTTCATCTCTGTTACACAGATCTATCCAACTCTAAGAGAGGGAGAGACAGATATTTGCTAATTCATGTGCAAAACTTTCTTTGAGGCTGCTAATACTTTTGATTTGGGTGTGACATTTCTTTGGTATGTAAACACATCTGTTAAAGCAGATCACTCAGGGGGCTTACATGTCTGTGAGACAGGTATGTCTGAAGCCTTGGTCCATGAACTGAGGGAGGACAATGTTTATAGCTCACCTTTCATCTTTTCTGGACTGCATTTCCAAAGTAATTAACATTTCTCAAAAATATATTGTTTATGAAATTGATGTCTTCAGAAAGGGCTGCCATGACAGTCCTCCCTGAAATGTGTGGGAAGCTTGAGAAAAGCTCTTCACTTTCATCCCAGTGACCTGCATGCTATGCAAATTTGGGATCTCTTTCTGCTTATTTGTGAGAATTATTTGCCTCTGAAATAAAGAACAGTGAAGCTGAGCTGAGAGAAGGAGTTACTTCTCCTAAAGGTAAAAAATACCCAGTAATTTATGTTCCCTGCATAGTTAATTTCTGTGAGTCCACCGTCGTGGGCAATTAGCATGTCTCCTAAATTAAGTCCAAACTATGGCAATTCAAGAGGAGTGCAGAAAAGTCATATTTGTGTCTTCCAGACTCTCTTTGGAGCACATATTCCCATGACAGGAGCTGCAACCTGAATAGTTCCTTTTGGTGACAGTCACAACAGCTCAGCCAGGCACAGAGGAGGGAGCTTGACCCACCTTCCTGGTGCTGATGCACCTTGTAGGGCACATTATGGGCCCTGCTGCTGCCTTCTCTGCTGGCACCTTCCTAATGGGAGCACCACAAGGGGCTGGGCAATTGCACCGTGCAGTGCCAAACACAGGCTGTTTTGGGAGTCCTGCTACAGCACATCACATGAGGGTTTGGGGCTATCAGTCCAGCACTTGGTTAAATGGCCTGGTTGGTTTTTATATCAAGAGGTGTAAATTTGCTCAGAGGGCCCTGATCTGCACTGACAGCTCGGTTAATGGTTTTGAGGTATGCAGAATGGAAATCAAACATTACCATGCCTTTCTGAACAAAGACATATCCTTCATATCCTAGTCAGTATAAAGAAGAAATGGGAAGATGCAGGAAAATGTGCATATTTATTGCCAGTTAAAGGTAATCAGTTGTGTAATACATGACCACACAGCTCTTTCTCAGTTGTTGATCATTTCATCTTCAGTCACCAAGTAATGAGGATTTTCATTCATCTTCATTAATTGTAGAATGGAGAACATAAAATGGTTCATTGTTCCAAAAGCTGCTCTTCTATTCTGCTTTGTCAGCTTTTTCCTTTCACTTTCCTCAGGTGCAAGGCCTTGATTTAGCAAGGTGCTTAAACATCTCTTTAAGTTTAAGCTTATAATTAAGTTTATTCCTACCCAGCAGCGCCTCTAAGCGTGTTCTTAACCATGTGCTCCAGTTGCTCCAGTCGCAGTGAAGTAAGGCGAGCAATTAAGCAGGTGCTTTGCTGAAGCAGAGCCTAAATGACTACTTTAGTCCTTTGTAAGGAGGAGTATAAATCCTCCTCCTGACAGGGGTGGGAGTGGGGAGGGATGCATTTTATTATCATCCTCCTCTTTAAAGCTTGACTTGGTCTTGCAGACTGCCCGGGTCCTTCCTTGTGCTGGTGACCAGCTGGTAAGCGGCTGTCACCTCTCCGAGAGCTGCAACCACGTACAAAAAATTCAGATTTACAGCAACACTGACAAGATCATCATCCCTTTTATGGAAATGCAGGCTGGTGGCAGGGATGTTGGGAGCTGGCTTGTGTTAACCCGGGCAGGGGGAGGACAGCAGGGCTGCCCCAGTTTACACCTGCTGAGGATAGGGCAGTGAGGGAGGGAAAGGTTTTCCCTGGTTTTGTTTCACACCACCTTCCCACAGGGGCTGCGAAGCCCTGCTGCGGTCACTGTGCTGCTTGGAAAACGAACACTGTCTCTGTTTAATTTTAATGCAGCCCATTAACTAAGCTGCCTCAGTACACTTTGTCCATCTGGGTCGTCCCATGCCCGCCAGAGTTTCCCTTTCATATTATTCCCCATCGATGCAGGAGGCCCTTTTGACTCACCCCCTCCCCTCCTCCTCTCCCCAGCCCATCAACATTGTGCTGCTCAGCCCTGGAGCACAAGCTGCAGCCATTCCTTGCGTTTCACTGCCAACACAGAGAGGCACCAACCTGTGCAGGGATAAGTTGCACACATGTTC
The DNA here is from genome assembly GCA_013397815.1 of Aleadryas rufinucha. Taxonomy (NCBI): domain Eukaryota; kingdom Metazoa; phylum Chordata; class Aves; order Passeriformes; genus Aleadryas; species Aleadryas rufinucha. The sequence continues at coordinate 77,556 of VZTH01007946.1, read as the reverse complement.
CCCCTGCCCCAAGAAAATAGCCCTTGCTGCCACAAGAAAGGCAAAAAGCATGAGGGAGCAAGGGATCACAGCTATAACAGCGCACACTTGTTAACCAGGAAAAAAATGGATAAGGAGGAGGAGGCGAAAGAGAAGGAGGATAGATGTAGCAACAGCAGGGACTTGGGCAGGAAGGGGGCTGGTGGTGAGGGAGGCAGCCAGACAAGTAGGGTCCCTCTGCTGATGCCATCAGCTATAGGGCCCAGGGCCTGTTTGTTGTCATTGCTGGCAGCAGGGAGAGTTGGGGGTTTTTTTTCGTTCTTCTTATTTTTTCGTTCTTTTCTTGATTTTGTTCGTTTGTTTGTTTGTTTGGGGGGTTTTTCTGTATGAGTGGCTGTGGGTTTTTTGTTTGTTTGGGGGCGGGGTGGTGGTTTGTGACGTCTGGGCTGCAGCTCAGCCAAGGAGGGCTGGGGGCAGGGAAGGAAGGGTGAATATGGGATTTTGCCCAATCCACTGATTCTCAATGGAGGCTCCAGGCAACACTCGAGGCGCTGTGAGGCAGCACTGGCCTGAAGAAAGGAACCTTCATGGGCTGTGGGGGGAAGGCAGGCAATGGCAGGCATCCCTCCCGCCAGGTGAGCGGGAGCCCAGCCACTCTCCCCTTCCCCCAGTCCTATTGCCCAGTCAAATCTCCCAATGGAGATTTTGGCCCCTGAGCTCAGGCCAGGCGGTTGTGCAGCGCTATAAGACTGAAACGGGTAAATAAATAGAGTGTACAGAGCAGACCTTTGGCTGGATGGATGCTGGTCTATGCCAACTGGGGCTGCGTACGTGTGAAGCTACACATACACATGTGTAAATATATATAAAAAACCACATTCCTGCATGGAGCATGGGCTGTAAGGCTGGTGGCAGTGGCAGTGACTGTGACTTTCCAGCTTGGCCCCGCACAGTTTCTTCCCTGAGCCTGCCATCCCTGGCTAGGTGATATCATCTCTTCCAGGAAAACATCTGGTCCTGATTTCAGGCCTGCCGGCGACCGAGCCACTGCTGGCCTTCTAGGCAATGTGCCCTACAGATTAATTACTTTCACAGTTGAAAACGTGCACCTTGATTTTCAGTCTGAATTTGTCTGGCCTCAACTGCTGGCAGCTGGTTCTCATAAATGTCCTTTTCTGCCAGATTAAAGAACCCTTTGATATCAGGACTCTCTCTCTCCCTTGAAGTGCCTGTAGATCAAATCACTCCTTGGAAGAACCAGGGAGATCGTGCCTTTTTAAATTGCACACCATAGGGTGGGTTGTCCAGACTTCAAACCTTTCCAGATTAAGCCATGTGGCATTAAATATCCTTTGGCATCCACACCTGTTCCTGCATCCCTCACTGGCACCGTTAAGGGCTGCCTGCCAGCCCGGGATGCTTGATGCCTTCAAGATGCAGACACAGCCATGCACAGACCAGAAGAGAAGCAGAGATTTGGGGGAGACCCGACAGATGCATTTGGCCATGGCNTTATTCTCTTAATCTTGTCTAGCCTCTGTTTTCAGGTAGCCACTTCAAGGCATCGGTTTGGCTGCTCCTTAGGTGTGAAAGGACAATGAAATGAAACTTTCTGCTGTGTCTGCTGCTGAGGAAGTCATGGCATGCTGAGTGGGTCAGGGCAATTGAGGCTGACCCTCACTAGTGGGAGGCTGGGAGGGAGATTGCAAACTGGCCAGCACATTGCGTAGCAGCAGCCTTGGAGGAACAGATTCATCTCTTGGATCAGTGTGTTTAGCCACAAAAGTCTGTATATGGAGAAAAAAAAAATGTTTGTTTGCAACATTTATTTTTCAGATTTTAACTTCTTGTGGTAGTATAGCATAAAAGGGGGAAAGGTTTTGAATGAAGCCTCGAGCTCACAAAGTGCAAAAAGTATCTTCCTGCCCAGTTTTGCAATAAAGAGATGTTTGTGTCAGCAATGGAAAGGAGAGCTTTTGTTTGTTTGTTTGTAAGCTCTGCAGCCCAGTATCGCTGCTGTATTTATTACACCCAGAGCTCCTGCAGAATGGCATTTCCAGTGTCCGCAGGCGTCTCCACTCAGTGGCTGGAGCGCCACAGTCTGTAACACAGAGTCTGAGATGCTCAGACACTGCTACTCTGCCACACTTACAACTGTCTAGGGTTATAACCAGCTGAGATTACAGCCAGCTGGGTATAACCAGCCCTGGCTACAACAGCTGGGGAATATGAAACACTGTCCTTGGCCAAGTAATTTGCAAAAGGTCACCCAGAGCATCTGTGGCATGGCAGGATCTGAACCCTGCTCTTTTAACTCTCCCTCGTCATCACAGAACCCTCTCCCAGGTGGGGCCACTCATCAAGTCCTTCAGATCAGGCAGAGCTGTCTGGGCAGCCTTTCCCACTAAACTGCATTTCTGAAAAATAGGATTTATCTCTCACAGTTGTGTATTTTAATCAGAGATACAAGTCTTAAGCTGAGGGCAAATCAGGCCCCTACTGCCCATCTGATGAGACTGGGAAGTAAATCCATAGGGTATCTCAGGAGAGAGCACCACAGCAGACTAGTCCAAGGAAGACCACAAAACTTTTCATCAAAACCTGGATTAAAATTCACCTTTCAGGAAGATTTAAGTTCTTTACAGACTTGGTGCAGTCTCCATTTCTGCGAACTAAAGCGAATGGTAAAAGTGTCCCTTCACCTGCCCAAGCAGGACCAGTGGAATTCTCCATCCCACCAGGGTGCTGACTGGTAGGGTATTTCCTGCAGGCCTGTGTCTCCTTCAGGAGAACTAGGGACCGCACCTCGGCGTTGTGACATCAAACCTTTTTCTTCCTGTGTGGTGCTCAGTGCTAATGGGAACGTAAAGGAGAAGAAAGATCTTCTTTCTTGCCTCAAGTCCTCCTACCCCCCATCCCAGTCCCAAGGGTCCCGTGTGATATGAGACATGTTTTCCTTTCATCCCTGCCTGAGAAACTCATGTTTCGGCATTAGCATGCAAGATGGAAGAGAGCCAGCATTTCTGGGAGGATTTCATCCCAGAGATTGCTTTCACCTTCTCCTGACTGTTTCCCCAACACTGACTGCAGCAGAAAACCCTGTCAGTTTGTTACCTGCTCACTCCCCGAGGTGGTGAGCTGAATCTCTTGACTCTGTCAGTGATGCACTAAGACATGGTGACAAGCACCTCTCACCAGACACTGTTTTCAGCAGCTCAGGTACGAGGTGCTCTGTAGGGTGCATGGCAAAGTAGGCGTGGAGAGGGGAGGTGGCTTCTTGTCTCACCCAGGGAAGAGGTGTTAATTAAAGTGACTACTTTAACTTTTTCACGCCCTGACATTCTTTGTCAGCCTGATGAGAACGCGCATGACCCAAGTGGCCTCCCAGGAAGCGCTGTGTGAGATCCACTCTCCTCCTTGGCCACTCTTCACCATCCCCCCTTCGTCATCATCTCCCGCCCACCTCCCACCTCGGTGCTGCTAATGCATTTCCATTATTTATGAGACATCCCTTGGTATTTCCAGTTCAGCCTTTTTCATTCTTACTGCTTTTTCCTTGGTATGTTGAAGTCCATGGCCCAGAAGTCAGTATGGCTCAGCCCTCATCTGCCAAACACAAATCCCATGAACTCTTCCTTTCTAGCAAGCTTTGTTTTAAAGGAGCAATATGCGAGCATTGTACATGGTTGTATGAACAAAGCAAAAGTCACAAGTTTTGGTTTAATGGCTGTGGAAGCCAGTGCCTTCTCAGGCTGGCTGTAAAATACATAACGTACCATCAGCAGTAACATGGACCAGAATCCTGCCAAAAGACGGAAAAGAGAATTCATCTTTTCAGGCGCACTCTGTTTTTTCAGATGCTCTCATGTTTTGATGGTTTATCAGTGAGGCAGCCAGCTGGTGCCATCATGATTACAGGTTCCTTCTGCCTTGCTGTGCACAAGGAAACCGTGTAAGACATGATCAGTGCATTTCCCATGTGCCATCATCTGACAAATGCTTGGCCATCACCGATTCCCTGCTCAGGATATGGAGGATTTTGTTACGGAGTACTGTCTATGTGAATAACCCTTTCAGCTGCAGCACAAGTAGGTCTGAACTCATTGTAGTGAGTTCACTCGTTGCAGTACTGCTCTGTAGGGAAATGGGGAATATATTATTCTTTTTTACAAGGCCTGCATTTGCACGCTGACAGAGGAGGCCCAGAGGAATGCTTCCTCACCAGACAGCAGCCAGACCTTAGCTGTATGACCTTATGGCTCGCAGACGGCAGTTTTACTAGCACATCCAAAATAAACCTATCCTCTGTCCTGATGGAGGACACTGCACGGAGGCTGTTTCATTTAGAAGCCATTTCTTGGACAGCTTATTCCTCCAGTGGCCTGGGAAGGCTGTCAGCCTCTCCTGTGAACTATTTACCACATCTGCCTTTTGTAACACCAAGTTATTTTGCTGCCTTGTTCCCCCTCCAGCCCCCACAGAAAGAAAATAATAGTGCACACCCAATTTGAGCCACGCACAACTCTCCCAACACCTTCTGCTGGCCTTCAAGGATGTCCATGGGTTTTCCCACTGAGAGTGAAGGTTTCTCATTCCCACTGTAATAGCCCAGAGCTTGTTGTCTAAATCTGATTTTGGATTAGGCAAGGGTCCATGGTTCCATGTCAATGCCAAGATGTGGGTGGGAGCGGAGGGGAGGATTTTTTCCTAGGGATTTGAAATGTCTTCTTACGCTTTTCTGAAAGATTTCATCTCTCCAGGAAGCAGAAGTCTCTTGAGATGAGCTGTTTGTGCAAGACTCTGCCGCGTGGGCTTGAGCTGGAGCCTTCAGATGCAGCCAAACCAAAAAACTGCATTTTTTCTGGGTTGGGACCAGTCAGGATCCAAACTTCGGGGAAGAATTTTGGTCCAAGAAATTGAATCTGAGCTGTTCTTATCTTCAAGTGTTTCAGATGAAAGGATCGTCTGAGCCCAAGAAGGCGTGTGAAATGCAGTCACCCTGACTGAGTGGTGCCTCCAGGCAGGAGATGTGCTGGGACACCAAGGGAAGCCACTCATGGCTCGGGTGGGCGCATGATGAAGTGACTTGACAAGGGACACACAAACAGCCTGGAGCAGAGACAAGGAAAAAATTATCTAAATATTGTTTTGTTATCCCTCTTTGATCCAGAGAGAGACTACTTTGGCTGGGCCAAATCCACAGCTGGCGTAAGACCCTCCATATTATCCAAATGTCTTGGAAAGATACAAACATATAGATTGAGTTAGGAGTGAGTGGTCCCCAATTCTAACTGGAATTTTTGACAGGAGCCAAAGCTGGAGTTCACATGAAACACATCCCACTTCAAATCACCAAAGCCAATGCCTGGGTTGGATTTTCTTCCATATGAAATATCAAGGCTGAAAGCGTGGGAATGCCTTCTCTTGAAATATATCTTATTTCCACGGTCTGGCTAAAGAGGTCCCTCACTCCCAAACCATTACAGCCTTTGTTTCTTTCCTAAATCTCATAACACCGACGTTTGCCGTGAAATCACCGGGTCAGCATCCCCCTCCTGGCTCTACTCCCCCATTCTCTGTGAGCTTGCTGGGTTACACTCCAGGTTACACACAGGGAGATGAGCTGAGAATCTCCAGCAGCGACAGATAAAATGCTGCTACGTGAAACGCACACTTGTTGCAGAGTCGTGTTTTAACCTTGTCCCATCCCTCCCCTTCTAGAAAGCCAGCCTGGGTGGGAAAGTCGAGGAGAAATAAGATGTTACGTTCATCCCGGGGAGCTGAGAGACGGGGGATTTGTAACTGGAGACCAGGATGGAGGCGGGGGAGAAAGAAACACACAGAGATATTGATGACCCTCTATGTGGGCAGGTCGGCAGCCCCCGGCGCCCCTTTCACAGCACGTTTGGCATCTCTCGGCGCCATGCATCCCTCTACGTGCATGTCCCTGCATGCAGGCGCGGGCGGTGGGATTGGGGGGGGCGGCTCAAAAAGCCTCGCTGAGAAAGGTATTTCTTGTGGGGAGAAAGACGCGGGGGGGAAAGAAAGAGGGCAGGCCCCCTCGCTCCCCACTGAGTCCATTTCTCCTGCTTTGCCGGAGCTGTCAGCCTTGAATCCCGGTGGCGTCCCGTAACTAATTGACAGCAATGGGGGCCTTTGGGAGCCGAAGAATACGCATCCTTGCTGGGCGAGCGCTGGAGCAGGGGCTGCGCGGGCAGCTGTGGGGGATATAAAGGGCGGCTTTGAAAGCCTTTGTGCCTGCCCGCAGTGCGTGCGTGCGTGTGTGTGGCGGGTTTGTGGCGAGGTGAGGATGCCGGGCAGGGCGGCGGGGGGAGCCGCACGGAGAAGCCGCCGTGCACAAGTGAGGTTCTCCCAGGGAAAAGGGGCGGGGGAGGGAGGAAAAAGCCCCAAACGGAGAGAGGAGCGAGGTCCCCCCGCTGTCTCTCAGACGCCGTCGGCGCTGCGAGCAGGGAGCTGGCCGGGGGCTCGATGTAAAGCCAGGGCCACCGCGAAACTAGATCTCTGTTTTTCATCCTGCCCTGGCCCAGAGTGTAAAACATGACCTGCCGGCACGGCCGCCAAGCTGCAGCTTCGAGAAACAAAGCCCCTGCTATGTTTTTTCTGGGCTTGGGGAACGGGCAAAGAAATCTCCCCTCCCAGGTGTAACCTGGCAGCTTTGTCCCTGTGGTCATCCTACTCCTTCCTGATGATGCTTTGATGCCCACCACAGGAAGGGCTGGATTTTTTTTTTTTTTAATTGTCTTGAAGCCAGTTGCACAAACACGTCCCAGTGTCGCAGACAAAATATTGTCCGGGAGACATTTTTATGTTTTTGGCTTGACTCATGCAAAAGTGCCCCATTGTCTGTGACATTTTAAGAAACAATCTCTGATAAAAGTATTTGCACATTTACAGCTGGAAAGAAATAAATTAACCGCCTGCATTTCTCTGGGGTCTGTCACTCTGGAATTTAACAACAGAAGCAACCAGATGGGGACAAGTGTAGAAGAAACAGCTCCCAGGGCAGCCAGGCAAGGGTGCAACTATCAAACAAGCCCAGCACAACTGTAGTGGCAACAACTTATACTTTAGACCTAATCTGCACCCACTTTTCGAGAGAGAGTGTTTGAAAGATGGAGCATCAGTTCATAGGTTGGAAGGCCAAAAGATATCATTAGACCAGCTAGTCTGATCTTTTGTGTTCCAGAGACCCCAGGATGACACCCAATTACCTTTATATTGAGCTAAATTACTCGTATCTGACCAGTAGTCACTTTTGGTTTTTTGTCACAGTCTTTTGTCTCTTTATTTCAACCAGGCGCTGTGCAAAAAATGACTCAGCCAGTCAGGAGCTCCTGGGCATTTGGCAAAATGCATTTTTCATTCTGCATTTGCCTCACTTAAGTAGAAGCTGTATTTTTGCTAGATCCTATGTGTGGCAATACAGCAGAGGAAGTCCAGCTCCTCACAGGTTTGCTTGCTGAGCAAGGCTAATTGCCCAGCTCTAGGCTAAAAGAGAGAGGTGCCCAGCTATCTCCCAGGTCAAGTCCAGAGGCCCTTGGAAGTACCCTAGTTCCCAAAACTGTTCATGCTATGGACAAAGCAATGAGTCCTCATCCTTTCTGTTGCCTGTGAGTTATACACTACAGGAAAGGGGAGCTGGTTTTCCTGGGGATGATAAACAGCTTTTTGCTTGGCCATAGGTCAGTGTGGGAAGGTTTCTCCATGAAGCCAGAGTGGGCATGTTAAATGCAGGGAGCAGGGCAAGCCCTGGGCGGGTGGTTGGGCTTGCTCAGAGCACCCAGCCCATCTGGTACCCATCCAGCAGCTCGCTACTGTCTCTGCTCCTGTGAATTAATGGTATTGAAAGGTGGCTGATCAATTTGTGCTGTTGAAAGAGGAGAATTCCTTGACCAACTGGAAAAGCAGTTCCTCATGTTTTTGGGGTTTTTTAAAGAAGTAGAGAAAAGCATGAAAAAATATACTCATTTATCAGCATGCTTGAAACGCTTTTTTTCTGGTTTGTTTTTAGTCACATGGATGATGGTGTTGGTTTCTCTATGCCCCAAACACCTTTGGGCCAATACAGCTCTGTCCAAGCTCTGAAAGATGATGTTTGGTCCATCTAGTAACCACTGGCTTTAGCCCAAGCTCCCAATGAACTCAGTAAAAAGATTGACTCAGCTTAAAAGGGAACATGACCTTAGTCTGTACCCTGAACAATAGTTCAGAAATGCCTGCCTGGCTGCAGGCTGCAGTGACCTGTTGCTGCTTGTGAGAGTTGCACTGCGGGCTCTGGGCAGCTCCAACCATCTTTAGGCTCCGTGTTTGTGGAGCATCCAGTGTGGAATCAGTATCAGTTCTCTGATGGATGCTTCCACACGTTGTCGCAGCAGATATGTGATAGCAGAGCCTGTCAGTGCAGGTGTGGGCAGGGATGGCACTGCTCTCCCCCTGTGAGCTCTGGAATTTCAGGCAGCTGTTTTGTCTGCAGAGGGGTCACTGGTTTGTGTGGGAAGAATGACTGTGACTGCTGGCAGAGGCATCAGTTCAAGCCTACTGATTGCTCTCTCTCAGCTGACAGTAAAAATAACTCAGTTTCAGATAATACAGCGCTGTTCTTTCCATGTGGAAAAATCGGAAAGGCATGCAAAACTCTCCCTCTTTTTTTCCTGCTAATTGCCTTGATTTCTGCTTCCACATTCCCAGCTGCCGCTCCTCTTCAGGTTGCCCTCTTTGACTCCTCGATTAACTTCTTTGTCCATCCATTTACCACTCAGGACATGGCGACCTTTGGATGTAAATCTGCGCTGACGTCCCTCCCACTTGCGTGCTTTTGTCGGGGCTGACATCTGCGAGACTCCTTGTGGTGGAGATGGGAGGGAGCCGGGTGGATGTGGGATCTGGGCAGTGCCCTCCCCTGCCAGGGCTGCTGCCCACCTCCACTCTTGTGTTGCTGGCTCCCCATCCCACAGCTCAGTGCCTTGGCCTGGGATGAAGGTGTCACAGATTTTGGTCTGCAGCTACCAGATGAGACATGAGTGTCGGTGCAGCCTTCACCCTCTGATGTCTGCTGGCTCAGGAGTTCCTGAGCTGCCCGTGGGACTGCTGGCTCTCACCTCCTCAAGACACAGACAATCTTTATTATCAGGTTAATTTGGACAGGCATTCTTGGTGAGAAAGCCGAAGCCCGTATATGGGGGCTTCAGCCCACATACAGTGCCCCTTGTGCCCTGGAGCCGCTGCTGTTTGAAATGGGAGGCTTGTTTGGAGGACACCCCCAGAGCCAGGGCAATGCATTTGCTCCTTATGTTACATCAGGGTGCAAGATGTCCTCCCTGCACAGCAAGTCTCTGACAAGCCTTGCAGCTATGAGGGGGCCACAAACCATTGCAGAGCCCAGCCATGCACCTCAGACCAGAGCTGACAGGTGGGGTGGACACAGCACCATTTTCCACAAGCAGGGCTTTGTAGACTTTTGAAGCAGAGGCAGCTTTTTCCCAAATGACGTCCCAGGCTGCAGCATGAAGGCATTATTTGCTCTGAAGTGGGTTTTATTCTGCAGAGTTTGGCTACTGGGATGTGAAGTGCTGCCTCCTGGGTCCACTGTGATTTTTGACAGTATCTCCTGAATCCTGCTCTGAAGCTTTCTGCTCTGAAGCTTTTTCGAAGTCCTGCCCAGAGCCTCCACAAGGGATGTGAGATGCCAGTTAAGGTTCAGCTTTCCAGCACTGCGTAGGGCTTTTGGCTTTAATTACACAGAGCCCCCTTCCCCCAGCCTCCCCCTTGCTCCCAGCACAATGAGGTCAGACACCTGCAGAACTGAACTTTTAGGGAAATGGCCCCAGAGCAGGACAAAGGCGATAGGCGGTGGGGGACGGGGATGTGAGGGGCAGGCAAGCAGCTGCGGCGGAGGAGGCACAGCTGGATCCCTGCACAGCACTGCCTCCCTGCCTGCCCCTGCCTCATCCTTCTCAGGCCTGTTAGAGTAGTTCCTCCTTGAAAAAGCAGAATTTCTCCTTGAACTCCATGGTAGCACCACAGCTGCCAGGCAAAAGAGTCCTTGGACAAGCTCCTTGCTGAAAGCCTCTCTGGACAGTTAAGGGAAGTGGTCTTGTTTGATGTTTATTCACTGAGTCCTTTTCTTCTTCTCAGCTTTACCCAGATAGAGAGAGACAACTCTGTAGAGGTTGAAATAAATGAGCTCTCTGCATCAGACCTGGAGACACCAGGAATGGGCAAGCTCTGAATCCCTTTGTTGTCTCACTTAGACCAGTCTTTCTTCCTTCCCTGGAGGTGGAATGCAGATGGCATTGCTGAGCTGTGTCCAGATGCTTGAAAGACTTGGTTTAAATACTTTTCTAAAGGAGAAGGAACAATAAGCATTGCAACTGCATGTAGTGATATGAAGTTGTACTTACATGCTCAAGAGGTCTGCGAGCTTTACAAGAGCACTCTAGGCAAACGAGTTTTAGTGAAATTATACATGGGTTGAGCTATACCAGGTTTTTGTTGTCTCTTCCCACTCAAGAGAAAGGAAAGAAGAACACATATCCATTCCTTAAAAAAAAAAAAAAAAGAAAAAAAAGAAAAAAATTTAGAAAGAAGCAAGCAAAAAAGAGAGCAGGACTAATAGGTGACCTACATTCCCACCACTGGTCTGCTTCTCTGTGTTCCCATATGTAAAATGGGAAGAAAAACAATGAGCAGATAATGAAAATGGGATGACAGATAGGATGGAGTAGGTGGATAATGAGGGGAAAAAAAATTAAAAGGGTCATCAGTTCTCGTGCTTATGGATTCAGCTCAATATACTAAGTGCCAGGAGAAAACCTGGGGAGTTGTATCATTCAACTGTTTCCAACAAGATTTCTTGTGCTTCCTTTTGACATCAGGCAAGTGGATCTTGCCCAATAGTACCTGCTTTCATACAGCACTTCTCCCTAGGTCACAGAGGGCACCGTATGAGCATTGCATGAGTATAAGAAAGCATCTCTTTAATAAGAGATGACTGGTTGGAAGGGCCAAGTGAATTCCCCACTCCACAGAGGTCTACAATGCAGCAGTTACAAGGCAGCAAGTTAAGCCTGAGCTTTGGACAGGGTTGGGTTGAGGACTTCCAGTTTAGGATCTGTCTCCTTTCGGAAGGGTCTGTTCTGCCCTGGAAGGGTGTCGGGCTTAAAGTCTTCTCGCCTTGCTGTCACACTGTGGGAATGTTGCTGAGGGGGTTCTGTGCCTCCCATCATCTCTCCTGAGGTACGACCCACTGTGTTGCTGCCTGGACTGAGAGGTGGTGGTGAGGGGTAGGGATGGAGGGGAGGGGGTGGGGGGAGAAGTTGGTGAAGAGGGTAAAGGAAGCAACTTTTTAAATAAAAAAAAATAAGTGATGAATAGATCGGCTAATCCCAGGAAACCTTGAGAATATAGAGCAGCGTCTGTGGAGCCTCCCTTTTTTCTTTTCTTTTTTTAAATTTTCCTTTCTTTAATTTCGCTGCAGCACGTATAATCAATTATGGCTTGAATCGGGGATAAGGGGAGGGAAAGTACTTCAATTCATAAATCAATTTTATACGGTCATCAGTCAGGTTGTGAATGCAAATACCTCTGTCGGTTTAGGTTATTCAGAATTAATTGACTCCCACCGGGCTGGGCTGCAGATGGAGAGAAGCTTTCTCACAAAGTCTGCTCAGGCTCAGCATGGGGGCAGGCAGGCGGGCTGGCCTCCTCCTCCTCTTCCTCCTCTTTCCTCTCCTGGAGCATTATACTATTGGCGTTGAGGAGAGTTTTGTGTGTGCGTGTGTGTGTCCCCTCTGTGAGAGGGAGAGATGCTTGAAGAAAGAAAGGGATATGCAAAGATTAAAGTCACAAGCCCCCTCTTCAGCCCTGGCCTGCGCAGACACTTTTATGTGATTAGGAATGCTTTGCTTTCAAGGGTTTGCTTTTAAGCCTTGAGCTTCTCTTGAACTTCTCCAATAAGAAAACAAACAGCAGTGTCAAAGCCTCCCCTGTGCCTGGAATTCGAGCTCGAGTTGTGTCATTAAAAAGCCACTTCGCTACTGGGACTTTGGCATCTGAGTCACTGTTTCAAAGCCAGTCTGGGGCAGGAGAGATCGAAAGTCATTAAACATCTAGTGGTTGTTTTGGTGGCCTATTGAAAAATGAGGTTTGGAGGGTTTCAGGGCCACCGGGAGGACGCAGAACAAATGCTGCCACCTGAATCCTCCCTCCTCCTCCTGCACCTTCTCTCCAAGGGCTGCATGGCTGAAATATCTGGCAAACAGGAGCTGTATGGAGAAAACTCAAAGGATGGATTTGCTGGGGGGTGAAGAAGGCTATAACCTGCAGCCCCTCTTTTTCTCCCCCATTAGCACTATCCAGGTCAGCACACATCCTGGGCTAAACAGCAGGGCAGAGCTGGCACTGCACCACACAGGGGGGTCTCTCAATTTACACACACACACACACACACACACACACACACACACACACATCCCCAAACCCCTCATGGGACTGCACCCAGCCTGGAGGCTGTCACCCCACGCGGTACTCCAGGGCTATCACCCCACTCCTCTCCTGGCCCCATGACCCCTTCCCTCCTCCCTAGCCAGCTCCCTTTGTCTCAGTGGTTAGCTGATGCCATGAGTTTCCCCACATGAGGGACAGTCATCCTGGTTTTTGCATGGTCTCACCAACCAGTCCAGGCCTCAGATGGGCTGGCATGCCCACCACATCAGCCACCCTGCGCTGGAGGTTTGTGTCTGGGGTTGCCTCTTCCCAGACATCACACTGATGGAAAGGGTGGGGAACACTACTTCATGACACCCCCTGGGGAAAATAGTTGGTAGTAACACCCAGATACACGCCTTTCCCTCTTTGTTTTGGCTTGTCACACCTAGGCCCTTTCAGACCAGGACATCTCAGCTGCAAACTGCAGGAGCTTATCTAGAGAAGGAGGCCATCAGACATGCTTCAGTAGATACCTAACTATGAGATCAATTGCCAAAACCAGTCAGAATAGGTAACCCTGTTTTCTGCCTGGGGAAACTGAGGCACAGATAAATATGTGGCTGAATCCATAGCATCCTACTTTAAAAAGTGGCATAGCTGGGAATAAAGCCTAGGTCCTACTGTCTGCACTCTTGTTACGGTACTCACCAGGACCCAGACAGCAGACCACCAGAGCTGAACACGTGGGGCATGTCCATGCCCTCTGCTGTACAATGGGCTAAGCACATCAGGTTTCAGCAGGGCCGGAGGAACTGGCACATTAGTGGAGTGCCGGAGATGACCCACTGGAGCTGATCCTCACAATGCCATGGAAACAATAGGTCAGAAACACCAAAAGCTCAGAAGAGGCTGTGGAGGTAGCAATAACTGGAGAGGAAGCTTGGCTATGCTTAAAGCACCCCGGGAGGAGGAGGCTGCAAAGGAAGATGAAAAGAGCTGTCTGGAGCTGTCTGCAGTTAAGTGGGGAGGTGGGAAATGGCTTTGCAGTTCTTCAGCAGGAAGCGTGGGGAGCAGGTCTTGGCAAAGGGAAGCAAAAGGGAGAAGCAGAACAAAAGAGCCATGCAACTTCCACTCAATGCTTTCCTCCATTTTGGGCAAATCTGCTATTTGAACAGCAACCAAAGAGCCAGGTGCTTTGGATGGTCTTCTACAAGGCTCTGCCAACTTCACGGCACCCCTCAGCTGCAAAATTCTCCGCTAGTTTTCACAGATGCAATTTCGTCAAAGCCCCTTCCCACGGCCCATGCTGCCCCTTCTGCCTCTGCTGCAGTCACAGGCACTCCTACACACACCATCCTGCCACCCCATTTCCCCTCAGTCCTTCCCCCTCATGATAAACACTATGGACAGTAACTGATGAGAATATGAATGCCCCAAATTCCTCATCCTGTATTATTTGAAATGAACTTGGTCCACAGTCTAGAGAAGGCAAACATGTTAGCTCCAGCACCAACCTGGAAGCCTCCGGGAATTTCCCACCCCTGCCACATGCCAAAGTACAACCCATTAGGAAGGATGGGCCCCGTGTTTGCAAGCCTGACAAGTCTTTCACACTGAAAATGAGAATTACACAGACAAGTCAGGCTCTTTTCTGATGAGGCTGTTGCACCTTGTAGGTTCTTCGTGGCCAGCATGTTGTCTCTGCTGCACCTCCTCTGTGTGGCAGTGCCAGGGGGATGTCCTGCTCTGGGGTTGGTGCTGACTGGGAGCACGGTTCCCCACATTGTATGTTTTGTGTGGGGCGTGGGAGGCCTGTCAGGCTTGTGGCAATACCGAAAAGCTTTTGCTGTATGGCTTTTTACGTGGGAACTCTGTGCTCCTTCTTCCTGTGACAAGCACCAGGAAATCCATGCACTAGATAAAAAGGTGTCATGATGGCCTTGTGCACATCCAAGTCCCATCTGCCCACCAGCCTGGCAATACCCAGGTCTGACTCCTGCTAAACACACATCCCTGGGGCCAAAAGCTGGAATCTGTGCTGCCTCTGCTAAGCCTTCTCTAAATTCCCTGCTGAATATCCCTGAGAAGATCTGTTTGGTGTTCATCAGGTTGGAAAACAGTTAAAAAAAAACCAAACACCCTTTGGGATCTTCCAGCAAATCTGTAATATGTGAGAACTAACCTATTTTTAATGCACTGCCTGCTTTCCCCACACTCCCTTGCTGGCCCGAGGCTGGTTCATCTTTCAGAGCTGAACAATGCTTCGTGTGTTTCTGTTTGCTCAACATTTAGAGGGGAGGCCTTCCTCTCTTCAGTGTTTTCTTAGCATTTTTTAATCATGTTTATAAAGTCAAATACCTAAGTGACCAAAAGAGCGGCGAGAACTGCTTCTCTGCTCTGCAGGGTACTGAAATCTCCTCTTGAAGTCAATGGGGAGAGCCATGCTCTGCTGAAATCCTGATCAGAGCTGGGGCTTTAGCAAAGGGGAGGAGTGAGCCCCTTGCTTTACTGCACAGCTCCTTTCACAGAGGCCCGGGGAAGCAGGGGAGAGGTGTGGGGGGCAATCTTTACACCCATGGTGGGACTTCTGAAGAATTTACTGTCATCTTTCCTAGAGACACTAAAGATTTTATAGCCTTGGTACCAGTGGTTACAATGCCCTATGGAGCACAGAGCTGAGTGTATGCCAGGGACCCCTTCATCTCACCAGAGGCTGGAAGGTGGCCAGGGGCTTCACACGGGGAAGTTTATTTCAGAGAGAGAAGGGAGTGAGGAAGCGGGAGGGAGAGAAGAGGGGAGAGAGGCCGATCAGAGGGGGAGAGGGAAGGGAAAACAAAAGCATGTGAGAGTGAGGGAAAGAGGCAGGATGGAGAGCAAGGGTGGGGGAGCAGAGGGAGGCAGAGAAATGAGAGGATGCCAGCGTGGGAGGAATGAGAGGAGAGACCCGGAAAGGAGGAACAGAAGAGAGAAATGAAAGGGAGGGAGAAAAACATTTTAGAAGTGGCAAAGGGAGGAAACATGAGACGAAGGAATAACAGAAAAGGAGCCAGAAAGAGGGAAAGGAA
The DNA here is from genome assembly GCA_013397815.1 of Aleadryas rufinucha. Taxonomy (NCBI): domain Eukaryota; kingdom Metazoa; phylum Chordata; class Aves; order Passeriformes; genus Aleadryas; species Aleadryas rufinucha. Next base: position 62,065 of record VZTH01007946.1, on the reverse strand, counting down.
GAAATAGCAAATACAAGTAAAGTTAGAAAGCAAAACAGGTTCTGAGAGCAGGTACAAGAGGGAGGCTCAGAAGCAGCCTACAGCCCCCAGTCCCCCAGACAAACTCAGCACAGAAAATCAGGCTTTTCAGTGACTGTCCCCATTCTCCTGCCAAGTCTTTAAACTGAGAGAGGAGCCAGGGAGCACTTCTGCATACCCAATTCTGCGCAGACCTGCACACCAGCCTCTTCTTGGGCAGACATTCACAAAGATGAATATGCATCTGTACATGTGTGTGTGTGTGTGCGCATGTGTACGTACCCTCACACGTATGTGCAAGCGTGTCACATATCCAACGCTATGACATCCATGCTCTGCCTCTCCTCACACTTCTGTGCACCTGCTACGTATGTGCAGACTCTCCCTGTACCTTCACCTGCCTCCACAGCCATCCACACACCCAGCTTGAGCTCCACTCACTCCTCGGCTGGCTGCAAAACAAGGCTTACACTTTCTGAAAAAATGCTGAGGTTTGGCTGTTTAGGTTCATTCCATGCTGGGGAGAAAATGAGCCTTTAAGATGTTGGTTGTTCTTTTTCTTTTTCTTTTTTTTCACAAGGGGAAAAAAAAATCAGACAGAAAAATGAAGCCAGCAAGTGCTCCACCCCAGAACATGAAACATGGACATACATTTAAGAAATGGTTTCTCTGACCTGGTGGTTTGTGAACGCAGATTTAATGACGATTGTAGTAGTCAGTTATAGCCTGGTCATATATAGCCCTAGGAAGCTGTGAGGCTCCTAGCCTAGGAGGTACAGTGCTGTCAGGGCATTAGAGTCAGTTCCTTGTTCTTCATCCTGAGTCTGGCAAAATCAATGTGCTGGCATATCTCTGGGTGCAGTGGGGTGATCTCTGAGCTCTGCATCTGCTTGGTCTGCAGATGGGGGGAGTGTTTGCCCAGGGTTCCCACGCAGCGGTGTGCCTCCTGCGAGTGGAGCCAGGCAAACCTGGGGCTCTCGGGCCAGAGCGGATGTCGAGCTCCTGCCAACATCCACTGCCCATCTCCGTGTTTCTAAAGCACAGTGTGCCAGCTTAGTCTCAGGGAGGATCAATGGCAACCATAAAACTCCCTTAAAGCGAACATCACACTCATCATGCTTCTCTCTCATTATAATGGACAGAAAGGGGCTTGTAGCAGAGATTTGCTGTACTTTTATAGGTGTTGCCAGAGCCCAGACAGGGTAGGGAACCAAAGGGCAAAAGACCTGGCAACTGTATATTGGGATGAAGAAGCAAGAGTGGTTTAATATTCTATTAAAATTGCTCCCCACAAGCTGTGCAAACTTTCTCCTGTTAGAAAAACACTGCACAAAGGCCCTGGGTAATACATTGTTAATGGGTCTCTCTCATACTGACAGAAACCACAGCTCCACACTGGAGGACTCGGCAAACCACCAGAGGAGGTAGATCTGTGCATGCCACCGCTGCAGGAGCATGTCCTCACATCTGAGCACCACAGCAGAGCCATGAGGATGCCAGGGGAACATCCTCTCCGTGTCAGTTTTAATGTCAGACCTCCTGCGGGACAGCCGCATGTTTTTGGACACTTAGGGGCATGCTGTCCCCTGCCATAATTTGGCATCAGTTGAGTGTATTTGACTTAAGATGGATGAAATGTAAAGAGACAGACCTCCAGTTAGGCAGCTGCTGGGGAACAGCTTGAGGAAGGGATGCTTTCGTTTCAAGACCTTCCAGATGCACATTTCCTTCAGCTTGTAATTCAGCCTTTCACTTGTTTGGCGGTGCTCATCTAATGCCATTGGCTTTTACAGCCTCCCTGTGAAACACCACTGCTTCAGAAATGCCCCTGTCCCCTCTCTCCCCATATTTTCTTTGACTTTTTTTGCTTTCCTGTAGAATAACCAAGAAATGCATAGGGTAAAGTGCCTCTGGCAAGGCAGAGAAGGCATGAATCAGTGGAATAACAGGAGTGCAAGCTGAGCACATCCTCTGTACACAGCAACAGAAGTCAAATTTACTTTATTTTTTCTATTCTTATTTGGTCATCAGAGGCAGCCATAAAGCCAAGGCCATGTGCTTTGGAGATGTGTGGTCATCTCTGCTAGGAGAGAGTACCAGCGAGCCTGCATGTCAGGGCAGGAATAGAAAGGAACTGGCTCTTGTGCCAAGACTTTCTTGGTAATCCAAGGAATTCACCCACAAAAAATGCTAAATTAGTTCAAACTATAGTCCAGAGGGGCCCTGGCGTCCTCAAGCTATAAACAGAGAAGAGAAATGGATCTGATAAAAAGCCACATTTCTGGTAGGCTTGGAGGAATACTGTGTGCTCAGTACACGAAGGGAATCTGCATGGCTGTGCACAGGTCTTTACTCTGGGGTCATGCACCACTGGCTGATTAAATCTTTTACTCCTGCTGGTGAATAATTATCCGCCTGACCTGTTCCACCGCAAGCAGCAAGAATACCCCATTAGTGACTTCTTCCCAGAAAGAGTGGGGTGCTCATCCCTCATCTGGCTCTACCTGGCCTTTGGCAATGATGCTTAGGCCAGAGGTTTTGGTGCTGGGTGCTGACAGGAACGTCCCCAAGTTCAGAGACCCCTGCGGGGAGACCTGGCTCTTGCAGGTGGGGAGAGCGCTGCCTCCCAAAGGAAAGAGCCCGGCACCTTGGGAGGTGTGGCCCAGGGCCTTAGTTCTGATGTTATTTTGTTCCCTGATTTTGGAAGGAGCAGTGGAAACAATTAGGTCTCTTAATTTCTCTGAGGCAAGATCCAAATACAGAAAAGAATACATCTCCCAGGCAGGGAGAAGTGGGGAATTAACTGCCTTTTTTTGGATGAGATCAGAGAAAGCTGATTTATGAAGCAAAGAGAAAGCAAAGTGCTTTTATGGGTAAAATGTTCCCTGCTTATTTCCTTTCTGTCAGACTACGTTCCTCCCACGCTTCTGGCTGTGAGCTTGCTCCTTGGAAGCCTGTTTAAGCATTTCAGCACGTGATGATTTAACTGGGCATGGATTCTGACAGATCTTTGCAAATAACATCACAGGAGTTGCTGGAGGTGACAGCCTAACGCCGACTCGGGGCACGTTCAGGAGGACAAGGCTGGCAAAGAGAAACCCAGTCATCCCTGTGTGCTCCCAGCCTCTGCCAGGGCCCCTCTGAGCATCAGGCCCTGGGAGACACCCCTGGCCATCCACTGAGATGGGGCGTGCCTGGCAACCTGCTCTATCTGCTGGCTCCCTTGGACAGGCGGAGGAGACGCCGCTCCACGGCACCAAGGGCTCCAGAGATGAAGCCTCACGGAGAGCGGGGGCGTTGGGTTACAGCCCAGGCAGAGCGAAGGAAAGCAGAACAGGAGAGAAATTCAAGAAGTTGGGTGTGGAATGAGAAAGTTTCTGCAATCGAATTTCCACACACGGGGCTTTCAGCTCCTGCCAATGTACATATGGGAAGGGATGAACTCAGGGGAACTCAAGAGGCTTATTCCTACTAAGGGAGAATGTAGCAAGCAACTAACATTGAATTATAGGGTACCAGAACTACATCTGGGGTATCTCAAGTGTTGATGGTCAGGCTGTGCTGTCTGCTGTGGTGGCATGGTTCCTAGTGACAGACGCCCTGCAGTGGTAGGTAAGGTCCTGGCAGATCTAGCTGGAAAACTGCATCTGCTGTGCCCCCAGGTGCAAGTGCAGCCCAGTTTTCACTTATATAGGTGGGGGCATCAATATTGCCTGCACTGTCTAGAGGAACCACAAGTGGAACCATAGTGGTGATCTGTGGAGCATGAATGTGGAGCAATTCAGTGCACAGATGTAGCAGGTTTTGCACACCCAACAGACCCTTCTGGGGATTGCTGGAATGTTTTGGTACAACTGGCTGTCACTTCTGCTCAGGCACCACTCTGTTAAGGAGATATCAACCAGAAAGGACTCCAGAGCACCTGCAAGGACACTGTAAGGTCCAGGGACGGGAACAGTCAAACACTTGACATACCTTCACAGGCGAAAATTAGCAAAGGAGGTGAAATGAAATCAACCCCCTATGAAGTCAGGCAAAACAGGAAAATATAGTTTAATAACCGATAATGATATAGAGAAGCCCCCATGCTCAGACCCCAAACTGCGGTAGGTTTACAGGGAGGAGGGGAGGGCAGGGGTGGGAGCTGGGGGTAGGGAAGAGAAAGCTGCACGAATTGACCTCTCTCCCCCCTGCCCCTTCCTTTTTCTTTAAATCCCCACCTAGTCAGGAGTGCTCATTAAGGATGGCTCTCGTTTCCCTAATTAGGCTGCCCCCTTCCCTTCACAGGGCTCCAGACCTCTGCCATTCAGCAATAACAAGAATAACAAGAAACTCGTTATTTTACAACCTGGGCTGGGGAGGAGGGGAAGAGGGAGAAGATGGCTTTGTGGTGTGCTGCTTGGAGGAAAATAAGCTCAGAAAAACCTGGATCGAGGGAGGAGTCCCTCCTCTTAGGGAGACCTTGTCTCCTCTTAAACACTCTCTTGCCTTAGTACGTGCCTGCACTAGGAGTAATGCTATAAGGAATGAGGATTTGTTTGGGGTGTTTTTCCCCTTTTCTGCAGGCTCATTCTTGAAAGTTATTTTTCTTTCTAGCAATCATATGTATGTGTACTTGATTTTATGTGAAAAGTAACCTCTAGGGACTCTGACAAGGCATGAGCCATCCCAGCCCTGAGCTGGGGAGGAGGAGGTGGCAGCAGCAGCAGTGGGACACTCCATGTGTTATGCGGTCTATATTTGGCATTTGTCAGCACGAGGGAGGCTGTGATGGTTTGCCTCGGGGAGGGCAGCAGCGGAAGCCTGGTCTCAGCCCGGCTTTCCGAATTCCCTTTCCCTCTCAGATGCCGAGGCTGTGCACGCTCACCCGGCTGTGCCCCACGTGTGCGAGGTGCCTCCTCCAGCCACACCACCCTCCCTGCTGCGATGGCCCCTTTGCCACCTCCGTTCTGCATCCTGCTGCTGATCCCCTCTGGAACGGAACGCCAGCAAACCTCCTCACCAGCAGATGTTTGATTTCCAACGGAGCTGTGGGAAAAAAAAAAAACAAAAAAACAAAAAAAACAACAAACCAACAGACAAAGAAACCTGTGCCTGTTTTATACCCATGGAGCAGAGATGGAGGGTGAGTGAAATGAGGGCTCCCTGACAGGCTCCTTGGGTCCTCGTTACAGCATCAAGACATGACCTTTCCTCTGAGCGTTGTGTTGTGTAGCATCCCGCCCCAGAAGCAAACAAGCCAAGTCAGCACGACCAAGCATGTGTTTAAGTGTTGTTCTGGATGAGAGGAAAAAAAATAAATGCTCGCCACCTTGCAAAATCAGACCCTCCCTGGGCATTTGGAATTAATTTTGTCAAAACCAGCTTATCATCTCCATAAATTGTCACAAATCCACTGTTTTGCAGAGCTAAACATTTCAACATTTTATACACGTTACCAATTGAAACATCTTTGCTTAATTTATGCCTCACTTAAATAACTTATTACATCAGATATAGGGCTTTTTTATAGCTCAGTTTTAAGTCTCTTTCTCATACTCTCTTTAAGACTTGCCTAAGTCTTTCAAGATGTTCTTTCAAGCCCTCAGACCAAATTAAAACATCATTCACTGGAGCTTCAGCACTTAGCAGTTTCTCAGAGATCTGGCAAACACTCTTTGAAATACCTCGGGAGCAGAAGAAATGCCAAATAATATCTGCCTTAGCTTACACATTGACATTTGAAGCACGAAATGTCCAAAGTTATGCCTCAAAAGTAGGTGCAGGCATATAAGCAAGGGATCCTGAATTTTTCTGACGTGACAAATACCCTACAGTAATGTCCAGAGGGATTTATGATATCAATTACTTGGATTTTACCTCCAAGCCTTTCTTACAAATGATGGTTCATATTGTTTTCTAAATTCATGTTCATGTCTTAACTCAGTTACATCTGCTAATGGGTTTGGATTGTCCTGATTGTAAACAGACAAGTATGTATCTGCTGGGACTGAGATTCACTGTGCCAAACCCTCTTTAAACACTCTTCTCTTCCTTACAAAAAGAAAAGAAAAGAAAAGAAAAGAAAAGAAAAGAAAAGAAAAGAAAAGAAAAGAAAAGAAAAGAAAAGAAAAGAAAAGAAAAGAAAAGAAAAGAAAAGAAAAGAAAAGAAAAGAAAAGAAAAGAGCCAAACTCCCTAGATTTAGAGCAAGAAAAATTGTTTCAGCTGAAACAGTTTTCTTGGGGTAGGATTTTTTGTGCCTAACCCCAAAACTTTGGGTCATCTGAAACGTTTAGCAAATTGACATCAATTTTTCTGAATTATTTTGACTTAAAGAAAAGGAGCCTTGTCTGCAGGGATAAGAAACCTCCTGCTTAGTTCTGCACTATTTTTATGGAAGTGAGGTGTCCCAGCATATGTATCAGACTTAGGAAAGATTGTTGGTCAGCCTTTGGCTGTGATCAGCTTTCCTCCACCAAGAAACACTTAGTGAGGGCACGAGATGGAGAGAAGGTGTGTTACAGCTTCATGGACAGCCTGGCCTGCTGGAGCCTCTTCCAGCCTATGGAAACATTCAGGACTTTGCCTTTTCCTGCTGGTAAAACACAGCTTTGCTCTTCCAGTTACCCTTGCCCTCCTACCAAGAGGGGAACTTGGATGTTTTGTGTGATATATGAATTCGTGCTAAAGTGTATAAAGTTATAATTTATGTTATAAAGTTAAAAATAAGGACAGGCCTGGACAAGCCTTTTTGCGAAAACCGAAACCTACACAAAGACAGGAGGACATTCTGATTGTATCACCCACTGCACAAAGGAGTTCCCGGCAGAGCTGATAGTCTATCTCAAAAGGGCTGATGGCCCATCTCCGAGAACCTCCACCCAGCCCAAGTGTAAACGACCCAGATTAAGTATCACGATATGGACTGCAACGATTCATCATGCAATCTCCACTGGCGATAGAAAATTATGCGCTTTTGTCCACCTGAATGCTACACTTCATGAATATGGGAAACAGAAGAGGAATGCTTACCTCCGAACTTTATGCATGAAAAGTGTATAAAAATGAACTCCGAAGAACAGAGTTTTGTGAACACAGGGAGGTCTGACGCGATAGAGGTTAGACCACTGTTCACCCAGTACCAACCCCGGGCTTGGTACTGTCCTTTTTATTCGATCGTGGCATTGCGTGTTCGAATCTTTCGGACATATAATAAATTTTATTATTATTATTTTCTAAATTGGGCGTACGTATTTATTACATTTTGTCTGTGCTGACCCTCCAGCTGGGGCCAGGACACGTCTTGGCCACAGCAGGAAGGAAGAGAGTGCCCCAGATCACAGAACTGGTTTTACATCTCCTCTCACTTCTCCTGTTTCAAGCAGAAACACATGGCAGGTATCTTTACAAGCAGAGGATATCTGCATTACACCACGTGCATCTGGATTGCACTTGGAGGGGAGCCCCAGCATTGCTTCCAAAGGCAGACTGATGTCTATACTGAAAGTAGCGGATATGGGAGTGTGGGAAGGACCTGGTGTGCCACGTGCTGATCTGGAGGCATCAGCGTGATTGCCCAGGGGCTGATGGATGAAAAGCACAATGTATTTGCACCTACCTGGGCCCCCTGTATTGAAGCTGGGCAGCACAGCTAGCGAGACACGTTCCCTAGAGGCCAGAGTCACTCCACACTTTTCATTTTCTCCTTAGGCCACTTGTTAATTATGTGCAGCACTCACATCTGGGTGGACCAGTCGGGATCACAGCTGCTGGGGTGATAGGCAATTCCAGCACATCTCACATCTCGTGGAGGTGGAGTTGGAGGTGGGGGAGACCTTACCTTCAGGCAACTGGGGCCCTGGGCCAGCGTCACCTACACCACAATGCCCGCCACGCTGTCTTTCCCACGTGGGAGCACAATGGGAAGCGAGGCATTCCCAGCTGGGAAAAGGCAATTTGCAGCTATTCTGGGCTGTACTGATTGGAACCCTCTTGTGAAAACAAACTGAGACAGACGTCCCTGGTTGCTATTGACTAGCACTGCTGGGACAACACAGGCAGCTTTATTTGGTGAGAGGGGGGATGGAGGAAAAAGCCCCAAGTTCTCTTTCCGCCCTGGCCTGCTCCATCCCTGCTGCCCTGGGTGCATTGTCCTGCTTTGTCCCCGAGAAGCACGTGTGTCCGGTAGCACCACGGTTATTTTTAGGCGGACTTGGCCAGCATCCATGGTGGTGGTGGCTTTGGTGAGCCGGGAGAAGCAGACTTTTCTCTTTCTGCCTTTCAATGTTTGGAAACAGTGAGGCTGCCAAGGCAGCCTGTCTCCTGCTCTGCACTTCCAGCCTCTGGAAAGTGAGAATGAGCCCTGAAAAGCCTGGCAGGCTGACCGGGAGAGCCTGCCAGGCAGCCAGCAGCACCCTGCCAACACCAACGGCCCTTTGCTGCCATCAGCCAGGGAAAACTGGGGCAGGGGGGATGTAGAAGGGGAAGCAGCAGTGTAGAGAGAGGCTGGAAAATTGCACAGGTCCCTCTTGGGGAGAGCCTTTTCATTTCCTGAGCCTGACTCTGCATTCGTTATGGATGGGAGCAGCATGGGAGGTTGGAGCAGGGGGAAGTGGGGAAGGGAGAGGCATCCACTGCAGTCCCTCTGGGATTCCTCATACATGTGGTTAGGACTGGGTCAATCTTGCTCAGGGGAAGGAGGCTGCTGGCATTGGCCAGGCTTGGAGACCAGAGCAACTCGCAAGTGCCAATGCAGTTGGCCTGGGCCAGGACACTTGTGGGGCTCCCCCTTGCCTCCCGACACCTGGTTTGGCCATCCCTGGTGAGAAGGGACAAAGACATCCCTAGACGGGACAGAATGAAGGCAAAGGACTGCTCCACCAAGGGATGCTGCAGACCACGAGCAAGGCTGCATTGTGGGCAGCCCAGCAATTGGATAATGGAGAGGTGTACTCTACCCCTGATGGAGCAAAGGCAAGTCTAACACAGTCAGCAGACCACTCAGCCAGCTGACACTGATACTGCTATTTTTGCCCCAGCTACTCAAATCTCACCTCTTAATGAAACCAATTGTTTTATTGAAAAAGGAGCAGGAGGCATGTTTTTCTACCAAAAGCTTTGCAGATACCCTGTGCCTCAGCAGCAGCAGTTAGGCCATCAGCAAGGCAGCAGTAGCAACTGGGGCTGAGGGACAAGTCCTTCTGAAACGCTGGCATCTGTTTCACCACAGACTCTCGTGGGAAGCCCACTCCATAGGGCCAGCAGCCTCTCCTCTCCTCGCTGCACGCCAGGATAGCAGGTCCAGGGCAGTGGCTGGAGCCCCCTTTTTCTCTCAGAGCCCCTCCATTCCTGGCTCTGAGCCGTGCCACTGCCAAAAAGGCAAAGGAGTCCAGTGTCTGAAGGGGAGGGAGAAGGAAAAGAGGAGGTGCAAGTGTGTGCACGCGTGTGTGTGTGTGTGCTGGGGGGAGATGGAGACATCGGGTAAGAACAGACCAGCTTTCAGAGTTTGGCTAACACCCTCTCCAGCCTCTTACTCAGCATACGCGGGCTACCCATGATCTGAGTAGCAGCCCCTCTCAAGCCATTGTGTGCCTGACCTGCTTAAATAAACGGTGTTATTTTAAGCAAGGGCAGTCGAGCATTTGCTGAAGGTCCTTCTCTTTCTTGCTCCCTTTCTCCCGTCCTCCTTCCCCCCCTTTTCCGCTGCTTCAGTTTCCCCTCCCACCCCACTTTCCTTTACACAGCACGATTAATCCATCAAACCGAATGGGGGGGAGGAGGAGGGGCAATGAGCCCGCACTCCACTGAGCACTGAAGAGGCCCCCATTCATGGGTCAACAAAACCAGGGAGGACTCTTGGACTTAATCAGCCAAGGAGCGCTCCAGCCCTGGAGACAATTAACATCAAAGCAATGCAGGAGAAAGAGGAGACGGGACAGCCAGGAAGCCTGGAAACCCACATACAAATCCCGATTAAAAAGAGAGGGAGGTTAGGGAGGAAGCGGAGAGAGGGAGGATGCTCGGCAGCACGCGAGAGGAACTGATCCATGTCTGCCTCCAGGAGTGGGAAACTGAGGTGCGAGGAGGAGGCAAGACTTGCTTGAGGCTGATGTGCGGGGCAGCAGCATGGGCTTGCTGAAGGCAGTGTCCTCATCTCCTGAATTCTGCTAAAAGCCCCTTGCTGAGGCTGCCCTGGGGTAGGAACCCGCATCCTCAGCAGCTGTGGCACATATCCCTTACACCAGCTGAAGTTTCATGAATGTCAGTGGGACTAGGATTAAGAAGCAACATGTGGCTGGGTGTTGCTAGCCTCCCACACCTCATTTTGAAGGTTGTTTCCAACAGTCTTGTCATAGTATTGTCACGATCCACATAATTGAAAAAACTTAATAATACTTTATTGTTACCTTTGGGCACTACATCAAAGACTGCATACACCTAAACATAATAATCATATTTTGCCTTTGTACCAGATGGTCACTTGGCTGCTAATGTAAACTGGCAGTGGTCCCACTCAGTCCTAGGGAGCAGCAGGGGCTCCGTGGCAAGAGCCTGGCACTCAGGCTGCATTGCCCATGGGGAGGGACAGCCAAGCCTGGAAACTCTCCTTGCACTGAAGCTCAGGGTTTAATTGCAGCTTCCTTTGGAAATAAAAGCGGCAGATGAAGTTATAGGTGAAGAAGGAGCAGCTTCTGCCCCTGTGGCTGTGGGCCCCCACACGCACAAGTGCGCTGAACTGAAAAGAAGGGGGTTGCACACTGCTGAGAGGAAGGGTAATGCGAAGGAGGCTGCAGGGCAATTTTCCAAAACTTTCCTGCACGCTTCCCCCCTTCAAGGGCCTCACTCTGCAGAGATCTTTCCACACCTCAGGAGCACCATGAGGAAATGTTAGGCTGCTAGTGAGCTGTTGCAGTTGCAATTTACCATCTTCTTGAGTTACCGTGGGATTATTGAATGGAAAATCAGATCCGTGCCACAGCTTGCTAGCACATTCCCTCTTCTCAGCCCCAGACTGTTACGATGTCTCCTCTCCAGAGCTCTACAACAGGTAGTGCTGTCGCCAGCCTGCAGCTGCAGCTACGGCCGTGCTGGGATCTTACAGTCTGTGTCAAAGCATCAGCTATGATGGGGTTTGCATTACCTCCCCTACCATCACCCTGACAAAGCACCGCAGAGGTGCCGGAGCCCTCCTGGAGGGGAGCAGGGTCTGTGGGCACTGTCTCATTAAACCTGGCAGCTCAGGTGTTCAGAGAGCAGAACATAGAGTACACGTGGAGATGCCACCTCTCTTCCCAGTGACTCCACTGGCGTTTTCCCTGACTGTACTTGCCTGTTTGAACCAGTAAAATCTCCAGGACTGGGACTTTCTCCTATGATGGGAAAGTATAAACCCTTAGAGCTCAAAAGCTGGCACAAACCTACTTGATTAAAGTACATAGGGGGGAGTGCACGGTGCTTCATGATGGTTAGGCTTAACTCCTGATTTGGGGGAACAGAGCATTCTGGTTCATGGCTTTTGAGGAAACTCTTAAGAGGTACAATTCAACTGAAGGCTGTGAACAGAAATCATGGAAAACAGAGTACAGAGACCAGGAAAAGCTGGGCAAAAACACTGCCAACAGGACCTACCTCTTCTAGTTGAAAGATGACTTTCATATAATGAATTGCTAGGTGGCCCAACGAAGCACTGTTTCCATACTAGTATTTACCTCAGAGTACATCACCCAATTCATATTATATGTTTCAATGTGTAAATGTTTGCTCCATCCCTCTGTACACTCAAAGCCCTGATCTACACAAGTGTCACTGTTCAGGGGCAGGCAGCTGACAAGCTTCCCTGGTGCTGATCTCCATAGCTTTGAACTGGGAGTGAACTTCCCTGGGTACAGGGATAGGGCTAAGTTCATCCCTCAAAAAGTGGGACCCTGAATGATGGGCTTGGGTCAAGATCAGGGCCCTGGGCCAGTTGCAAGTGGTACACCAGATTCTGCAGGAGTAAGGGCTCTTTCCAGAGGGGCTGGGGCCACAGAGGGAGCAGGACATGAGTCAGGTCTCACCACCTCATGAATGCATAGGTGGCAGCATGGGCAGGTCCATGCAGACAGTTATTTCCCACAGGAGAAAGGGGAACTTGGAAGCAGCCCACCTTTCACACCACTACAATTCCTTGTCCTGCGGGTTGCTTTGGCAAGGTTTGGCTGCTCTGTCTGGGTTTGGTAGCCACGCAGTAGCTCTGCACAGCTGGGTCCATGCCTGGCATTGTTGCCACCATGGGCAGACAGGCGAGGAGGAGGTGAGGGAGCACTGGCACGAGGGACCAGCTCTCGGTGTATCAGTTACATCGTAATTGCAGCTGTCTGGTTGCAAGGAAGAACAGGAAGGGGAGCAGAGAGCCAGCTTTGGCTTTTGTTTCATGCACTGAACTTTTGGGCTCCTCTTTCCTTTCTTCCACCCACCCTCTTTTGCTCAGATACAGCCACCCACAGGCTCGCACCACACTCGCTCATGCTTTCTTGTTTTATCCTGTCATGGCTCTTCTCCAAGAGCTTGGAGAGTCTCTTGAAAAAAAGGAAAGGGGGAGACAGGGTTGCGTGGAGGTAAAACACTATGCAGCACATTCCTTCACCTTCTCCTCTGCGCTGTCTCCTGAGCATCCTTCCCTTTTCCTCAGCAGGTACCTATGGAAAGTGACACTGTCAACAAACCCCCAGCAGGATCAGCCTTTGGTCTTGCTCAGGCAGCTGGTTCCCATTAAATGTTCTCAATCATGGAGAATTCTTTCTCTCTCATCTGAAATATTTTATTATTGCTTTTCCTTTCTTTCAGTTTCCTAAGGAAAGGGGAGGGAATTTGCATGTGTGCATGCAGTGAACTAAAGAAAGGGAATTTAGAACTCAATCTTATCATGCTCATGTGGAAGGGTATGCATTAACCAGCTGCTGTAACATTTATTCTTTCTTACACACCCACTGAAATATTGCTCAGATTTTCATTCCCCCACTGCCTCAGGTGGAGTCCCCAAGGATGAGAAAGGTGCTGTTTCCTGAGCACGAGCCCCTCCATCTGCTTGGCTGCAACTAAAGGAGGCCAAGATTTAAAATGGGTTGGGTTGCCTGCAGCAGGAGGCTGAAAGGTTTCACAGGAGTAGCTGAGAGCTGTGGCATTCCCATTTTGCCCAGGTGCCACTAGTTTTGGGGTGTAAGAGGAACTACTTGGCTGAACAGTTTGCCAGCCCCCTCTCTCCTGAGCTGACACACATAAGACCTCTGTCTGGTGATGCACATAAAGTGTCTGGGCTCTGTCTAAATGTGGTGAGGATAGGTCAGCCCAGCCAGGTGAGGACTGGTCCCAGCATTGCTCCTCCAGTGAAAGGCACCTGGGGAAGCTGAACACGTGGGTTGGGCACTGTGTGTAGCCCCCCTGAGCTGTGCTGTTCTACCTCCTGGCTCACAAACCCTGGCAGAGGCTGTGCTGAGGCTCCCCTGAGGCACAGCGGGGACCGTCCCTTGCTCTACGACTGCTTCTAACACTGGGTTTAACACGTGTAAGCCTGCTGAGGGCTTGGAGACACAGTCATGGGAAAGCACAACAGGACTGACAGGTGAGGCATCCCAGGTGCAAGAGAAGACATATACCTCAATCCTTGCCCAGGGCACCCCAGTCTTACCCCTCTGCCTTGCACAGTGATTCCTTTGGCCAGCAACTTTTCTTGTTCACACTGAGCACAGACAAGTGATTTCAAGCCTGGGTCAGCTACTTGCTAGGTGATTCCTCTTTGCCTGTAGCTCCCAGAGCTGTCACTTCTCGCTGTGGAGCTCCCACATTCTGGGACCTCCCCCAGGTCAGGAGCCCCCTCGCTCCATACCTCAGCCCCTGTGTGAGGTGGACCATGTGAGATTGCCAAAGTTTGCCACAGGCTTCCAGCACTGTTTCCATTGGGAGATGCTGAAAGGAGCAGTGGGCTCTAACAAGGAGGACCATGGATTTGGGTGGTTAGTAGACAAAGAAGAGCTCCTTAAGAAGAGAAAAATGTATATGACTGCATAAAACCACAGTTTTGCTGAGACTGAGTCATGGCCTGAGCAGCATAGCTGATCCTAGGGCTTGCTACAGAGCTGCCTCGGCTCCAAATGACAGAATGGGTTATGTAAATTTTCCCTGGTAATTGTTCAACCTCTATTGCCTTTGAAAAGACAAAGAACACATGAAGCCCCCTGCTCTCTAATGAGAAAATGCCTGCACTTGGTTTTCTCCTCTGGAATTTCAACTCTTTCCCTCTGCTGTTTGTTTCTGCCCTGCTGCCTGGTGTGATGCCTGCAATCTTCCTCCTGAGACCAGAGACACGTTTCTGCTCACAGCTCATTAGCAGCAGCCATCATATCATCTTCAGCCATCTGAGAAAGTATCCTCATCTCCTTGCTTTCAACTGGCTTGCCAACAATTTCCCTGCAGGGCTGGATGGCAAAGGATCCTGCAGCTCTCCTGCCTTAACATGGACACATGAGAAGCAAATCAATCCCAAGTGCTTCGCAGTAGGGATGTAGCGCTGGAAGGGATCTCCTATTTTACCATGTCTTGTCCCTTGCTATTGTCAGCAATCACATAGTGCAATCTTCCACACAAATGTGAAGATCCAAACAATCCTAATAAGTTTTAAGATTCTCCCACTACCCCAATTAGTAGACTCTTCCAGAACTTGACAGCTCTGAGGCTTAAACCATTCTTCTTATTTCCAGTCTCAATTTATTCCTGGCTGGAGCATGCCCACTTGTTCTCACGCCAACATTGTTCCAAGGCTTAAATAGCTCTGCTCCCTCCCTGGTGCTTATCCCTCTGATGTGTTTACCAAGAACAATCATATCCATTCTCAGCCTGCATTTCACTGGGCAAAATAAATCAACAGTCTCCTGCTTCACGATAGGCACTCTCTCCCCCTGACCATGCTGCTAGCCTTTGTCTGCATCCCCTCTCGATGTTTCTCTTTCCAGTGCAAATGGCAAGAAGTGGAAACCATTCTCCATCACCTGTGCCCTGAATAGGGTCCTGAGCAGCACTCCAGTTTTTGCTGGTGCCCCAGTAACCAAAGAAGGTCTGAGTGTGGGGATTTTTATAGGCACAAAGTGCTTTTCCTAATGGATTCTGGTTTTGACCCTTGAATGCTGAGTAAAGTAGTGCCTCATGGCAGTATTTTGACACCACTTAGGAGCCAGCAGCCCCGCTATGCTCTGAAGCTGTCATGCATGCTCTTGGTAAAGCACACAAGACTTGCTTGCAGAACTGTAGGGATAAAGTTACTCTTGAGGTTTTGCCTCATTTAGTGGCACTGGCTGTTGAAGTTGGGTCTCTGATTTCCCAGTGCAGTGAGGCATCCTGAGCTGTATCACTGGATGGGCTCAGCAGAAGGTTTTGTTATCTGGTGGTTTTCTTAGAGTGCAAGAGGTCCACATAGGTTTTGTCAGTGATGCTTTCCTGGACGTTCAGAATTCCTGTGAACACAATATTGAAAGGCCCAAATAAAATTATCTGAGTGTGAGTGTGCTTTTTTCATAATTTAGCATGTATCTGACCACTTCATTTTTCACTTATAAAAGGTGTGCGAAGTGCAGATGTCAGATTTTCCAGCTAGGATATGCTGCAGTAGAAAGAAACAAATAGGTCTACTTTTCAGTTAAGCCAAACCTGAACTTCAGGAAAAAAAAACCCAATCAGTTTTGGCTCCTCAAAGTATAGGAACTCAGCCATGCTCCTAATTTTCCCTTACTGACAGCTGTCCTTCAGTTTCATTCAGTTCTGTTCTGTTCTGTAGATCTGTAACACCACTTCTTGTATCTTGGTGCAAATCCTGTTCTGATTTTGCTGGGTTCCAAGATCTCAGCAGACACGTTGTATGGAAGCAGCACAGCAGAGTGATCTCCCTCTTGATGGATTGACTCCCTACTTGAGAAAATGTGACTCTGACAGAGCACCTGTGGCCCAGGTGATTTGGGTCCTTCTCAGCACTTGTCGTACCATGGCATGCTTTGTGTCCATACAGAGAGGCTGAGGTGTAACAGGGAGAAGAAAATACTCAAAAACTTAAATGGCTTCTTCCCCCTACAAAAGTCGTTTGTTTCTGAAACCAAAGCACAGTAAATCAAGGGGTTCTGCCTTAAATGAACTTCAAGTGCTCTTTATTTTTAAAAAAACAACCCCCAAACCAACCAAATCCCCAAGTCCCCAAAAGGAAGAGGAGTAGGAAAAAGATGGGACCTCAGAGAGGATTCATAAATCACATTGCAATGGACCTGGTTCCTGCATTCAGCCCACCAGGCAAAGCGCAGCACCATAATGGGACTGATGGGCCACGTGTGCAAGCAGAGAGAACGCAGCTGACTTGGAGGAGACGTGCTCTCTCTGGCACGTATAACACATGCTCAGTCCCTGCCGTGGCCTCACTCAGTCCCTCCTGCCAAAAAATAAACAAGCCGGATCAAACCTGTCATGGTCTGGAAGTCTTCAGTTCTCCCTTTATTTTAACATGGTGCACATGGTCTGGTTTCCCAGCATTTAATGCTCTGGCATAGTGCTGAAAACCTGTTAATTCTCTAGCTCTCGGACTGTGGCTTCCCACCTGGTTGTCCAGGGTGTGCCCGGACCCCAGGCAGCAAGAAATTGGAAGGAGGGGATGAAAAGGGCCAGGCATTTCTCCAAAGCCAGACCTTTCCAAGATTTTTCTTTGGAGAGTTCTTGCAGAGTTGCCCGGGAAGCCCCAGAAGGGCAGCACCTGAAGTCCAGAACACCACTGCATGACCCCCATGCCCTGAGGCAGCATTTGGGCACATAGAGCCAGTGAGGAGCCCTGCGGGCTGTGGGGCTGGGCATGCCCATTCCCACGTGGATCCAGAGGCACATCAAACTGTGTGCCCATCTCCTGGGGCACAGGCTGCTGGGTGCTGCCACTGCTTTGCCTGCACACCAACCACAGGTGCAAAAGCATGGTCTGCTCCCCAGATCCTCAATACCAAAGCATCCTCATTCACATCTAAGAGTTTTCAGGCTCCTTCCCCAATCCATCAAGCAACCAAAAGGTCACAGATGACAGAAGGCAGCAGCTTACATGTCACCCAGCAGCCGTGCCCTCTGTTTGAGAACAAGGGAAGTTGATTAAATTAAAGGCCAGATTGGAAGGCAGATTAAATTAAAGGCCAGATTTCTCTGTGGTTTCCTTCAAAATATGGCTTCATCTATTGCTCTGCCGAAGCCTGAAATGCTTCTGTTGTGAGAAATGGCCTCAGGATGTTCACAAGGGTTTCCCTCAGTGTCCTTTGGTGGATACCCACAACAAGAAGATTGGAAAGAAGCTAAATCTAAGTCCTAACTGTTCTGCAACAAGCTGCAGAGCAAGTATGCTTTTGTTTCCTGTGCACCTGGGTACTGACCTGACAGTATCCCAGGGAACTGATGCATTCAGAGAGTCACTCACCTTGCCTTTGGTCCCCCAGAGGCACAGAAACAGGCAAGTGTGATGCAATTTAGACATTCCAGCATGGGATATGTTATTTTTCTTTTTTCTTTATTTGTCCTTGTTTCAAATAAAGGGGGAAGAAGAAATCACTCTCATTGGGACTATTTTGTCCTTTGTGTAAGGAAAGGGAAAGACAAATAGGGAATTCCAATGGGGTTTGGGGCAGCCAACACCTGGGTGGTGCATTGTGCTTAAAATGGTCTCCAAAAATAACTAGGACCACAAAGGGGGAAAAATTAATAAGGATAATTAACTGGTTTCCATCTCCAAGTGCTTCGGAGACATGAGCTAATCAGTCTGTAGGAGCATCCAAGCACACACAATGTCTGTAATTAGTTTGCTCTTCTACTTCCTTACGTCTTCCCCCAGAAGATTGCCCACCAAGATTCCTATCAGACAGAACAGGTCTCTTTCTGCCCTTTCTGCAGAGGCCTGACAGTCTTGCCTCCTCTCCTCAAAGTACACTGTCTCTCTGTCAGTCTGTCTGTCTACTTCCCTCCCCTGCTGGCCATGATCAGATTTCACGAAATGAATCACAGTCTAGTGGAAACTCCCTCCGATCTTTGCCAAGAATTGCAAAGTTGATGAAAATGGGACTCAGAGCCAAAGGCATTTTAGCACCGTGTCTTACCAGTTCCAACCAACTGGTTTCCCATTGCAGTTGGTTGCTTCTGGTTGTCCTGTTTCCGCTTTCAGCTTGGCACCTCTCCACCTGGAGCATCTTTCCCAGGATTATCATGCTGATTACTTGATGCTGCAACACACCTCCAGGGCCCTCCTGGCAGCTGCAGTCTTCCTTCCACCCCAGTGTTCCCTGGTTTTGGGGGTTTTTTTTCAATGAAGAGGATTTGTTGAGACCAAGTGCCCATCCATCCAAATCACTGGTGTGGGTTTAAGCATCTTCTCTGTTCTCAGTTATCTGGTGCAGCTCTGCCCTTGAACCTTCCTTCCCTCTCTGACAATTTCATGGCTCTGCTGGTTCTTCATGCTAGACCTTCAGAGTCTAGCAGAGCAGGTACCCCCTGACTGACAACTACAAGTCCCCTCCCAGGTGGGACCTGAATTCTTTATGGAACCCAAGGCAATGTTACTTCACTTTTCTGCACCAGTAAAATGAGTATAAAAAAAAAACAACCTCCATTTGGGGAAAACTTTGGATTTAATGCTGGAGAAGTATCTCAAAATGGAGAGGAACCACTCTGAGTTCATCTGAGGCTTTCCAGCACACAGAAAGGAGGTTTCTTCATGTCACCCTTAAGCTAACTCCCAAGGACTTAGCAACAACCTTTTTCTCAGGCCCAGGCTGAGATGCTGAAGCAAAGTCTCTTTGTGTTGATGTCGTCCCCGTGTCCAGAAACAGACCTGTCTTCAGGCAGTTAAGCTTGGTGAGACACTGAGGAACAGTCCCTAGACATTTGTGTGTTGATAGGAAGTTTTTCATCCCTGAAGCTCTGCAGTGAGGTCCCAGGGCTCCCAAGCAGGACAGCATGCACAGTTCCTCTTGGGGCCCTCAGAGAGGCTGTAGCCCTGCCTGGCTGCTAGCACAGCCTCCCCAGGCCACACTGTGGCTGTTGCAGGCTGTACAGAAGCACTATCTCCTTATTCTCTAGCCTTCACTTCTCCTGCTTGCCTTTCAACTTCTGCCCCTTGCTTTTTCCATTTGTGGTACCTCCTATTCTATTTCCTCTCCAGGCCTCTTTCTTTTCTTATCCTGCCTGCTATCACCTCCCCAACCCCCTTTGCTCTTGTTTTCTCTCCCCTCCACCTCTGATCCACATCCAATCACCCCAGCTGGCTCATCTTCTCCTGGAAGCCACCAGGGATGTGAGACAGATGCCCTGGATCAACAGGGAGCCACGGCTCAGTCTCAGCCCCCAGCTGGCTCCCAGCTCTCATGTTCCAGCTTCCCATCAGGAAAGCTCAAGCCTTGACCAGTCTGGGAAGTGATAAAGTGCCTTGCTGCCCCAGTGCAAGGTTAAGCCTTCCCACAGGAGCAGGGAGCAGTACCCCAGCACAGGTATGGTCTCTCTGACAGGAGAAGGCAACGCGCCTCTGCTGCCTGCCATCGCACACACGACCACCTAGCCGTGGGGGACAACCGCAAGCCCTTATCAGTATTCAGCCCCTTGCCGTGAGGAGGAGAGATCATTTTCCTTTCTGGGTCTCCCTGCTCTCCCTCTAACCCTCTGCTCTCTCCTTCCCTCTCATCTGTTTCCTTTGACACTGGTCCCAGGCCCACTGCCAAGTCTCAGATCCATTAGCGAGGTGCCTTGCTGACTGAAGCACAAATCAGGACAGATCCGAGTGCAATTAGCAGCTTCTAGCACCTCATCTGGAAGGCATTAGCTTGGCGTTTGGGGGAGGGGGTTATGGGTTGGGAGGAGAAGAGGGAATGGATATAGATGCCAAACAGAATAAATAAGCTCCTAGGAACAACCATCAAGAATCCAACAGCAACACACACGTGCAGTAACCATCTCTGGGGGACACAGTTACTGTACCAAGCCAGTGTGACCCATAGACCTTTCCTCCTGGAGGATGTGGTTATCATGTCCAGGAAGGTAACAAGATGGCATGAAGGTATGCACTTAGCTACAGCTTGTGGGTGATAGCCCTCCTAGTTTTCCCTCACAAAACCAAGGCTTGTGGTTATGGTGTCTGTAAGTGGCCTTGCTCTACTTTGCCTTCCATCTGGCTCCCAGTGCACTAAAATCCCTGTTAACATGAGGACATGGTGTCTGTCTTACGTGTGAAGAGCCAAGATAGACTACCAGGTATTAGTTATCATGGCCCATTTGTGTGGTAGACACAATCCCCAGATAAAATAGTTCTCATCAAGCCAGAGTTCTGTACAAAATATATTGGCCTTAGTTTTCCTCACCCAGCCTTGTAGATAGCTTTTAGGAAAACCTTGGCATTGCTCTCAGCAGAGACCCATCCCCTGCTCTCTTGCCAGCTTGCTCCAGGCTACAGCCAGGGTGCATGGATGCACAGGAGGCTGTGACTCTTGGGCAATCTCAGTCTCAAACAACAGGACAGAGCAAACACACTCAAAGCCTTTGTAGTCCCAGAAAGGTCCTGCTCTTTCATAGACACAACGATGCTGTCACAGAACATGTCTCTGAGGGACTCCAGTATTACTGGCCATTAGAAAAGGTGTCTGTCAGAGTGAGAGAACCGAAGCCAGCCTGTTCATTACCTTTGCTTTTCCTTTCCCCTGGATCTCAGCTTTGGGGAGAAGGCAGGGTGGGAGTGGGGGACCTGGGGGCTGTCCTGGGCCCCTCTGTGGTGACAGAGAGGTTTGCAGGGAAGTGGGACCAGGAGGGACACAGGGGGCTGCTGACAGCAGGTGGCTGGCATGGCTCAGTGCATGTTGAACTGGGAGCATTCCGGGGAAAAACCAAACACCGATCCCAGTCATGTCTTGCAGGAGAGCCCACCAGCCAGCAAAGCAAGGGGGCTGGCTTTGATTTATTCATCTGTGTATGATCCCCATGCCCACACGCCAGCTCCCCCTTGCCACAGCACGCACAGGCCATTCCACTTCCCAGGGCCACCTGCTGATGGCCAGGGGCTGGGGAAGCCAAGGCTTCCTCTGAGCCAGTGATCTCATGTTATTTCTGTGCAGGCAGCAGCTGGAAGTAGCTGGAAACATCTCTAACAGTAATTTTTCCTACACTGGCTGTTGCCAGATGATGGTCTGTGGAGCCCTGCTGGTTAATGAGCTCATGGAAAGTGAGCTGCACCTGGGCTCCAGGGCCAGCCATATTCTGAAAATGTCCAACCCTGAAACTGTGGTGACATATGTGAGAGAGTGCCTCATAGAAATGTTGAGGCCTGATGATATTTATTGATTCAAAGAGTTTGGCACAAATTGCTATATTCTCTGTTCTCTGCTGGTTACCCCGGCAGGTACAAGGTAAAGTTGGTGATGGTTTATTCTGTCAAGAGAATGGAGACTTGGAATGGATGATGCTGGATTATCTTAGGACAGTGGCTGGAAGGACCCTGTGACTGTTCTCTCTGGTTTTGGTAAAAAGAGGCAAAATTGCAAGGCATGAGAGAAAGCCTGCACCTCCTCCTGCCCCATCTATGCCTCTTGCTAGCAAGCTGTGGCCAAAGCCAGGGATGGTAGAAACTGTGATTTTCATCCTTTCAGCATCCTTGTTCACTGACCCAATGTGACAAGGAGGCAGCCCGGTGGTACTCAGTGTTTCCCAAAGAGCAGATGCACAATGCCTGGAGGATGGTTTACAACAGAATGTGGGAGCCTCCTCTGGGTGACAAACACCAAGTAAACAGGAGAGGGGCAGAAAGAGGGGAGCGAATGTGCAATGAAGGGTGTGAGTGCCAGGGTGGCGGGAAGTGCACCCGTGCTGTGCCCTGGGGGTGCCACATGAGCAATTGTCTACCCTCCCTCTCGTTGTGAGTGGCTGTGCCTTGCCTGCATCCATGGAGGCAGAGGAGGACACCCGTGCACGCTCTGCCGGTGGCTGCCTGCACGTACTCTTGTTTTCCTGGCTGAGGCAGAGGGAGAAGGCCTGGTTTCGGTTAAGCCTTGGTCACACAAAGATGCCTTTCCTATTACTCTTTTGTTTTTCCTCCTAAGCAATGTTCCCATTTAACTCTTCCAACCCTCCCCTGTTAGTGTAGCCTGCCCTGCCTGAGGGCTGGCCCAGGTCAGAAATAATTCAGGAACAAAGACGAGTTGTTGGACTATGGGGCTGGAAAACCCTCAGCCCCGCCGAGAAGCTTTGGGAACCTCAGTATGTAAGAAGGATAATGCTGTTGAGAAGATCTAGGAGGCCGGGATGAAGATACTCCAGTGGTGTAGTGCTGAGCACGGTAGAAATACCTAAAGAGTCAGTCATGGCATTATCATGACTGAATTTGGCACCAAACCTCAAATCCACAGAGGGGGAGTGGGGGAGGTGGAAAAGAAAACATGCAAAGGCCTTTTCAAAACCCAAGACCACAAGAAAAAACTTCCTATAAACAAATCAAATGGAAATATTTTTTTAGTTCTATAAACATTTCCCCTTGAAGCATTCAACCCAAATATTGCATCACTGTGCTAAGACATAAACAAATCTTGCAGTGAAAGAGATGCACACCAACAATAGACTGGCCTGTTTGCCTTGTCCGGGCTGCGAGAAGTGCAAAAAACAAACAAACAGGGCAAAGAGTGACAAGCAGAAGAGAGATGTCTGAGGAGTACTTGTTTGAATATTCAAGGAGAGAAGAAACACACACCCCACCCCCCAAATCCCACTGAGCTTCAATAAGGAAATTCATCTCCTTCAGGGTTCTTAGAAAATCACAGCTCTGGCAGGTCAAGGACACCAGCCAAACTCGTCTTTCAGAAGGCAAGGTGGCTTCTGATTTTACCCAAATATATTATTAAAAAAATATATTCTTCGACACAAATATCTCTTGGGTAAAGATGCATTTATTTTTGCAGTGATTGCAATGGTGGTATCAAAAACTAAACTGGCCAAGCATGCTGTGATTTACACCAATGTTGTACTTCCTATACGAGGAGCTCAGCCACACACCTATGGGAAGGTTGTTCTCCTCTGAGAAGCAGTTAGCAGGACTTCAGCAGGAGGCAGCGGTCTGGGGCTTGGCTTTTAGTTGGTAAAAATCTTTAGAGGCACTCTACGAAGAAGAGTTTGGCACCAGATTAGAAAATGTGAAGTACCCCACAAGAAACACATCCCCAAGGAACAGCAGCAAAAGGTGGTGCTGGGGGACTCGACTGCATTTGCCCTATCTTCCTCATGTGTAGGTACCTCTAATCCAGCTCTACCTCCTCCATTTCTCACTTTTTTTGGAATGCAGTATGACCCTGTAGACATCACACTTCTGAAAGCAAACAAAGAGATTTGCCTCCAGTCCCTCCTCCTGTTCCTGTGCCAGGGAGAGCACTGTCCCTGCGTGGGAAAGGAGAGTGGACAAGGACATGCTGAGTGGCAGTGGCAGTAAGGGACGTGGTGTATTCACTATGGCACCACTGCCTTCAGCAATTTTGGTGCTGCCTGGTGTCGTGTGTTTCGAGTCATAGTACCGTGCTGGGACCAGTATTTGGCTCATACCTCAAACAGACACTGTAAGACCCGCCAGGGACCTACTGGCTTTGTCTCTCTTGTCATGAGACACAGGCGAGGAGCTGCACAAGTCACTTGGGTGGGAGGGAATTTCATTCTTGTTCCAGCTCACACAAGAGACACTGTAGAAAGGGCCACCAAAAAAAGCTGCTTAGCAGTTCATGTGAAAGTCTCACTACCAAAAACCTAGCATAAATTGAAACCTCTTGGGCAGGTAAACTGGCTCTGTATTCAGCTGAGATGAAACAGAAACACAGTTATCTATAATTCTTTGGCTGGAATCATACTACAACAAGCAGAAACAACCACGATTTCTCTGGTGGCTTAATGTCCTCCTTTCACAAGGCCTCCTGGCACTGAGCCATGCTGTGCGTGGTCCTCACACTCAGTAACCCTGGCTGAACTGCCTGCAGCACTGCAGGGAACACCAAACCTTCTGAGACCATTTGATCTCCCTAGACTCTTGACAAAACCTTCTCCATGCATGCTTTCTTTGGTCTTGAGAAAATGACTTCAGGTGCTGCTGTGGGAGCTGATTTATGAGGGGAGACTGACAGAATAAAGGGCCTCACACACTTCTCATGTTACATTGCATCTAGCTGGTGTGAATTCAGAGACATTTACACCCAGCTAACTGAGGGAGAATTGGGCCCAGACCCAGTTTATCTGTCTGACAACACAGAGGACTAAAGACCTGTAAATGCTAAGCAGGGGTGGTCCAAAAATATTAGAATCAGAAGTAATGGAATGAAGTATACAAGAGTAAAATTTAAGTTGTAGAGAAAAGATTACAGCTGACATTCATTCCCTAATGTGTTCTGCCTTCCACAAGATGCTTCTAGGTATGGCTTACATCAGTCAGAAAAGGGGATTAAATGGGTTTTGGGTTCAGCATGGTCTGGCAGGCAGCAGGCAGACTAGATTGGGAGTATTTTGAGTACTGGTGTCTTGCAAGACTTCAGAAGGCAGTCTGCAAGTGGGTTACAGCATCCTTCTCCAAATTCCCACCCATACAGTCATGCCTCATGCAATATCTAACACATGCAGTCAAATGAAATGGTGACAAATAAAAGCAGCTGGTAGAAATGAAAACCGAAGAATTTCAAAGCTTTGCCTGATTTTTATTTCCCTATAACTGCTGGCTGCTGCGTTGTATCATGCCACGAAAGAATGTGTGGATTTCTTTTTTTCCTCCCTGAAAGGTTAGTTTGTTCTTTGGATTAAAAAAGGATCAGAAACACTAAGTTGCATAACCTTTTAAAGTTCACCTAACCCTTGTTCTCAGAGACTGTAAATTCCTGAGCACCATGGCTGTGGCATCAGCCATTATTCTTTTTTCTAAGAGAAGACCTAGTTCCTAAAGCTTCAAAGAAATGGCTGGTAGGTGCCTTAATGTCCTGCTCTTTAAAATGCAGTAGAAGTGTATTTGTGCACAGCCTAATGAAAAGACAAAGCATATATGCCCAGAGGCATGGAGCTGTAAGACCAGCTCTTTCTCGTTTTGCCTTTTACTGAGTCTCCAGATTGCAGTGGGGTGATGGTATCCAGAGGACACCATATAAAAGTAGAGAGTATTAGGATACTGCAGATAGGCAATGCATAGCCTGGCTGACCAGAAGGAGAGTGACTCATAATGGTTCAAACATCAGCATCTGCAAGGCTTAACACCAGAGAGTCGAAGATACTGAGGAAGATGATATTAAAGGGTCACATGAAAAATAAGGAACAAATAATGGGGAAGTGCAGGCTGGTAAAATAACGCTGTTTTGAGAGATGTGTCCTCCAAGTTAGACAAGAGCAGTCTCCTTCAGGCTCCCCTAGCTGGGCTAGCCACTGGGACAGAGCAGGGGAAGGTAGGTCTAAGGAGAGTAACACCTCTGACATTGCTTGAGGTGTCAGGAATGTCCTTTGGCCATCTGGTCCCTCTGGGAAGAGGGAGGTTATCCCAGGGTGCATCCTCAGGACCTAGGGGCTTGCAACAGCCCTCCTTTGGCCCCACAAACTCTTGGATGACCCCAGGAAGCACCAGCTCATGCCTGGGCCCAGGGGCTTCCCCACAGGCTGAGCCTGGATCAGGACCCCTTCCCCGTGCTTCCTTCGGTGCCTGGCTGTCTCCAGGCCCCGGCTGCCAGGCTGGGATGTGGGTTAGCAGATTTTTTCCACGCTGTTTCTCCGGGATCCCTGACAGAGCCCATCAGAGCTGCCTTTTATCAGCACTGCACGCCTTAGTGAGCCTGTCATGACTCACACACAATGTGCTCTGTGCCGGATTAATCCGGCTGGCTTTCATGCTCAGGATGTGGGCGACGGATGGGAGGGGGGCTGTTGGGGGGCACGGGGACAGATGCAGGGCTAGTGGGGCCCGGGAGACTGGGGATCCCCAGCCTTTTCACTTTGTGAAGTTAAGGACTTGTTTGAGGGCTGCTGCAGAGGACAGGGTAAGCACAAGCCTTAAGCAATAAAAAAGAAAGATGGAAAGGCAACAGGTGTGTGGGAAGGTGGTAAGGTAAGAGAGATTATAGGTGAATAATAGGTGAATAAATGGACTACAACAAAGAGAGAATGTGATGTAAAGGGAGATCTGTGTGCCTTAAAAGGTAAGCTCCCTTGTTGATAGACATGACAGGTAGCTATTTCCCACAGGTGTAATTACCCAGGGACTGCGCTTCAGCTAAAGGGATCTTTTCAGTCTTCAGAATTAGCTTGGAACACCTTTAAGATGCCTCCCCATCTTCACTGTTGTCTGTAAACCCACAACAACCTACAGATTAAGGGAATCATAAAAAGTGTGAAACCCTAAACCCAGCGGAGTCTGTACTGATGGGAATAAGATTCCCATCAGCTACTGTAGCACCAGGTTTCCAAGCAGAGTCTCCAGAGAAAAAACAAACCTCACATGAGAAGAAGAAACCTGCTTTTTCCAACAAACCTCCACAAAGCTAAAAACGGATAGCAGGGGAAAAGGATCAGTCACAGCCAACACCACTAAAACATCTCGCACTCTGCCATGATTGCCAGCTGAAGGGGTGCACACACACACACACACAAAAAAAAACCAAACTGATTTTTGAAGAGCTGGTGATGCTGCAGTTTTATGTACATACATATAATTTGAATGCATATGCTAAAATATTATGTATATCGCTCCTCCAATTTGAGATTTGCAATGTTCACTTGAAATGATCCATTCTATCTACAGCATTTTGGCCATGACAATCCTATTTTCAGTACCCACTGCCCACCCATCTCCACTTGGAAGGGTGAACTACTTTATAGCATCCTGTCCTGTCTATCCACTGTACATTCATCCAAAAGTTTCTAAATAATTTCCCACTCAAGAATAAGAATAAGCTTGCCTGCCACTGAAATATCACTGTCTCTGGGTAAAATACACCACCTATTTAATAGTACAGAGCAACATTGTCACTGCAAAAGATTACGTGCATGATCTTGTTTTTACATCCTGTCCATCACAGGAGCATTTCTTATTGTTATTTTGAGATGGATTTTGGCAATGAACCCAAAGGCAGGAGGGCATGTCCTACCTCCTTCTGCACATGGCAGGTTCATGGTGCTCTTGTATCCAGTCTCTGGACTTCCCACATCGAGCTCTGGCAGTGAGGTGTGTGGTCATGATCACAAATGTGGTTATATTGGCTTTCACTGCAAGAGAAATTTTAAACTCTAGGAGAGTAGTTGCTAAGTTCTGAGGAAGGAAAACAGGATTCTTGGGAGGGTGGGGGGGGGGAAGGCTGTTTATTTAGAGCATTTGTCTGATCTCCTTACTCATGCAAAAAGCTTTACCAATTGCCTTTGATAATTTCCCATTAACAAAACATTTTCTTAAAGACCCTGTCCTCCACTCAACATGTTCAGTGATGTTCTAAAACACTTGCCAAACACAACAGGATCTCTCTGACTGCTGATCCCTGAACATTTTAAGACAAGGAAACAAATGGACCTGAACCAAATCTTCTCATAGACGTGGGAGCCCACTGATTCTCCAAATATTTCCTATCAATGACCTGACTACAACCAGAATGGTAGTTCTTTACAATATCCCCTGTGGGTATGTGGCACAGAACATGGGCACAGCTGTACCCATATATAACACATTTTATACCAGTGTATAACATCTTTTATACCAATATACGTACCACTGCAAAAAAAGAGAATGATACCTTTGTGGGGCTGTGTTTCTTTTGTACTGTTTTTACCATGTCTGAAACAGGAACAGTACTAATAAAATTATGTTGCTGCCAGCCCCTCTCTGAGGGAAAACCTAGCACTGATCCACTGCAATTTTTTAAAATTTCAAAATACATACACTATCCCTTGTGTGTGCTTGTGTTTGTGCATGAGGGGTCACGTATATATTCTGAAATAAAAGAAATGCCAGTGAACGTATGATATTTCTGTCTGACATCAGGATGAGCTTGTCACAACCAAGTCTATGTCCCTGGCTTGGACCCTAGTGGTAAAACTAAACTGACATCGAGCTGGTTTAGTTTACGCCAGCAGAGATTTCCTAATATAGACAGGCCCTATCTCTTGTCCTTTCATCCCACCCCCCTCTTTAATTTGGCTCTCTGAGTTCTGATGACTGAATCACTTCCCCCTTTGTTTCTCTGATTTCTTTCCTAATCTTCTGCTCCTGAAAGATGCTTAGTTCCTGAATCCCTATACAAATACACTTTCCTTTCTAAGCTTCTCACCAGCCAAACAAGGTTTTATTTGTTTATTTAATTTGACATGCCGAGAAAGAAATGATCCCATTTCCTATGGATTATCAAAGTAACAAATAGCTTTACAAGAGGGTAAACAAAGTAAAACTCATGCTGAAACTCCTTTGAACTGGAGGCTTCCCGTTCACATCCCTTCGTAATGTGAGTCTTTCCCCTTTACACCGTACACAAGATGACTTTCTGGTCACTTTGGACCATGGCCACTCCTGGAACTGAGCTAGTCATCACTTCTTCATCCCTCCTTCCAGACTTACCTTGAATTTCCAACAACATGGCCAGAGAGCTTTGAACTCACTCTATGATGGAGCATTTTATCCACCTTGTCTTTGCCTCCACAGCCTAATTCCCCCAATCAATTTTTCATTTTTGCAAAAATGCAGGGCTGGAAGAATGTGGTGGTGAGCCTGAGAGCCTCCATGGAGGCAGGGATGCAGCACTGATTTTTGTTGTGAGTTTTGCCTAACTCAGGTGGCAGACATGGTACACCTAAAGCAGCACTCTGCAACACACCTCCTGAAATGTACATTTCTGGAGAAAAACAGACAAAACAACAAAACTCAGGCATGAATCTGGGCTAAAATTCCTAAGGACTCAGAGCCAGAGCTGCTGAAGAGCTCCTCCCAGGATGGCAGACCCCAGCAGTGTGCAGATCACATTTTTTCAGGGCACTTAGGTTTGGTGGCTGGGGCCTGGCTGGCTCCCCCCCACCCCCAACATCCCTTTCTGTTTATTACTCCTGCCGTAATTGGGAGGCATGTGTGGATGAATTAAACATAGCAGGACAGATGAGAAAACTCTCCCTCTTAGCTGGCTGAATGAGCAAATTTAACTGAGCTTGTTACCCACTGAGTATCGTGCCGACATGCCAGGGTCCGGTTTCCTTTGAGCTCGCCCTTTCATGCGGAGTCCCTCTGTGCCCCCTGCCTTGCTCCTCACAATATCAAACAGCTGGAGTTTCAGCGGCCCCAAGGAGAAGCCTTTGCATCCGACAGCAGCAGCAGTGGGAATTTTGTCTGGGATCAGAGAGGGACAGGGCCAATACGGGCAAATTGGTAGCCGAGGATCAGGGGGGCTCTGGCATCTCCAGAAGGAGATGGGACACCCCCCCCGCCGCCAGCCATAGGCTGTGCTTGGTCAATGCCCAGAGTAAAAGTTTCCTTATGCCTGAGGAACTGGGGTTAATGAGGGGGTTTCGGCTTTCACACTGCTTCAAGCTCCAGACAGGCCAGTGGCATCCAGAAGTCAGTTCTGGTGGGGAGTTTGAAACAAATGCATGCCAGCCTAGAGCAGGCATCCCTGGCACAGCAACAAGAGAGCTTCCAGAAAGCAGGACTGCCACTGGCTTGTCCAGGTGTGCCAAGGGGACATGGCTGCACAAACCAGCACCCTGCTTTGTCCCAAGGCATTTATTTTGGGAGGCAGGTGGGAAGAACAGCATAGGATGGGCCCTGCTGCGTCCATCTATTCCCTCAGCCCTGGGGATAAACAGGGAATGTAATCCTGCAGGGCCGCAATCTTTTTTTTCATACTGTTTAACAAGCCCTGGGGCACTTCTTTGCACAAGGTAGCTCTAATTCTGCTCCCTCGCCTTTTTTTCCCACCTCTGTAAGCCTCAAACTAGTCAGGGCTAATTCAATTCCTGCTTTAATTTAGGAGAATTTATGAGTGCTTTAAATTAGGAAACCAGGGTTTTTCAGACAAGGCAGGTGCTAGAGGTCTTAGCACTTGTAAAAATTAGACCACTTAGTGAGGTGTCTACATATGGATTTAGCACCTGAGGGGTGTGTTACTGAGCAATATAAGGAAAAACTTGAAATCTCGGAAACAATTCTTTAAAAGATAATTAGACAGCAAAGTTACCATTTCAGAGGAAGGAAGTTTGTGTTTAACCTGAAAAGTCTTTGTGTTCAACCTGATAAGCTTACCCATTGAAATTAAAGTTGAAGAAACCATCAACACACATTCCCTTGGAACTCAAAAAATCCTACAGAAAAATCAGTTTTGATCTTTTCAGTACCCACATAATAAACCAAGAAAGTAAGAACCCCAAATCCAAACAGAAAAAACACCAAATCCTTTGCATCATCCTTATGTGTGAGAAATGAGTAAGCCAGGAGACCAGAACTTTCCTACAGTGAAACCCAATGATGACACGATGAAAAACTTCAACTTTTTCACCTTCTTCTTTGAAGACTGAAGGACTTAATGTTTAGAAGCTACAGACCATGTTTGTCATCTAGGCTGTACGTGGCAAAAATGTGAGAAACCCACCCTGACCTTTCAGTGACAGATTTGTTTCAAGATAGTCTTTACTGAAGGGCCTTGAAAGACCGAAGGTTTCCCTGCACCTCTGGATAAATTTAAGTTTCGGGGCATGAATTTGCTCTTTGGTGCAGGGACACACAGTGAGGAGGAACCGGTTAGGTTTAATCTCAGCGAGTGGTGTCACTGCTTCTCCTGAAAATTTGTGCCCGAGACACTTTCCGTGAGAGCAAGCACCTGCTACGAAGGGATGGCTGGATGAAGAGACCTCACCATCCTTTTGGTATTTATTGCAACTGATGACCGCCGAGGATGGGGCGGGATGGCCGCCCAGGAGGGGCCCTCGGGGGGCTCCGTGAGGCGCTGCTGCTACTCCAGTTTGCGGTGCCAGCCCCGGAGCCCCGCGCCCGGGGCCGGCGGGGGACCCGCACCCCTCACCCCTCACCGGCGGGGCCGCTTCCCCCGCCCACAACAAACTTTTCGTCCCAACTTTCCCGCTTCCGCCGGCCGGAGAGCGTGGGGCGGCGGGGAGCGGCCCTGGGGGCCCGCAGCTCCCGGTTCGCCGTACCGGGGGCACGGGGATGATGCGAACGGGGACGGGGCTCGGCCGCTGTCCGGCTTTGGGGAAGGGGTTTTACTTTGAGTTTTCTCTCTCTTCTGGCTCCTCCTCTTCTTCCCTCCTCCTCAGGGGGAGGGGAAGGAGGGAGGCTCTTGGGGCAGGGTAGCCAGAGCAGGGAATTGTTTGGGAGTTCAGTCATCCAAAAGCCGTCTCCCGTATGGAGGGTCTGGCTTCCCGCATCCCGGCGCCTCTTCCCTCCTCCTCCTCCTTCTCCTCCTCCTCCTCCTCCTCCCGCCGCGCCTGAGCTCAGCGCGGCCCCCCATCCCCAGCGCCAACCCGCAGAAAAAGCACAAACCACCACCCCCAAACCAAGGGCCCCCCCAGTTTCCCCTTTCCCTAAAATAGGTTTTCCCCCCTCTTTTTCTCTTTTTTGTTTTTTCCCCTCTGTGTGTGTGTCTGTGTGTGTGCGTGTAGTGAATTCCCCGCAGATCCGGCCTGGAAGTTCCCAGCTCCTGGAGTTAAGCCTCTTTGTTGCTTCCCTTCGTTTGGGGCATCTTTGTGTTTCCCCCCGCCTGCTCCACTGGAGACCGCGGTGAGTGAAAGAGAAGGGGACCCAGGCCTGGTGGTCCTGGTGAGGGGCTGGGAGGACACACGGTGGTGGCGGGCGATGGGGCGCAGGGCTTTCGCCTCATCCATCTTCAGGCAGCGGCAGAGTTCGGGAAGTTGGTGTGGGGATGTGAGGAAGGGGGGTCTGCCTAGGGATGTAGGAGACATGACAGGGGAGTAGTGGAGACCTGCTGGTCCCCACCGGGACGGGGCTTGTTTTCGCGCAGGCAGGTGAGATGTGGGGGGCTCGGATGTTTCCCTCCAGCTCTTCCTCCTCGGCGGGTCGGCCAGAACTAATGGAGGGCCCAGGGCACGCACACGCTCCGCGGTGCTCCAGGGCTCGCCTGGAACTTCTCCAGCAGTCCGGTCCACGACCTTGCCCCGTGCTCACTGCTGGCTGGGCGAGGAGGGACGGTGAGCAGTGGAGAGAGGGAGAAGCTGTGCAAAATAAGCCGCAGATCCCTCCTCCATTGCTCCAACTCTTGTCAAAAGCTGCTGGGAGTTTACAGGCAAGAGCTGTCTCTGGGAGATGCGAAGGCATTTCGGTTTGTGCTCTGTGAAGGGGCTGCTGCTGCTGCAAAGAAAAGCGGGGGTGGGTAGTTTGTTAGTAGAATTTTTGTCTTGTTCTGTGACCATAGAGTTTTTAACCCTGGTGCAAGGATGAGGAGCAGTTTGGGTCAGGGAAAGTAATTTTCTGCCCGGCAGTGGGATGTTGTAGGATTTGTGCACGCGTGCCTCCCTGCTTGGACTGCAACTTTGGCAGGTCGTCTGGATGGTGACTGTGAATAGAAAATTTGTTGGGGAGAAAGTGGGGTGCTGAATTTGTAGCCATGTCCAAACCAGACTTTTTGAAGTGCTCTGAAGATACTAATACTTACTTTGAAAAATAATAATAGACTTTAACCAATACCCAAGGCTGGCAAAAGGTACTTAATATAGATCTGTCTTTGGGCATTTCCCCAACTTATTCTGGTACCCCAAGTGTTATTTCACTGGCATAATGTGAAAGGCAGTTCACGTCTATTAAAGTTGGGCTTTTTTGTCCTTGTTTGTTTTAAAGAAACTCTCTTGACCTCTCTGCAGCATTATGTGAGTGTGATAACAGGAATCCATACACACACTCAGCACCCACATGTAATTCCCAGCATGTCTTAAATGTTTTTCTTGGTGCCCAATTCTCCTAATTTCTACATTGCTATCATAGTGTGTTTTTGATATGTTCATTTGCAATCTGCCATTAAAGTTTCTTTTCCCATGGGCTAAAAAACTACCATGGAAAATATTAGAAGAATGTGGGCGTTTTGTAAGTAGAATTTTATCTTAGTTTTCATTTAAAACTAACTGACTCAGTGTGCCTACAATTAAGAGGAGGGTTCCTCCATATTTATTCCTACGTACTTACATGGCAGACACGTCGATTTAATGGGTTGAGTATTGAGGTTCATGGCTCAGGGAAGGATTTCAGCAGAAATACATCATGGGTGTGCAGTGAAGATTTGTCCTGTTTATTTAAGTCACCTAAAGAAATGAAGGTGAAGTAACTTCCCATGCTACTAGGAGTCGTGGGGATCTTCTGAAGTAAATAGGACAATTAGGAAGAGCTGTGAGCTCCCTGCTGGGTGCATGATACTCTCACAAAAAATAAATGAAGTTTTGTTCCATGTTGTTTTCTTAATTGTCCCCTTCAGATACAATTACAGGGACTCATCCTGCATATACCAAGCGGAAGAGGTCCCAGTAGGTGATTGCTGAGAGGGTTGAAGTCAGATACAGTGCAGTCCTCCCAGCCTCCTGCTGGGGAATGTGAGGCAGGTTCATCTGAAGGGTGCGCAGAGGTCCTATGCAGATGGGAAAGGCAAGTTCAGTTTTCTCCCACTCATACACACACACACACCCCCACAGGACCTTTATTTAAAGGTATTGCAATACAGGTAGCTTAACCCACACATTTCTTTTCTGCCTGGCACAATGAAGACGTATTAGAGCTGCATGATTGTGCATGTGTGCACTCCAAACTAGCATGCAAGTTGTATGAGTTCTGTGTATCTCTGCAGTCTGGAGAAAGCAGCTTTTCTGTACTTTGTACTGACACGATACAGAAGCACAGAGTGAGAGGTTCTTGGAGACTGCCAGGTGAAACCCAGTATCTGGTGTTTGCAGAGGTCTTTCCAGCCCACAGGGTGTGAAGCTCCTGGCTTGGAGTTTTGCTCCATTGAAGGACAGGTGAATCATTGCTCAGTCCACTTCACTCCATGAAATTCTGCTGTGTCCTCAAAACTAACAGCAGACAGATCCCTCCAAATCTTCAGTACCAGACTGGCAGCCCTGCAATGCCTTCAGGATGCTGCTACAGCTTCTCCTGTCTGACTAGGGCCAGCAGAACTGCCTCTTTGGGAGCCAGCTGGAGCCTCCTGCCGAGCAAGAAGCATCACGGGAGGGGCTATGAAGCAAGCAGCCTGCTGTCCCCATACTCCGCAGTGCTGCAGAGGAGAAACTTCCTTTCCAGAGTTAAGAAAAGTTACTCATTTAGGGCAGACATGAATTTTTGTAGTTTCTTGTCATTGTTAGTGAAACACTTGACTGAAACACCACCAGATCTACCTGCCACTGTTTCCTGGCCTCTTCCTGAACCACAAGCCCTTAGGAGCACAGAAACCTTGCAGTCTGATAACAAGCACAGGAAAAAAGACAACTATTGCTTCTTCTACCTGGGCTGTGAGAGGGAACATGGGTGACAGAACAGGAAAGGCACTTCAGTTGGAAGTATATGTTGGGATGTGGAGGTGTTTGGGCTGGGTCTTCAGCCCATGCACATGCCCTGTGTGAGCTCGAGTTTTTTCCACAGCCCTGTGCCTTACTGTTCCCATGCAGAAAATGGAACTGGAGCCTGTGCTGATGGGTTGAGCACTGGGATGGGGGACAGATATTGCTGTCTGTGTTGACTCTTAGCAGCTGACCTGTACCACCCTCATGTCTCTCAGAGCAGAACTCACGTGCACTGGGGAGGACCCTCTCCATTGTGCTGAGCCTCCTAAGGACTGCCACAGGGCTGGAGAGGCACCTCTGTGCCTCCGAAATCACTCTCTTCCCAGGCAAAGACAGGCTGTCTCCCAGCACCCCACCTTATGTGCCTCATGAAGCAGGGGAGCAATGACAGGGAAGAGTGTGTTGGGAACCACACTGGTTGTTTTAGCCCAGGTTGGCCTGCAGGTGGGTTTTCAGAGATTTGGGCTCCGCTGAGCTCTGTTTAGTCAAGATGTTAGAACAGCAGTAGGCCAAGGTAACTCTAGGTTAACAAAAGTTCCTTTGGCAGTAAATAATGGTGGGTTGTTCATTTTAATATCTGATGCCGAGTGCCTCAGAGACATGAGGCACAATTCCCTTGGACTTCTTTAATGTGCAAAGGTGACTTTGATGTATTACTGCTGGCATGTTACAGACCAAGGCTTGCAAATCTCTTGGTTTAAACCGTTACCTCCCGGGCTAAAAATTTGCAGTGTGAATTCTGCAGTTAGGATGGGATATCCCACAAGGAAAAAGTTCTCTTGCAAAATCTTTGGAGACTTCCTGTTTCTGGTTAGACTGAAAACATCCTGAGGGAAAAAACCTGCTGCTGTGTATTTTGGTACTCCTGTGGTCAGTCTCAGTTTAAGAGGTTGTTATGTATTCCAGTTCCTAGGCCACAAGAACAATTTAAGGCGAATAATGACTAAATGAATTGCAGGTCCTTAGGTAGAATGGGGGTGAGTATCATCTTTCAGGTTTCTAAATGTACTTTGGGTAATTGTTCAACAAAAGGTATCGCAAGCATCTTTTTCTGTTTCCTGATACTGGGTTTAGTTCCTCTTGGCTCCGAATCATACGACATCATATCTGCTGCTTCATTGGCTGAACTTAGTGCTTGAGGCCAGTTTTCTGGAGGGAATGCTTGCAGAATGGGAAGCTTTCAAAATTTGCTTTGTGTGCATATTTGTGCATAAGTCTTCTAAAATCTCTCCACAGGAGCGTGTGCTCCAGCAACACAGCTGTCTGAGTGTCCATGGGAAGCTAAGACAAAAAGAGTATGGACGCAGTAGAAACAAGTTGGCTGAAAAGCTCAGAAAGATATTTATTGCAGGGAAAAGAAACCACTTGGTGCTTGCACAGTCCCAGAGCTGCTGCAGGCAGTGCAGAACTTTCTGCTTAAACAGGGAGCAACAGATCCCTGCCCTGAGGATGTTACATGCTCCTTTTATTAAAATGGCCTCTCTTCTCTGCAAAAGGACAAATGGGACAGGAGGCTCAGCTCTGCCTCATGGGGTTGGTAGCAGAGCACCTGGACTGGGTGCCTGTGAGGGGCTCTGAGGGCTGCCATTGTGTGTTGTAGGAGCTCCTGAGTAAGAGGCAGTGCCAATTTATTTTGGCTCTAGTGGCATCGATGGAGAGAAATGTACGTCAGGGAGCGTGTGGGACGTGCTTGAGCTTCTTTGCCCTCCTTGTGGGCAGTGTGCCAGCACAGAGGTGAGAGCCAAACTTTATCCTTGCTTTCTGCTCAGCTGCTCTTAAGAGGCTGCTGCCCTGTGTCCAGTCATCTTCCCTGAGCAGCCATTAGATGTGAGGATGGCGACTGCGCCTTGTGCCTGTGCGGAGTGTTGGAGGCTTGCTGGCCGAAGTCCAAACCACACCGCAGTGTGTTGCCCCTATGGAAACCCACTGTTGTCAGTTTCGCAGAGGTTTTGGGCTGTGGTGTCTCTATATATGTGTGTGAAAGCCAGATGGTGTTTTGGAAAGTGGTCATTTTTCATTAACTTCTGTGCCTGGCAGTAAATCTTTCACCCGGAGCTCTGCAGTGCCAATGCCATTTTGGCTCTCTCAGGTCTACTCTGGCAAAGAGATTAGCCAGCAGGTTGTACTTCTATGCACAGCCATAGATCCAGCGCCCTG
Source organism: Aleadryas rufinucha (assembly GCA_013397815.1). Lineage (NCBI taxonomy): Eukaryota > Metazoa > Chordata > Aves > Passeriformes > Aleadryas > Aleadryas rufinucha. The sequence continues at coordinate 25,362 of VZTH01007946.1, read as the reverse complement.
CCAAATACAAGGATATGTTCACTGGTTGTAATGTCAGCGAGTCTGAACAAGCTTGTATATCTGAAGACTGTGCATCAGGCCCTTCTGCTGTTCTTTAAATCACGAGTGCAGGGGAAAAGGATGTAAAGATCCCTGTCAGAACCGTGTCGTCAGCTTTCAAATACCAGAATGAGGTTACTTTTTATTTTTGTTTTAGTTGACAAAAGGACAGGTTAGACAGAGCCCTGTGAATTAATGTGTTGAGTTTAGTGTGGTTTAGAAAGCCTGTGGCGATACAAACACACTGAGGTAGCCTTTGAGAAGTACACATCAAATATGGATACGTTGGCCTGGAACACAGCATTTACTTGCAAAATTCAGCTTCTTCTGATAATGTCACTATAGTTTATCCTGGTACTTTTAGGGAGAGCAGCCACCTTGCTTAGTGATGCCAGTGTTTTAGGGTGCACGCCTGGGATGTGAGGGCAGCTGCATACACCACGGATTTCCCCCAAGCTGGGGCAAGCTGCTCTTTGCCTCAGCTCTCCACCTGCAAAACTAAGTGGCACTTCCCTGCCTCCTTGTGGTGTTGAGGATAGGTCTGCTGGAGATCAAGAGATACCATAGGTTTGCTGGCCCTCAAAAAACCTCTTGGATAAGGACCACAGTTGGTTTCAGCAAAGAGCCTCCTGCAGCACTGACAGCCCAGTGGGAGGCTCCTGTGGTTGCCTCTGGGGATGTGTGCCCTTGCTTGCTGGGTGAATGTGGGCTCTGTAGGGGCTGCAGGATGCTTTTGGTTTGGAGGGCAGGTTGGATGTGCAGCTATAGCAAAGGCCCTCTCTGAGCGTGACCCTTGGGGAGCCTCGCGTAGGTAGCAGCAGTGCAGCTGCAGCGAACTTCTGGCTCCAGCCGGTGGTGGTACAGAGAGGCCATTGTAATGCTATGTGCTGTACAGTGTACATCTCAACAGGCAAAGTGGCTCCAGGGTTGGTTGTTTTTTTTTTTCCCCCCCCTCCTCCTCTCCATCCCTTCAAATGTACTTTATGAAGTTCCTCCCCTTAAATTGAAAATTTGGCCTTATCTTCAAAGAAGCCCTTTAGTGCCAAGCTTTTAAAGGTGGGGAGGAGGCGAGAGCAAAAACATCACATCCATTAACAGCCCAGTTGCCAGAGAAAATGTTTTTTAAAACATAATCTGAAACCTTAGTGTTTGGGAGCCAAAGCTGAGATGGAATACAAGTATGGGCCTTGTCCCTGGAGAGTCACAGCGCTGGAACATGCTGGCACAAAGACAGGCCATGGAGCGAGGATTCTTGTGCATGCACGCACACAAATACACAATTATTTGGAAGCCAATAGAGTTCTGGATGGTGAAGAAATTTAACCTAGTGCCTTCTGTCCCAAGTTGCTCCCTGAGCTGTAGCTGATGTGGAGAGCATTCTCATTGCTCCAGCGCTCCTCTGGATGGTAGTCCTCTCTGGAGAAGGAAGATTCCTGCTATTTGTTGGCCATGGTTGGTAAAAAGGACTAGCTGGTCCAACTTCTTGAGAGCCTGCTGCTGTCAGTGAGAGATTTCTTTGGGGCACCTGAATGGTGATGGGCATATTATGTTTTATCTCTCCAGAAGAAAGCTGCTTGTGTAACAAACCCAAGCACTGTCAGATTGAAGGGTTGGGTGTGAGTCCCCATGTCAAGAGATGTTTTCAGAAACATGCTGGGTGGGATATTTCAAAAACACCGAGGCTGACTTTGATGATGTGGTGAAGAGTCAATGAGACTGGTGCACTGAGAGACCAGACAGCTCCCCTCCTCACTTTTCAGTCCAGTGTCACGCTTGGTGGGTTTGTGGGACAGTCCCACTGTCACCAGCGTGACAGCTGCCCACTGTACTAGATCAGTCCTGACCATCTACTCCTGCATGGAAGCGGACTCTATTTCATAAGTGGCTATCAGGCATATCTTGGCTTGTGAGCAGTTGAAGTGCAGCTTCTAAGCCAGTCATCTGGGCAGAAGGAGAGCAAGATGGCCCAATTACCCAGTTGTAATGGGGTTTGAATCCCATGAGGAGCACCCCCTTACTAACTTCTTCTGGGACCTTACGGCATGGCCAGCCAGACTACAGCAGAGCTGTGGGACCCTTGCAGGAGGAGGGCTTGATACCTACCAGCTCTTGGGTACCTGTGGGGACTTCCCTACCCCTCAGCTGGCCAACCAGGATATCAGGCTTGTAGGTGTCAGGCATTTCTGCAGCTGGAGGCTTTGTAGGGTGAGACAAGCCTGTGAGAAGCTGGTGCATGAAGAGCTCCTCAGAGAAGCAGGCCAGCTGCTTTAGATGTGTCCATCATCACCTTTTGTCACTCTTACTTTGCCCTTGGGATGTCTGGGACTGGCCTGGAGGGAAAAGATGTTTGCTTTCCAGCAGATGAAGAGCTGAGCTCCTGGTTCCATGCCAGCTTGTGCCTGAACACCTCTGTAATGATGGAGGGAAAGAGTCCAGGGCCACACAAGGACTGGTTGCCTCTGAGGACTTTGCTGCTCTGGGTGCCTGAGGTGCTGTAAATGTTGCAAGAGTAGTTCAACTACTGTCACCCTAGCTCCAGACCCTGTCAGAGGTGGCTGCTCAGGCAGCAGAGAGGAAGAAGGTCTTGGGATCATGATCAACTATGCTGGATGACCATGCAGCCCATTAGTTTGATGATGGATGCTGAGAAAGGGAGGTCAGTACCAAGGTACAGAGCTGGAGCTGCTGGAGCCTGGGTATGTTTGCTGACCCTACTTACCTCTTGGTAGGGAGGTATGGAGCCAGTTTCAGGAAGTCTTAGGGAAGAGTGATCTGGTTTACATGGTTACAGCAAGACAAGCCAGCCCTGTGTCTCACAGGACAGGCACCAGTCTGCTCCTGCTCCCACTAGAGCTGGCTGTCCTTGCCTGGTATGAAATGTGCAGTGTGGGCTGTGGGATCCTGCTGACGGCATCATGAAGCCTGTGGTCTTCTGTGGAAGGAAGGCTCTGCTACTTACATCATGTAGCAATTTCGGCCGGAACATAGTTGCTAAATAGACAGTTGCCCTGTTTTCCTCACAATTGCCTGGGCTGCAGATTTGGGGAGAAGGGAATAGGAGCACAAAGAGAACAACATCAAGAGCAAGTGGCAGGCTGTGTTTATCATTGATGCCAGACCCTATAATCTCCCTGGGGATAGCTATGGACATCCCTAACCTCTGAGCCACTTGAAAGAACCACCTTTAAAAAAATTTCCCAAACTAGTGACCAAGCAAACAAGTGCAAATTTCATCAGCCACAGAAATGTGAGTGTAACCCAGTTTTTGCATAGCTTCAGCACTAACGAGAAGTACAGGTTTCTTGACTCTCTGGATGAAGGCCTGAGAAAGGCCTGCTATGCCATCTTCCCCCACCACCATATTCCAAAACCTAAATTATTATTTGTATTACAGTTGTGTCTACAAGTTTTAACCAAGGCTGGGACACAGCTATGATAGATACCATGTTAACTTGTAGTGGGAGGCTCTTCCAACATCCCCATTCAAAACAATGAGGCAAATGCAGAAGAGGAGATAAAAACAGAACATGAGAAGGACACGTGTGCCTTGAAGTGACTCGGCAGGTCAGGACTGGAGCTAAGTACAGACCCCATGTTGCCTGGTACTCAGTCTCATGCTCCATCCTCCACCTTGCCCTGCTCCTCAGAAGAGGTCGAAGTTGAGCATCACTAGATCTTGATTGAAAGTTGTCTGCCTTGAAGCTGAGAGTTGTCTACAGCAGTCTCATCTTCCTCAGCTNTTGCCTGGTACTCAGTCTCATGCTCCATCCTCCACCTTGCCCTGCTCCTCAGAAGAGGTCGAAGTTGAGCATCACTAGATCTTGATTGAAAGTTGTCTGCCTTGAAGCTGAGAGTTGTCCACAGCAGTCTCATCTTCCTCAGCTCGCATCAGTGGCTACATGTGCTCCAGTGAGTGGCTTCCCAAAAGGGCACTTGGCACTGCAGGTGGTGTTGGTATCATCCTGCTGCTGTGCATGCCTTACGTTGGGGTAGGCAGCGGGTCTTGCGGAGATGGGGAGCTGCAGGGGGAGAGCAAGAGCTTGTGGCTGAAGGGAAAGGAAAGGAGCCAGTTATATCTTTAATTCTCTTCTGTCAGCCAGTTTTCAGTTGCGGCATTGTGCTTTGAAAGGTAGCTGGAAGAGGAGAGTGCCAGTGTAATAACAGTGTTTTGCTTGCAGCGTGCAATCTCAAGTAAAACAGTATCATTTCATAAATATTGTGTGCCTTCTTTCCACAGGAGGTCTGGGACTGTGCTGCTCTGGAGGCATTGCCTTTCAGTGCACAAGCCAAGAATAAACTCTAACAGATGCTGCTAAAGCCAAGTCCATGGCTTGTATTGTGCCCAGGTGCAAGAGGAGATGTTCAGATCTCCATGGTCAGCAAAGAAGTACCTTATACTGTAAGGAGGTGCAGGAACAGCAGGGAGGGACAGCAGGGTTACAAAGAGCTGCTCTTCCTGAGCACATTGAGCATGTGTCTGGGGACATGCAGAGGTACCTGAATGCTAATATGACCCCTGTAGGCACAGGCAGCCCAGTAGGGAGCAGCTGTGTGGACACCAATGGCAGGACATGAGCAAAACCTGGCTTGATGCATTAACTGGGAACTATCTCTCAAGGAGGATAGGATTGCTTCAGTGAAACCTGGGCAGGTTCCTTCCCACCTCCTTTCTTGTCTGCCTTAGAACACTGTTTGGGGGAGCAGATGGGGGCTCAGATGCATCCTCTTCTGGTATCTATTTGCAAAAAGCTGTAGGCAAACTCTCTTGGGGGGCTGCTCATGGCCATGCCCTACTGTTGTCTGAGTAACAGCCTGAACTGCAGTCAGAGGCTTTTTGCTCAGAGGAATGCTTTGAAATACATTGTTTTTAATGGCACTGTGTTGCCAAGGGCTCTTTGTGTCTAAGTGAAGAGATGACTTTGCTCTACTCTGCAGGAAGAGGAGCCTATCTGAAGTAGGACTCCTTCATTTTGCAAGTGGTTTGATCTGCTCTCTGCAAGCAAAATAATTGAGTTACAGAAGAGGTCTCAGATGAGGTGTTTGTGCCCTTGCAGTTCCTTGCTGGCTCAGTCAGTGCCTTGGGAGTGGAAGAGTGGTGGGAGATGTCAGACAGCTGCAGTTACGGCTTTTTCTTCTGTGTTGATCCCAGGTCACTCCCTGTGCATGAAAGACTGCGAAGAGGCCCCAGCATAGCTGCTGCCTTCACTTCTGTCCAGCTGAATTAGACAGGGCATGGGATGGAAAAGGTGTTAAAAAACGGGTTTGTGCCACCCATCCCTCCTCATGCTTACTGAGAATAATCTCCTCCTCTCTCCCAGCACACAGCCCCCTTTCAATTTTGCCTCAGACCTCGCAGTGAGGAGGGAGAACAGTATTGGAGCTGAGGCTTCTAGTGTGCCCCTGTTCCCTGTATATATGCTGCCTCCCAAAGGATGTGGGTGCCTCTGCCAGGTCTTCGCACCTCCTTTTCTCCCTTTTTTATATCTTTAATTTCCCCTCCTCTGCCTGAGGTCCCTGTGCTGCCAGCAGCAGTTGCTGGGGCTGAGAAAGGCTTGTTGGGCCATATCCTGAGTACCCCTGCCCTTACTTGTTTTGGGGAAGGCTGATAAGGAACAACTAGGGGTGCCTCCCCAGGCGCCAGCCCACTGCTGCAGAGATGCTCCCAGCCCTCGCCAACCCGAGGCAAGTGCAGCGCGCTGGCGTGTCAGAGCGGGTCTGGGGAGCCCTTGCCCGGGCACGGTGGCTGCCTGCAGACACAGGCAGGGTTGCTGCCTCCCCACAGGTTATTCTGGAGAAACACTGTCCTCAAAATGAGATCCATGTCTCTCCTTCCCTTCTTTCCCCTCAGCTGGTGGGTTGGGGCTTGAGGGTTCAAAGGCAACATTTTCAAGTCGCACCAGCGTTTCCAATCTTGCAGGGTTTTACAGGCTGGGAGGGTTTTATGCTGACCTGTCTCCTTACAGGCAGCCAGAGAAGCAGCAGACATGGTGTTTGCTGAGGTGCCAGCATCTGCAAGGGGCATGTAGGAACCAGGCCAAAAAGGCTCAGTGAGCTGTTAATGAGCCACAGATGGTCAGCTTTATCTTGGAGCCTGCCGATGTGGGCTTCTAGAGCTTTCTGCTGAAGAAATATGTGAGTAAAAGCTGGTGGTAGGTAAGAGTTGGGAAGATCCTTAGACGTATAGGGGGAACCTCTGCTAGAGGCTCATTGTGTTTTTTCTGAAGGTCTCCTTAACTGCTTGGGGGCTGCAAAAAAAGACTAATTTTTCATGGAAGAATTTTGTAGTCGATAGGTAAGAACAAGCAGAGGTTTACCTGTGGCTGTTACAGAGGAGGATCTCCAGAGGCTTTGCTGGAGTACAAAGCCCCGAAGGCTGCGATGGATGTGTTCCCCTCTTGCACAGGACAGGATGCTCCCAACAGATGTTTGTTATCGGCAAAGTAAAGCAGAGAAACAGAAAAACTTCAGCTGGCAAGAAATGCAGGGGGAAATCATAATTGTTTCCCTTTTGGGCTTGCAGAGAGAATTCTTGAAGCTGCTTTCTGTCCTGTTGTAACATTTTACATTTATATAGGTTATCTCTTTTATGAGGAACTATTAAATCCTGCAGCACATTGTGGATGTGGCTATATGAGAACAGCTTGTTTTACCCATCCCAGGGCAGAGTGTGCCAGCTGCACAATTGGGTCTGAAATCATGGAGCAGCATTTTCACAAAACTGAGTGCTTTTCTTCCTAAAAGAGTTTATAGTATTTTCCAAGTTAAGAAATAGTCAATAATTTCCCTAATGGTAATTCTGAGATTGTATTTCCCTTAGATAGGTGAGTTTTCACAGTTGCTAGAGGGAGAGGAAAGACCTTATTCCTTTCCACTTTTAATGCTGTATTTGTGGTCTGTAGCAAGTGACAGTATTTAATGTAATGTGGAGGGTAGGTACTGCCTGAGCTGATCTACAGATGAATTTGCACTGAACAGTTAAAGGTTTTTCAGGGGGTATTTAGTGCTATGAGACAGTCACAGATTTCCCTTCTCAAAGAAAGCGCTGACAGTCCCTGTAAGCAAGTAGTGATAAATGTCCTTGAGGCAGAGGATGGCTTTTGTAGAGCACCTAATACTGGGTTCTTCAAAAAGTTTCTGTAAAATAAAGGAATCTAATACTCCTTATGTTCCTTTACTGGACAGTAATATAAGGATTTTTGGAAGATCCAAAGAGCTCTAGATTTTTTTTTTTTTTCTTGATAGACAAGCATATGTCAGGGGTTTGCTGTGTCCTCCCAGAACACTGCTGGGTGAGTCTTTGGAAAAGATGATCTGACCTTTTCTGTGAAACATTTGCTAATACCTCTCAAGCAAAGGTGATTTCTGCATTAAAAAGGCTTTCTAAAATGATAAGGCAATTCACAACACAAAAGCTTCTTAGTCCTTCGAAGAAGAGGTAGACTTCTTCAATTAGATTATTAGCATATTAGACTTAATTTTAAAAATGTCTTAGGCTGAGCAGAATACATTGATAGATGGAGAACAGATTAGAATCTCCTGTTGTCACCCCCAAAGCCCCGGAGCTGGTGTCACTGTTTATTCCTGGTCTCTTTACTGCTTACAGTTTTCTCCAAAAATGACTAAACATATAAAACAAGGATTGGGTTTGGGGTTTGAGGTTTCTTTTTTTTTTCCTCCCCATGTTCTAGGCCAGACTCTGACCACAGTCATGTATTTGTTTTTTTTTTCCTCCCTTACTTCCAAATGCAGTCACATAACAATAGTCTGGAAAAAAAGTACTGGAAATGATTTGTTCATGAATTTATTTCCTTTTTTGGGCTACAAGGAGTGGGTTAGCATTTGGGGTAAGGAGGCTGGGAGCTCCAAGCCATCTCTTTCAAGGTTGAAGAGGGTTTAAATGGGAACCATCCTGGTAAAATGAGAAGTACTGTGGAAAGACAGCCTTTCCGGGGCAAGCATTTCTATTGCTCCATGTGCAGAGCCTCACGCTTGGGGCACCTTTTCTCAGCTGAACTTTATTTGCTGTTTATGTAATAGGGTCTTGTACAGACGCTACTAAACAGGCTTTGTCTGCCACGGGCAGGCAGGGACTGACTGGAAGAGAAATGCTCCTCCCGTCTTGGGCTTCTTCAGAAGTGGGTGATTGTTTGCTTTCCTTAACAGTCTGCTAATAGGAGGTAGTGGGTGGTGTTGTCTTTCTTATTTATTTTATGTAGGATGTCATGACAGATGGTGATTTTGACTGTTGTCTACAGCTGTAGAAACTGATTGCTTTCTCAACCAGGCTAGCTATGATGGAGGTATCGGAGTGGGATGATCTATGAAAGAGGAAAGCCTATCAGAGACATCGTAGTCCCAGCTGACTGTGTTCTGTCATCTCTCTCCTGAGGAGCAGGAAAAGAAGTGTTTTGCAGACAGGGTTAGGAGATACGTTTTTATTGTCTGGATCTTCCGGTCTTAGGAGGTGACACCTTTCTTTTTTTACAAGGAAAATTAAAAGTCACCAGGTGGGACAACAATGAATATGTGATTGCTGTGCTGGTCAGGAGGGTGGTTGTTAAAATATCAAACAATACAGGTAGTGAAATCTTGATATTTTATTGATGGTTCAATGGATTTGGTCCTTATGGGAGAGAAAGCAGAAGCAAGTGGAGCTTATGCATACTAGAGAGAGAGAACATAATCTGATAAAGGCTAGACCAGTCGGTAAAGTTTTCAGATCGCAGGAAATTTCCTCAAAGTATTTATTTATTTATGGCTTTGCTGAAAAATTTTCAACCAGCTGTGTTTAAAAATATAACAGTAATGAGATACTTAAAAAAGGAGTTAATCTCTCCCTCTCTTTGACATGCTGCAGAGCACCAGCTGTAGCACAAGCAAGCACTGGGGAATCCAAGTGGCCTAGCTGTGCAGCC
>VZTH01007946.1:279-12012 GCA_013397815.1 Aleadryas rufinucha | reverse complement strand
TTTTTTTTTTTTTTCTTGATAGACAAGCATATGTCAGGGGTTTGCTGTGTCCTCCCGGAACACTGCTGGGTGAGTCTTTGGAAAAGATGATCTGACCTTTTCTGTGAAACATTTGCTAATACCTCTCAAGCAAAGGTGATTTCTGCATTAAAAAGGCTTTCTAAAATGATAAGGCAATTCACAACACAAAAGCTTCTTAGTCCTTCGAAGAAGAGGTAGACTTCTTCAATTAGATTATTAGCATATTAGACTTAATTTTAAAAATGTCTTAGGCTGAGCAGAATACATTGATAGATGGAGAACAGATTAGAATCTCCTGTTGTCACCCCCAAAGCCCCGGAGCTGGTGTCACTGTTTATTCCTGGTCTCTTTACTGCTTACAGTTTTCTCCAAAAATGACTAAACATATAAAACAAGGATTGGGTTTGGGGTTTGAGGTTTCTTTTTTTTTTCCTCCCCATGTTCTAGGCCAGACTCTGACCACAGTCATGTATTTGTTTTTTTTTTCCTCCCTTACTTCCAAATGCAGTCACATAACAATAGTCTGGAAAAAAAGTACTGGAAATGATTTGTTCATGAATTTATTTCCTTTTTTGGGCTACAAGGAGTGGGTTAGCATTTGGGGTAAGGAGGCTGGGAGCTCCAAGCCATCTCTTTCAAGGTTGAAGAGGGTTTAAATGGGAACCATCCTGGTAAAATGAGAAGTACTGTGGAAAGACAGCCTTTCCGGGGCAAGCATTTCTATTGCTCCATGTGCAGAGCCTCACGCTTGGGGCACCTTTTCTCAGCTGAACTTTATTTGCTGTTTATGTAATAGGGTCTTGTACAGACGCTACTAAACAGGCTTTGTCTGCCACGGGCAGGCAGGGACTGACTGGAAGAGAAATGCTCCTCCCGTCTTGGGCTTCTTCAGAAGTGGGTGATTGTTTGCTTTCCTTAACAGTCTGCTAATAGGAGGTAGTGGGTGGTGTTGTCTTTCTTATTTATTTTATGTAGGATGTCATGACAGATGGTGATTTTGACTGTTGTCTACAGCTGTAGAAACTGATTGCTTTCTCAACCAGGCTAGCTATGATGGAGGTATCGGAGTGGGATGATCTATGAAAGAGGAAAGCCTATCAGAGACATCGTAGTCCCAGCTGACTGTGTTCTGTCATCTCTCTCCTGAGGAGCAGGAAAAGAAGTGTTTTGCAGACAGGGTTAGGAGATACGTTTTTATTGTCTGGATCTTCCGGTCTTAGGAGGTGACACCTTTCTTTTTTTACAAGGAAAATTAAAAGTCACCAGGTGGGACAACAATGAATATGTGATTGCTGTGCTGGTCAGGAGGGTGGTTGTTAAAATATCAAACAATACAGGTAGTGAAATCTTGATATTTTATTGATGGTTCAATGGATTTGGTCCTTATGGGAGAGAAAGCAGAAGCAAGTGGAGCTTATGCATACTAGAGAGAGAGAACATAATCTGATAAAGGCTAGACCAGTTGGTAAAGTTTTCAGATCGCAGGAAATTTCCTCAAAGTATTTATTTATTTATGGCTTTGCTGAAAAATTTTCAACCAGCTGTGTTTAAAAATATAACAGTAATGAGATACTTAAAAAAGGAGTTAATCTCTCCCTCTCTTTGACATGCTGCAGAGCACCAGCTGTAGCACAAGCAAGCACTGGGGAATCCAAGTGGCCTAGCTGTGCAGCCTGTGAGCCAAAGTCACACCTGGGGAAGCCAAACCCCGGAGGGAAGCACTGGCCTGTGTCAGGTCATGAGGATGCTGGAGGGTGACCATTTGCCCATCATCAAGGGGCAGCAGGTTTAGCCTGCCCAGCTCTTCAGCTCCCCAAATCTCCCCAGTTCTCATAGACCCCAGCCACTTGTTCTCAGGGCAGCAAGACCCAGTTTTGTCTGAAATACTTGGAGGCCTTGAACTGTCTCTGACACCCCCGATGGGGAAATGCTGGAATTAGGAGGAGGGGAAACCAAGGCCTTTTGTACTGAGGGAACAAAAAACATACTCTGCGTGTCCCTGGGTTCAGCTATTACAGACTACAAACCAGACTGGGTTTTTTGTTTTGCTTTTAAATGCTTCTTTAGCCAGTGCGATTTTTTAAAATTATTTTTTTGTCTGTCTCTTCAGGAGACAGAGCCAGTCTGGGACTCTTCATTTGGCCCATCCAGCCTATCCACAAAGCATGCACAAGCCATCTTTTCCAGGCTCATTTCCTCTAGGATTCCCTATGGCTTTGCCATGGCCAAACCTTTGTGTTTGATATCAAAGGTGGAAAGGGCAGGCCAGCTGTGCTGTGTCCTCCAGTCCTGTGCCAACAGGGCTCAGTGCTGGGTGCAGGAACTCTGCAAGAGTAGTGAAAAATGTGTGTGGTGATGGGCAGAAACTGTTCTGAGGAAGCACATGCCTCCTCCTCTTCTGATGATGGCATAGCACATGGTGGACTGGAAAGGCAAAGCATGTTAGTTTTGGTCCCGGGTGGAGGATTGTGTGGAGAAGTCTTGTCTCCTCTGGTCCTACTGGTCTCAGCTTCAAGATGCATATCACAACAGAAAAATCTCCTCTCCCCAGTTTCCTTTTTCCACCACTGGTAGCTAATCAAGATTTGGTTTTAATGACTTCCCTCTACTCTCTCTGCTTCCTCTCCCCCTGCCCCACACATGCCTTTTTTGTATTTTTTTATGCATTTCTTTTTGGCAGAAGTTGAAACGCAAGAAGCATTTGGACCAAGATGAAAACAGTGGAGAAGCATGTTGGGCAGTGCAGTGCTTTGTTCTGAGTTCAGGGGAAGAAGAGGGGAAGCGAGGGGGGACGGGATGTCATTTCCCAGTTGGGGACCCTGCCAAAGATGTTCTTGCTTCAGAAAGAAACGAGTGATTTTTGAGGCTGTACCAGGTTTAACCCTTTGTTGACCCGCTTCTGCCATCCAGGGAAACAGCAAAGGCCTGGACCAGAAGTAGGATGGTGGTGTGTTATGTGGCCCAGGTGATGTGAATGGTCTCGAGCCAAAGTCTGCTGTTGTGACTAAATGCTGTCAACAGTCGGAGGTGCTCGTTCTCCTGTTGGAAACCCTAATGAGTGGATAAGCAAACTGCACTTGTTTATGAGTGAGGGTCCAACACTAGTGTGATTGCTGTTGGAAAAACAAGATTAGCATGTTCCTTATAGGGGTTAGGACTGCTCTGCTATCTCCTGCCCTGCCAGAAGCACTTGGTCAGATTTGGGATGCTGCTGAACTTGCTTCAGCTCTTCCCATTGCAGGGCAGGGAACACTTTTGCCTCATGATGCTTGGGAAACACCTTGTCCTGTGACCAAAGGAGCCCTGCACAGCTGGGACTGCAGTAGCAGCAAGCCCCAGCCCCGGGTAGCTTGTGGTTGTGCTGGGGACCACTGGCTGGTCATAGCACTGGTTCTTTCTCTCTGTTTTGAGCCAGCCACCCATATGAGAAAATTGTAATTTTGGAGGGTATGGGGGGCGGGGTGGAAAACCTCTATAGGCATGTATTTGCTGCTATATTTATAGCTCCTTGGGCCTTAAATATTGCATTGTGTGTAGGCTGCTGATGTAACTGCCCAAGGGCTGTTGCACAGTAGGAAATTGAAGGTGAGGATACAGGAGGGGAGCAGAGAAGGGAAAGTTAAAGCAACTCTGCCTCTTCATTAACATCTCTTCCAGGTTATAAATACTTGGAGAACTTATGTCAGGACTCTAGAGGAGGTCATTTATCTCCTGATGAAAAAACCTCAAGGGTTTTTGTCTATGGTACTGGACTGTTTCTTGGTATGGAGGTTCAGCCTTTTAAATCTGGATGGGGTTCTCCTGTGGAAGGCCACCCTCTTCCCTCAGACTTGGAGTGGACCAATGCTGTATGCATAAAATGCATCAAGTCCCTTTGTGTCAACTCAGACAGAGTTGCTATTCACCACAACTAAACCTGCAAGCCTCTTCTTTAGGACCAGCAACCTCTCTGGCCCTTTGATCTCTCACTGTCCTTCTTTTCTAGCTAGGAGGATGACAGCTTTCCTAATCCCCCTGTGAATCTCCTGAACAAAAACACACTCTAGGTACAAAGGTGTCAGTAATTTTGGGCTGCAGAACCACAAACTTCCTCTTCCCAGCACCTTTGGCTGCAGCATGAGAGTTTTGGATCACTTGCGCGGAATGCAGCTGGCTGCAAACATGCCAAGAGATGGTTATACCAACATTACTGTGGGTGCATCCATGGCCAGTGACTAACAGAGAAGTGATACATCCAGTGCTGGCCTTGAAACATGCCCTGTATCTCTCATACTTCTTTTAGACAGCCAAGAGAGGTCTGATCTATAGGAAGTGAGTATAATGTCACTCTGGTATCATCTGTTGGGATAAGGTGTAGAAGAACAGGGGTGTGTGGACAGAAGATACATGTGTAGGATTGCCTGTGATGGGTTTCAGCTTTATTTTTGACATATTCAATCTTGAATGCTTTCCCATGGAGGTCAGCAGACCTGGCTGGAAATTCCATGTGCATGTCTTACTGCACAGCATGTCTAAACTTGCATATTTTTAATCCATTTTCTTGGATCCCTTAAGTCATCCAGGTACCCTTTCCAGAAGTCTTGTGAACCAGGGGAGGGAAGCACTGACCGATGGATAGGCACTTGGGTTGGAAGCAGAGACCAGTGTTTCCCCTCACTTGCTCAGTGCCACTGAGCACCCTTGGCTTCAGGGCTGGGATCAGCTGGCTTGCCCTCAGATCTTTGGCCCTGGCCTCTGGCTCCTCATAAGCACAGTAAGTACCAACCCAGGCTACTAGGTAAAGTGGGACTAAAATGCATGGTACCAACAGCTGTTGGGTATTGCTCATTATTTTGAAGGACTCTTTTCCACCTGGACTTTGTCTTTATTTCACTTGCCCAGGTGATTGCATGTGTGTGGTGCGGGAACGTGTCCACTGAACCCACACAGACTGCTGTACCCACACCTGCCCAGGTCTGCAAATCCTATTCTGGATGAAAACATTTTGAAGGTGTGAATTCCTCATTGTTTGTCCGTCCTGGTGGTGGGTCTTCCTGCAGTAGTTCATCCTTTTGGCTTCACTAGTGCCTGCTGATGGGCTCAGCTGGCCTGTGACTGCTGACCATGGGGTATTTGCAAATGGTGCCACATTGGCTCTGCTACTTCTCCTTCTCTGTTTATTTAGTTCTTGGCAGCTGGATGTTTGAATGTTTGCTTGACAAACACTTTCCCTGCAGTCTCTGATTACAGAAAGTTTAGTCTGACAAACCCCAATGAATTATCCTGTTCTCTGCCGTCAGTGATATCTCACTGTCTCCCTTAACCACAATATTTTGTGTGTGGTGCAAACTCATATTTTCCCCTTGTTGCAATCAGCATGCCCCTTCCTGCTTGGTTAAGTTACCTAGGCAGTATCCCCAAGATGCTGACATCTGTATTTTACTAATCCAAAAATCCTGGGGCTACCAGGAAGCAGAACGGATAATAACACTACATACCTGTCTAGCACCTTTCATCTGAGAATCTGAAATTGTCTGACTCATGTTCATCTCGTTACTGCTTGTACCAGCTGGAGTTTGCTATTCCAGTTTTTGCAGCCTGGAAAGCTGAGACACAGGGTAGGAGTATGTTTTGTTCAATAGAGGAGGCGATTCCAGAAATGTGGCATCATAACCTCCAAGACTATGAGTTTCTATCCTTCTCTGTCTTGCTAATTTGCCTCTGAAAGGGAAGGAGATCAGAGTGGGATGGTTGGTTTTGAGCAATGCTTTTTTGCAGGGATCCATGGTATTTCAGATTTGGTATCTCAGTAAATTCCACTCAAGAACAAAAAAGCAATTGCAGGATTTCTCCAGTGTAAGTTACCTTCCTTGGCTGTGATCAGGGGTCCATAATGTAGTTCTCAGGAAGAAAACTATCCAAATACTGTCTCTTGTTGTCAGTTTGGTGGTTTGGAGCGATGCTGAGGAACAAGTGTTCACGGCTGGCCCGGAAAGGGTAAAGTTCTTACTGTGTTTCAGGGGTGATAATGAGACTTGTGAAAACATGTCTGCAGGTGTCTGGGTGGTCAGGCTGGGCTGTTAATCCATCCAGCTGCTGGCCTGTTTTGGAGAGGGTCCAAGACCAGGTAGGACACTGCTGCTTTTCTTACAGCCTCCAAACACAGCTGAGGACCTTCCAAGCAAACCTGGGCTGGTTTATGGTTTTGGGTGGAAACCACAAGCAAACCACGTCAAATCGCTGGATTCTGCCCCAAACCAGGCAGAGTGCATAGGCTTCTGTTTCATTTTGCTCGGAGATGACTGGGAGAGGTGGGAGAGGGAGGAAAACCTGCATGGATCCAGTGTTAATGTAAGGCCATAGGTGATCCATTCCTAAAGCGTTCAAGTGCCATTCCCATGGCTAGACCAGACTGAGGAGAGCAGAATAATAAATAATACCCGAGCTGACATCTCCTGGGAGCTTGGGTTTGAGAGGAGGGATATTTTGTCTGAAACCTTTCCAGAAAGGGACAGTTGGGAGGGGGATTAGTGTAAATGTGGGCCTTCAGCATATGTAATCTCAGCTGAGGTGATGGGGCAGTTGGGTCAGGGTTTCCTGTGCTGTGGGGCCCTGGAGCATAGTGTGCATGGGAAATAAGAAACCCTAAGAAAGAAAGGGGGAGAATTGCATGCCCCGCGGGGTAAAAGTGCATTTATTTTTCTTGTGTTGCATCAGAACACACTAATTTTTGCCTGGGAGGGAGGGCAAGTGCATGCAAAAACAGTCCGGCTCGCTAGGAAAGGGGCGGGGAAGTGTGATGGCAAACAGCTCAGGAAATGTGGCTGTAGGACTGTCCCCCCCTCCACTTTCAGGGAGGCAGGGCACAAGATCAGCACCCACCCGTGCAGACCCTCCAGCGGACATGTGCCGGGGCTTTGTAACGGAGCCACGCTCTCCCCTTGAGCCCAGGGCACCCCCGGCTCCCCACTCTATCCCCCTTCTCGCATTCCCTCTTCTCCCATGTGCTTTTATTCATTTTGCAAACAGCGTATGCCAAATCCAACTTCACAGCTGGCTCTGCTCCACGTGTTTGTTTTCTATGCCTGCGCGGCGCTCGCCAGCTCCGCTTGCGCCACGGCTCAGAGGTGGAGGCGGCGGGGGGAGAGCAGGGGTGGTGGGGAGNAAGTGGGGAGCCAGTGGCAGGTCTGTGCTGTGCCCAGTTGACACGGGCACTGCTGCTTGACCAGCACTAGCCGTGGCACTTGTCTGTGTGTCCTAAGAGCTGGCTGGGGCACAGGCAGGTGAGTCTCCCTTCCCAGGCTCTGAGGCAGCAGCATTTTGCCGTCCTTTTGTTTGGGAGCATCCCCTTGTCGACAGAGAGAAACCATATGCCGGCCCTGCCCATCTGTCTGTGCAGGGCTACATGAGGTCTTGCTTCATCTCCTGCCATGTTTGGCTCACTGTCCTCAACAGGACCATCATTTTTAGAAAGGCGTGTTTATTGTTGTGGTGATAAATGGGGCAAATCACATGCAAACACAATCTTTAAAAAAGCCTAAACAATGCAACCCTCTCCTCTTCATCTCTGGGAAGAGGGGAGATCTGTCACCCACCCTGAGACCCCACTGTGTGTCCCCCATGATTTTTCACCTCAGGGTGGGCCCTGTGGGGTTTTGGAGCAGTGTGGCAGCTGCTGATCATGGCACAAGTTAGGTCTCTGGCTCAGCCCATCTGGGTTCTGGCACTCGGCGCTAGTCCCTGCACCCCACCTTAGGCATTTGGCACCAGCCAGAGTAATTTCTATGGACAGTCATGTCTGTCCCTTTGTTTTGCTAGCCTTGAGCTTCCTCTTGTGTTTTTTGGAGTAGTGACATGTCTTCCAGGGGAAATTTGTCCCAGCAGAGAGTTCTAGAGGCTTTTGACCTGCTCCCATAACAAAAATTATTATTGTTAGTGAAAAGCATTTTAGTGACAGCTATGGAGAGTAAAAACTCCCATTTATTCCCAAATTTATGAAAGAAAAAAAATCCTCAACTTTTAAATACCATCTTCAAAGGACAAGAAAAATGGGCTTGTGCTCTTCTGCATCCCAGCAACAAGTCATTGCTGAAAGGAGTGCAAACTAGAAGGCAGTTTCTCTTTATGGTGGTGATGGGGATGTCTCTAAAGCCAGCCATCTGGGGATTAAACTTTGTATTGACGTTACTGGCAAGTACTTTGTCCTGTCTCTTTTGTGTGCTCTTCTGGATTTTGATGTCAACTGTGTTAAACTAGCCTTGTGCTTGTTAATGCAGTTTCTGGGCCTGCTCCCATTGAAGTCATGGCAAAGATCAGGCTGATTTTGGTGCCAGTAGAATCAAGTCCTCTGTTATAATCCAGAGCATGTGTTGTTTTAGCAGGTATTTCTGCTGTGCCACTGGCTTATGTTTCTGATAAGCTTGGTCAGTTTTTTACTGCAGCAGTTGTAGGCACCCTTGCTCTTCAAGTACACACTGAAGAAGGTTCAGAGGGAAAGCTACCCGAGTCTTTGCTCTGCCAACAGGAAAATTTCCCCATAGCGGCTTCCCCCAAGGAAGGCTCAGCAGTGTCACTGGCAGTTTCTGTGGACTTTTCTGGTTTGTGGTTTGGTTGTTTTTGTTCGCATATTTGTTTCACTCTATTACTGTTTCTAATTGGACATGGACAAGATTTTTCTATTGTTCCTAGACAAAGATGATTTGGTTTTTTGGGTTTTTTTAGTTTGGTACTTAAACGTAGGCTCATGTTTAAAGCATATGAAGATGTGGGCTGCTCTTAAAAAGCATCTGTAGCTGCTCTCTCTCTGGTTTGCAGTCTACTCTGTGAACAAGAGCTTCTGAGTCTCAGTTTGCAGGTGGCCATGGCTGACAGATGCTGAAATGTGCTCGCTCCCTGAGCACTCCTGCTGTGTTCCATGCAGATGCTGACTGGTGGGGTTTGTCCACCACTCCTCTGTGCTTTGGTTTATATTATACAGAGAGAAGAGTGTTTCAGCTGGTGGTTACCAGCATGAATGGATGTTGGGATATTTATTGTCTGTCCTGTTGCAAGCTTGACCCCATCACGTGACAGAAACAATAAAATGGAGATGGGTCTTTTCAGGGCAGCTCCATGTCACACCTTTGCCATGATTTGTGGTCTTCTTTCCCATTATTGACCACTGGTCTGGCTGCAAAGAGGCCATAGGGTGATATTAGGTAGCCTAGGATTTGGGGGTTTTTAGTGTTGCTGCCACATCAGTGGCAGAATGGTTGTTCTGGTCAACATCTTGGTGTCCTGTAGCTGGGGAGTGAGAGTTCGCTGTGTGTGTTCCCCAGGAGCTGCTGGGGAGGTGATGCAGAGTGAAAACAGCTTTGGAGAAGAACATCCTGCTTGGGATGCCCATGGAAAAATGCTGTTTCACTGGAACCAGAGCATACTGTGGAAGTGTATCTGTTGATTAAGCTTTTGTCTTACAGCAGCAAGGAGTTTCTGGTGGAGAGCAGGAGTGGTTTTCCTGCTATTCTGGGTAGGCCACATTTAAATTAAGTGGAAGAGTGTCAGCTGGGGAGAGAGATTTGCTTGAGAGGTGATGGTGTGAGGTGGCAGCCCCTGCTCAAAGGAAAACAGGACAAGGATTTGAGCCTGGATACACATGTGGCAGGTGAGCTGTGGCATTGCCATTTCCTTGCCCTGAAGCAGTGGGGACAAATGCAACATAAGGAAATCTGCCAAATTCCCAGCTCCTCTATTTCTTCCTTCTTGACCCTCTCATCTAAACTTAATTTTTCTGCCTTTTTTTTTTCTGTCACCGTTATTCCACACTTCCCTTTAGTATCTCTGAGGGCTTTTGCCCAGCATCACTTTCCCTGGGTCTGCCAGGCCTGCCTCCTTTCTGACCTCTCCCTAACCCAAGAGGCAATTAGACTCTCAACATCAGATTTCAAGGTTTAAGGTTTTTTTGTTTGCAAAGGATGAGAAGGGAAAAACAAAAGCAGTGCCCTGAGTAATGTAAACTATCCACAGGCACATCTGTGCCTATGTGATGACAGCTCCTGGTGGGAACTGCCCATCGCTCCGTGCGCCCTCCTCCACTGCAGCTGCTGACAGGGAGGGAACAACCTGAGGCCCGGCTCATGCTGATGTAGGATTTGGCATGCGGGAGCCCAGACCAGAGCCAGCTGCATCAGCTGGCACTCGCCACCCATCCTGTGGGTCCCACAGCATCAGTCGCCAGCAGAGCCATTGCCTGGGGTTTTCTTGCCCAGATGCACACTCATTTATTCCCAGCTCTTTGTTATATGCTTTCTTCTTTGTCCAAACAGAAAAATGGTGTGGACAGGTAACTTTTGTTAGTGCTTGTATCAAGTATCTTAAAGTAAGTAACTCTTCTACCCAGTGGTATGAAGTCTAGAAGACATGGGGTTGTTCTTCCTCTGTGTTTAGTACAGCATCTGCCTGCAGCTCCAACTGCATTGACACTGATCTCTGGCTTTAGTTGTGATGGGAATGATAAAGTGAGTATTGTTTTCACATAGCAAGAGATAGAACGCTTCAGGCAAGTATTACAGTGCAGTAAATCCCTTGCTTCTAAGACTGAAGGCGTGTTTTCTCATCACACTGGTGTGAGTGGGTGACCCCTTTCCTGCTGCCTCCTTTGAAATACTTCTTACCATGAAGATTCAGCATTGTTCCATAGTAAAGCCTCAGAAAAGCAAGACTCTTGCTGCAGAGTCAGATGAGTTTGTAGCAGCTATGGGGAAAACTGAAAACACTTCAAAGTAGATAACTCATCACAAGTGTATGACTACACTGACGTGGTTTCCAAGGGGATCCTGACCCTTTTTTTCCTGACACCTGCCTTGGCAATAGGGTAGGTTGAGCTGCACCTCTGTGGGGCCTTGGTCTCGTAGGACCTTGATGGCAGCAATTCTGCTGATTTTCTGACATTTGAAGGTCAAGCCCCTGAATGCAGGACCTGCACCCTTCCGTAAGTGCTGCAGATGTACACCCCCTTCAGGATTCCTTAGCTCTTTAAACTGGGACCTTAGCTGCAAGGCAGGAGAGTCTACAGGTGGATCAAGGATGAGAAGGATGGAGAGTGCAGAGGAAAAGCTAGTCTAAAACTGCTCTCCCAGTTTGGGAGTGAAGTTGGACTGAAAGGTTTTGATTGGAGAAGCAGCCTGTCCCAGCCACGGGGGCAGCGCCCGGCAGCTGCTCCAGGGCCACTTTCTCCCTGCGCGCACTTGGGAGAAGGAGCCGAAGAGCAGCCAGTAGTTCCAGGCTTGTTGCAGCAACAACATCTGTTTCCTAGGTGCACTTTGTTTCTGAAGAGGCTGTGCAGCACGCTCCATCTGCGCCCTTCTCTTTTTTTTTCTTTTTTCTTTTTTTTTTTTGCCGCTTGTGCCGCGTTCGGCAGCAGACAAGGACGGCGGCTCTTAGGGGAGGCAGGCGCTTCCCGGGAGGACCCCGCGCCAGCTCCGTGCCAGCGCTGGCTGTCGGGCTCTTTGCACCCGGAGCAGTATTGTCAGCATCTTGACAGCTGGCCGGCTGCATGCTTATTAGTTACTACTTTCCTCTTGCCCTCCACCTCTCCTTCGCCTCCCTAACCACCTCCACCTTCTCCCTTCCCCCTTCCCGCCCCTGCCCCATCGGCCGGCCAGCCCTTTGGGGAGCCCCCAGCCTCTCCAGATTAGAGCTCTCCAGGGACTTCGTCCTTTTGAAAGGAAGAAAGAAGAAAAAAAAAAGGGGGGG